>CM055281.1:44029801-44585289 GCA_029237695.1 Conchocele bisecta
TTTGTCAGGACCCCTGGTTTACTACGTCAAACACTGCTATTTGTCAGCCCTCTGGATTAACACGTCCAACACTGCTAATGTCCAGCCCACCTGGTTTACAACGTCAAAACACTGCTCATGTCAGCCCCAGGTTACACGTCAAACACTGGCTATGTTCAGCCCTGGTTACACGTAACACTGCTATGTCAGCCCCTGGTTACACGTCAACACTGCTTTGTCAGCCCCTGGTTTACGTTTACACTGCTATGTCACTGTTACTATGTCACACGCTATGGTCAGGCACGTCAACACTGCTATGTCAGCAGTGTTGACGTGTAACCAGGGACTGGTCATCGAGTGGTTGCATGTAAGTGGGTGTTAAACCCAGTAGGTTCCGCAATATTGAGCTCCCACACAGTTTGCAATCGGTATTGGTCACAGCTATTTTATTTCCTACACCATCGAAATCTTTAGATTTCGGTCGTCATGACTACATAATTATCTTTACTACCTGCACTGGTTAATTACTAAATTGTTAATGACACGTGTGCACTAGAACGCCCAACACATTCCTATGACTTTTCGACGTTACTAAAGTGTTCATGTCAAGCTTTCATTAGTGCTCCAGACACATTCATGCACTATAAGGCGTGCAATGAATGACATATCTTTCTATCTACATTTGTAATACAACCTGCCTTATAGAATAGTAGGTTAGTGCCGTGAATGGGAAAAAATATCTGGCAAGGCTCAGGAAACGGGATGGGCGAGGCTCTGCCGAGCACATCCCGTTTCCGTGCCGCGCCAGATATTTTTTCCCATTCACGGCACTAACCTACTATTCTATTTATCCCGTCGACACCTACAAATGGCTGTAAAATGCAAAAATAGTATTGACTGGATATCAAAAATGTTTCACGGCACCGTGTTTCACGGCACATACACACTGTGTTGACGGGATAAATATATTTATCCCGTCAACGCTGTGCCTATGTGCCGTGAAACACGGTGCCGTGAAACATATTTGATATCCTGTCAATACGACCTAATCACAATTCATACGCGGTTACAAAGAAATGTCCAAACCACAGTGTTGACCAGTGCCTGACTGATCAGACTGTTGAAAATTGGACTGTTCAATGTTTACGTGCGGTTTAAATTTCGCAAATAAAAACGTCATCACTGGAAAATAAAATGCCATTTTCTGGATGCCAAAGCGATTACCATTACGACCGTCAATTTCCAATTTTTTACTCTCTTCCTCATTCCGTGCGTCATTCAGACATAACTGACGTCATACTCATAATTATAAGTACGTCAGTAAGTCTACTACGTCATTTAAAATAAAAATGGCTGCTCTCAGTGATTCCAGTCAGGTCAGGAAATAAACAAATAAAATAGTTGTTTGTCGTGTTGATTATTATTCTGGGCAGCTCGCAATCGTTGCGGAACCTGCTCCGAATGAAAACGGATGGGTCTGGTGTATTTTGACAGTATATTTTGTTGAAAAGAAGCTGTAATTTCATATTGTCGATGACAAAATATAATGTATCAACAGAACATTCATCTGTTAAACCCGCCTGAAGTACCCATAGTGTAATGGTTAATTCTGGACGCAATGATTCAGCTGGTCACCATTCTAAATAGGATTAATTTGCAAAGCCGCCATCTTGTTTTTTTTTATTTCCATCATTCATGAACGATGAAATGAATAGGAACAAAATCGTTGTAACATGATAAGATTATTCTGTAAACATGTCGATGAGTGGAGTGCATAAAAGCTAAAACAAGTATTGATCAATTTACTGTCATGGCTGTTCATTAAGGGAATATTACAACCATAAAGTATGGAACTATGTTGTGAGCGCAAAGGAAAAGGTTGATGCAATTCGGTTCTAACTGATCTCGCGTTTGAAGCCTAAATTAAGTAAATTAAGTTGATTTAAATATTGTTTGACAATGTTGACGGGATAAATAGAATAGTAGGTTAATGCCGTGAATGGGAAAACGTATCTGGCTCGGCACGGAAACGGGATGGGCTCGACAGAGCCTCGCCCATCCGTTTCCTAAGCCTTGCCAGATTTCCCATTCACGGCACTAACCTACTATTCTCTATATAGTATGCGTGTCCTAGACATGTATGTGGACAAATCCTAAGTTTCATAAAACATATCATTTCTGCTGCCTACAGTGTTTTTTATCAAGTAACCTGTCCTGCATTGACCGAATATGTACTGACTGATAACATATTGTTGTATCAGGCATTGCCCTGATATACACATCAGGGTTACAACGAAGTGAAAACTAACGTTCCATTGGTCGGATGACGTCACGTGACGTTACCAAATGACGTCAGTGTAATGACGCAACGTAAACAAGTCAGTGTTCTGTCCATAGAATACGTCATCTATGATGTAATGTCATATTTTGCCGATATATATATCGAAAACCAGTTCAATGTTCAGTAAATCAACACTTAAATTGACTAAGCGAAATCAGAGTCCAAGCGGAATTCAATTCGATCTCCGATTTTTACGTCATCTCTCCACGTCTTTAAAAGAAGATAAATGCATTTATTTTCGAGTTCAGTGTCAAAGAAAAAGCACACAAAAATGAATATTTGTTGAAAATTCCAAAACGAAACGGAAACAAAATGATAGTTTTCACAACTATAAACGAATTTCGTCTCCGTTTTTGTTTGCACGCAAAAACGGTATTTCCGTTTAAATATCCGGTTTCAGCCATTTAAATGTGTGTCGTCTTATTCAACGCATGTCTTGTCGTCGTTTTCAATTCACGTCGTGTCGTTTCCGCATCGATTTCTTTCATATTTAAACATAAAACGATGTTTTCGTTGGTTTAAACGTGGCACGTTTAAACCAACGCAAACATCGTTTTATAATTATAAAACAAACTTAAGCGGTGTGAAAACAATATGCAACGATAGGCAATTGTTCGTTTGTGGAACCATCCTGACTGTAATATCAGACTAAACAATGCCTGTTTGTTTTACTTACATCTACAAACATCGTGACTGAACACCATACACTAGAACGGCACTGTATAAACATGTCACAACTTATTGATCATTCTCAGATATTGCTAGTTATTGATAGCATCCATTGCACCCGAAACAGGACGATCCCATTCATACGTTATTGCTATGAATCATTATGTTCGCCGTTTATGGGCGTATGTAACACATTGTAATCTCCAAGACGTAATACGACAGACCGACGTCATGTTTACGAGTGCATTGAGTGAGTGTCTCTTGGTATTCAGCGTCAGTCAGGTGTTTTTATTTCCTGAATCGTTTAGCCACACACTGTGAGCCACCGTTGGAGTTTGTTCACGTCGTGATTTTGTTTGACCCATGCTGCGTCACGTTTGCACTACATTGTCAGAGAGTTTCCGAGCATTTTCGCATTTTAATTCGTATGCGCATGTGCAGAGTATTCTGCAAACACTATTGGGATCACGAAAACGGGCATTTCATTGACTAAGCATTTTGAAAAAGCAACGCGGTGGAACAGGAAATGGATCATCGTTTGAAATCAAACGGTTGAAACGAGTAAAAGCAGGTTGAAACGAGTAAAATGGTATTTGATGGATAACTTAAAACGCACGCGCGTTCTGACTACGTTTTCATCACATTAGCGTCTGGTTTCCTGTTGGAACAAAAACTAAGACTAAACCGTATACAGTGAAATCCCTCTAAACCGGACACTTGTGAAAATATTGATGTTTACCTTACATGCAGATGTGTTTCGTCGTTACGTATCTATGATTACAATGACTGTTCATGATTGCAAAACACTATAATGTGTCAAAAAGTGCTCACATGTCTGATTTACAGTGGAACATCTCCCTAACGGACACCCTGGGTACCGGTTTGGAGAGGTTCCACTGTACACATGTCTAATGTTGACCCTTGTTATGCAGTTCACGGGGTCACTAGACACATTACGGAGTTGACCTTTTCTACTGATGTCGTCAATTTGTATTAACCCTTTGAACCCGAAATCCCGCTATATCGGTTTATGCAAACAGTGCAGATCCAGATGAGCCGGCTCGTAACGAGCCGTATCATCAGGATATGCACTGTTTGAAAGTAATTTTCATATTTTTTAGAAAAACAAATAACTCCTTTTTATAAATGGAATAGTCAGAAAATCATTTTGCGAGGATTGGATTGGTTGCAAAACGAACATATCGCAGCCCATTCAGTTACTTAGGTTTGAAAGGGTTAACAAACAGTGAAACCCCACAATATCAGGTACGTGCTATGTCACTAGAGTGCCCGGTTTAGATAGATTCCACTTTATGTTGTTCGTCAACTGAAGTTCTTCTATACACCACAACCTGCGCTAGTATTGTCAATAGTTGTTTTCTTTCAACATGCTTGTATATTTTGCTTGTGCTTGGAAACAAGCAGATTGACTGACTGAGCCTGAGCTGTGATACAGCTCAGGCTCAGCCAATCAAACTGCTTCATTGCGAGCTGAGATTGCCAATATATGTTCAGAAACGTTGATATATGTGCAAGATTAACGCAGGCGGTTGTGTAGTATATTATAAGCACTCCAAGACACGTGTGTCTGTCTTGTGATCATTAAATGACATTATCATTAAATAAACAATTACGCGAATCTCGTAAAAATAAAACACACAATGGATTTATGGGTGTCCGGTTTAGAGATGTTTACAACAGTTTCCTATGTTTTGTATTTTATGGCACGGGTGTGTTACTACGGCAAAAACATGCGTTACGAATATTGCTGTTTAATTGCGGTTTTACACCCGAATGTGTCTATTACTCTGTGGTGTCTATTATCGGAGACAAATTGATGAAATAAAGACCCAGTTTCTGACAACCAGCATCTGTATATGGTCAATGAATTTCCGTAAACAAACTATGGCGATATTTGACAAACCCGGACTTATATGTATAGCTACTTTAAAGGTTTAGGAGATATATCTCCTAATTATGAGATAATACGACCTAATTAGGAGATAACAAGTCCTAATTAGGAGATACCAACTCCTAATTAGGAGATACTACATGTAAGTCCTAATCGTGAGATAATAAGTCCTAATTTGGATATTATCTCCTAGTTAGGACTTATCAACTCATAATTAGGACGTATTATCTCCTAATTAGGAGTTATTATCTCCTAATTAGGACTTAGTATCTCATAATTATGAGTTAGTATCTCCTAATTAGGAGATACAAATAGTATAGTATTGGCACCGGGATGCTTCCATAGTAATGCCGGCACATCGATACACGTATATAGTGTCTAAGGAAACCGTGCAACGTGCAAAGAAATAAATTGACAAATAGTGGCAAGATTAGCGAAGGCGGTGGTGTACTTTGAGTTGTATATTGCAGATGTTACATAAACTATTTATGTATATCTTGTTACGTACATGTAACATTCATTTCAATGCATGTACATGTATCACATAATTATATAGATGATCTTACATGAGTGATGATTTAACATGATATTTATTAAAGGAGTTTACTGATTTCATAATAAACGAGGCTATTTGGCGATAAAAAATTACAATTTTCGAAAAAAAAAATGATTTTTTTTTTTTCGAAAATTGTAATTTTTTAGCGCCAAATAGCCTCGTTTCTTATGAAATCAGTAAACTCGTTTAATAAATACCATATTAAATCGTTACAAATGTTAGAGTATTGGTATTGCATTATTGATTATTGTGCACATCGTCATCGTTAATAAAACCAATATTTGACCAAATTTGACGAAATAAAAAGAAGGCTCATTCTTAAATTTTCCTTTAATTTAATATCATCGAAAAAAAAAATATTTTTGAATTGTTTATATGGCTGTACAATTTCGGCAGCTTTCGTGAAACAGAATATAGTCTAGTATGAATTTGATTACACTGAGAGCGCCCATTTTATGCAATAAACACTTTATTACTTTATTACTATCTATTTGTGTATGTAATAACGTGCGTGAAGTTGACTCGTCCCACGAAATCGCACCCGTTAGACTAATGAGTAAATCGACCTCGTCGATTTCACCGTTTTCCATCACAGGATGTGCCATGATATCATGCAAATTACTTTTAATGTCGTCCCACGGGGAACTGTCTAACTTTCTAATCTGTGGCTGTGAATGGAGAAATGGGGCTTATGGGTTTGCGACCAGTATAGATCCAGATCAGCCTGTGCAACCGCACAGTCTGATAAGGATATGCGCTGTTCCCCATTACACAAATGAAACTGTCGTCATGCTTCTTCAGGTAACAAGCAACGTATATCGTTATCAGTAGCCTATTTCACCAACATTGCAAAGTATACTTTTCTAGCAAAGTATACTTTGAGGGAGTAACCATTTATTTTTCCTGAAATGAATTATTTCATATAGAACTAACAAATGCATATATTTCATGATTAAACGTATACAGAATTATTATACTGAATTTATTACATTATCACAGCCAAATTGGCTGTGATAATGTAATAAATTCAGTATAATAAAAGTTAATAAATTTATCCTAAAATTGAAAATTTCTCCCTCAAAATATACTTTGCAATGTTGGTGAAACGGGCTACAGGTCACAGGGATGGTATATTTGATGAGGAACTACGCTGGTGACAAATCCCAAAAAGACACGTGTCTGCAGTCACGGCACCATTTGTGACAATGCACGTGATTTGGTACCTAAGAAGACATGCGATAACTCGTGAAAAATAATTATAAAATCGCAAAAGTTGATGAAATATTCAGGGGAAATACTGAATACAATTCCGCATGTGCTAAGAAAATTGTGTCAACGTTCAACGTTATTTACAGAATATATCGCAGTTTCGATAAATATACTTTTCATGAAAAATAGCACACCTACAAAATGGCATGGTTTGTCTCGTTTTATGTTGTGACTAGAGACATGGGTTTTATGGAATTTGTGACAAGTGTAGACGCTGATCAAACAGCAAACTCGTATAGCCTGATAACGATCTACCGTCGAACCTCCCCGAACGGCCACCTCTCTACAACAACACCCTCTCTGTAACAGCCGCTATTTTATATCCCAAATGGATGATTTCCTCTATATCTAACCCTTAGACTGCTGAGCATGAACATTGTCGTCTGATGTTGCTTTTGCATTCTTTCTCAATAAAAAACATGTTTTGACAGCACTTTAGAATCATTTCCTTTGGAAATGATTCTAAAATGCTGTCAAATCATGTATTTGGTGATAATTATCGAAGAAAATAAATGAACATCGGACGATAACATTTAGTTCAGCATTAACCTCCCTACAACAGCCACCTCTCTACAACAGCCAGATTTACGTCTTCCCATGGGTAGCTGTTGTAGAGAGGTTGCACTGTTTGATCTTTGTCAGAAGCATGGCAGGTGTTTCGCTAATGGAATGGCGAACAATGCAGATCCTGATCAGACTGTGCGGATGCACAGGCTGATCCGGATCTACACTGGTCACAAAACCCATAGGCCCAATTTATCCAGTCGCAACCACATTTGAGACACGGCATGTGATTTTGTATCTTCGGACATATGCGTAATTTCATGAAATACGTTTACAAAATTTACAATACTTTTCGTAAATGGCGTCAAAAGTTGACAACATTTTCAGAGTAGTTCAGCATGTACTCTGAAACTATATTTATGAAAAATATTGTAAATTGTGTAAACGTATTTAATGAAATTACGCAAATGTCCGAAGGTACAAAATAACATGGCGTGCCTCATTTGTGGAATAGGTTTTTTCCAGCGACGCGGCTGGAAATTAGTATTTAATGATATTTGATTTCCTCAGTGTGCCGTGAACATATTAAGAAGAAACTTCAAAAACACATTTTCCTGATTTAATGTAAACAATATTCGAGCTTGATGTCTGCGTTGGAATCATGATTAATATAGAGAATAGTAGGTTAGTGCCGTGAATGGGGAAAATATCTGGCAAGGCTTACGAAGCGGGATGGGCGAGGCTCTGCCGAGCATATCCCGTTTCCGTGCCGCGCCAGATATTTTTCCCATTCACGGCACTAACATACTATTCTATTTATCCCGTCAGCACCTACAAACAGCTTTAAAATGCAAAAACAAATAACCCCCGCCGCATCCTCAAAATCGGAGAATCGACTAGTATGACATCCGCGCATATTCATGCTCAGTGATTAGGTCGTATTGGCATGATATCAAAAATGTTTCACGGCACCTTGTTTCACGGCACATACGCACTGTGTTGACGGGATGAAATTCAATACTCGTTCCTATCGTGAAATCACTCCAGTAACGAATGTCATTGACATACACTGCCGGGTGCGTTAATTTTGCCCAAATGCAATATAAACTCGGTAAACAAACAGTTTGATTGGCTACAGCTTGATTTCATGTACAATATTCAGATATTTTGAAAGAAAACAGTTGACAACTACTCTGCCCTCCCAAGTTTGACTTGGGATGATTGCACAGGGTCAGCATAGCATCATAGTGCAGGTACTGCAGTTGAACAGATACTGCAGTTTGACTTGAGAGGGCAGTATTGGCAAGCTTAGCGCACGCGATGGTGTAATTCAATACGCATTCCCATAGACATACTGTCTGTTTCATGAAACCTGCCCAAATGTTACGGCTATATAAACAATGCAAGAATAATATTGTTTTCGATAATATTAAATTATAGCAAAATTTAAGAATGAGCCTACTGTTTCGTGAAATTTGGTCTAATATTGATTGTATTCCGAAAAAACAATGTCCAGATGTTAAATCCCCATAGACGTCTTCACTGTCATAGAGAGAGTGAAGATGTCTATGGGTATTTAACATGGGGAAATTGTTCTAATTCCAGAAATATTGCACCGATTTTCAAAATGTAACTTTTGTTTTCTTAGTTAGATCATTTCCAAGCTATCTAGCTAGGTTTCAGAATCCAAATGTTTTCATTTTTCAACTCGCCCTTCAGGTTCACAACCTCTTTTTTCCCCATGTTAAATTCCCAAAAAAAAATTCGTAATAAAATCAATATCTTACCAAATTTCACGAAATGAAAAGAAGGCTCATTCTAAATTTTGATAAAATTTAACATTATTGAAAAAAATATTGTTTTTGCATTGTTAATATGGCCGTAAAATTTGGACAGGTTTCGTGAAACAGATAGTAGTGCAATCACTCCTGTAATGTATTTCACCGGCATAAAATGCTGCCTGTGTTAATCTTGCCCAGATGCCAACGTGTCTGAACATCTATTGGCAATCGAGCAGTTTGACTGACTGAGCCTGAGTTGTTACACAGCTCAGGCTCAGACAATCAATCATATTGAGTTCAATCACAATATTCAGTCATTTTCAAAGAAAACAATTGGTAAGTATCGGCAAGATTAGCGCAGGCGGTAGTGTTCCCATCTGTATTCATATCCAACGAGGGATAATAGAGAATAGTAGGTTAGCGCCGTGAATGGGGAAAAATATCCGGCAAGGCTGAAGAATTTCTTTATTTCTCATCAGAAGTATATGTTGTGACCACTCATTTGAACCGTCTCGCCGAGACGGTTCAAATGAGTGGTCACATCATATACTATGGTTCAGAAATAAGGAAAATAGATAGAGAATAGTAGGCTAGTGCCGTGAATGGGAAAAAATATCTGGCAAGGCTCAGGAAACGGGATGGGCGAGGCTCTGCCGAGCACATCCCGTTTACTAGCCGCGCCATATATTGTTCCCGTTCACGGCACTAACCTACTATTCTATTTATCCCGTCAACACCTAAAATAGCTTTACAATGCAATAAAAATAACCCCAGCCATCGCACATATTCATACGCAGTGATTAGGTCGTATTGACAGGATATCAAAAATGTTTCACGGCACTGTGTTTCACGGCACATACGCACTGTGATAAAATTGTTTTAAAGTTGGTTTTCATACGTATTTTGTACATGTGAGCAAATCGATGGCAATCCTCGTTAATCACGTATCTTTATTTTTACGAAACATTAATCTGTTTTATTTGACGTCATTGAAGATACCAGCACCATCTCTGAATCGCGTGAATCTGCCAGCCAATGACAAATCAGTTTAAGCGATAGTCACATCGATATATGGCCACATCAGTCATCCGTTTGTCGATGCAAGTAAACCTTGCAAGGCACGGCATTTCGAATTTTCGGATTCGAGGTTTTCCGAATCTAACAATTAGGTATTTGAAGTGTATAATGCAGTATTCAGGCTCTGTGGAGACGTTTAAACGATTTGGTAATGCCAGAGACCGACCACGTGCAGGTCGTCCACGAGTAACGTCACGACAGCAGGACAATCATAGCCGACTCGTGCACCTCAGGAATCGCTTTCAAACGGCAAGTCTGACAGCGCGGTCCATTCCTGGATTGCGCGCCAGCAGCCCCAGAACTGTCCGGAATCGATTACGTGAATGGCATATCCGTTCGCGACGTCCGACTATCCGTCCAGTTTTGCTAAGACGCCATCGTGTAGCACCTCTGGCTTGGTGTAGAAGGCACTTGTGCTTTAATCGCCGAGACTGGGCTGTTTACGGACGAGTCCAGTAGCCCATTTCACCAACATTGCAAAGTATACTTTAGTAGCAAAGTATACTTTGAGGGAGAAATCTTCAATTTTATGATAAATTTATTAATTTTTATTATACTGAATTTATTACATTATCACAGCCAATTTGGCTGTGATCATGTAATAAATTCTGTATAATAATTCTGCATACTTTTAATCATGAAATATATGCATTTGTTAGTTCTATATGAAAGAATGCATTTCAGGAAAATAAATGATTTCTCCCTCAAAGTATACTTTGCTAGTAAAGTATACTTTGCGATGTTGGTGAAATCGGCTACAGATTTCACTTAGATAGCAGCGAAGGCCGTTCAAGAGTCTATCGTCGTGTTGGAGAATGTTTTAGTGACGCCTGTGTGGTGGATCGACGTGCATCTGTCGGAGGCAGTGTCATAGTTTGGGGTGGTATCACGTCAACTTGACGAACAGCTCTTGTGGTCATCGATGGCAATTTGAACGCCATATGCTACCGTGACGAAATTATCAGGCTCACGTCATCCCATTTGTGCAAGGACAGCAACGTCACATCGCGCTTCAGCAAGACAACGCTAGACCTCACGTCGCCCGGGTGGTAAGGGTTTTTCTAGCGCAGCAGAACATCGATGTGTTGCAGTGGGCTGCAGTCTCACCCAATATTGCACCAATCGAGCACGTCTGAGATGAGATGCAACGTCATGTACGTGTGCTGCCTAACCAGCCGGTGACGTTGTCAGCGTTCGGCCAGACGTTAGTCCAGGGGCCTATTTCATCAACATTGCAAAGTATACTTTACTAGCAAAGTATTCTTTGAGGGAGTAATCATTTATTTTTCCTGAAATGCATTATTTCATATAGAACTAACAAATGCATATATTTCATGATTAAAAGTATGCAGAATTATTACACTGAATTTATTACATTATCACAGCCATTAAATGGCTGTGATAATGTAATAAATTCAGTATAATAAAAATTAATAAATTTAAAAAAAATTTGAAAATTTCTCCCTCAAAGTATACTTTGCTACTAAAGTATACTTTGCAATGTTGATGAAATAGGCTACAGATATGGAACGGCAATCCCCAACAATTGTGTAGGCTCTATGAGGCGACGGTGTTACATGTAGGCCTGCATCGACGAAAATGGTGACCATACACGCTATTAACTTTGTGAACTGGCATTTTTACCCCCGTGTTTTTCATCCCCAATACCAATAAACTGACGGATGCTTTGACATTTTAAATGAATCGAAGTTTTGCCGAATTTCCTAATAAACAATGCTATCTGATCGTTTTATCGTTTTATGTCTTGAAATTATGTTTTTACCAACATGATAACCATACACAGTTACTTTTGTCCGCTAGTATATTAACAAGTTCTATAAAAGTATTACATATACAGTTCACATTGTGCCATTATACTGTCTGTTTCGCGAAACCTGACCAAATTTTACGGCTAAAAACAATGATATAAAAACATAATATTAAATTTTATCAAAAGTTAAGAATGAGCCTTCTTTTTATTTGGTGAAATTTGCTCAAATATTGATTTTATTACGGAAAATTTATTTTTCTATGGGAATTTAACATGGGGGCTAAATATCGATTTTTTGTAAAATATTTTTTTATTTGTAGAGTCAAAATGGCTGTGATAATGTAATGAATTCGGTATAATAAAAATTAATATATTCATCGTTAAATTGAACATTTCTCCCTCAAACTGTACTCAGCAAGATAAGTATACTTTGAAATTTTGATGAAATAGGCTGCTGGTCATAACAAAAGATAAATAGTACCGTTACCCTTAGTCTATTAGTATAAACAATGGATTGTATTCTTAAGTTATGGCTTATTTTCTGCTTCCTGCGATACCCGGTAGATGTATTATTGATGACAATATCAAGGTGTATGATCACGTGGTACTAACAAAAATAACAAGTACTGAAACTTCCAGAAACCATCTGATTCAAAGTATGTATTATTTTATATTGTCCTTATAACGTAATGAAACGTTGATGAAATATGGCGCATCGAACGCGTCTTGTTAAGCTGCATTTGGTGGTCTCTGTAATTTCGCCCAAACTTCTGTCGTGTTCGGCACAAACTTCTGTTGTTTTTGTGAAGAATCGATTTCCGTGTCTACCGACACGGAATCTATTATTGGCAAAAACGACATAAGTCTTGCCGAACACCCTGGACCACCAAATGCAGCTCATGACGCGTTTGCTGCGCCATATTTCATCAAAATCCGTTGCATATTTAGAAAAATATCAAATAATACTTACTTTGCAGTGGGCGACTTGTTGTTGTTGTAACCACGTGATCATGCAACTTGAATATGTAAATATACATAATCAGACACGCATTAACAATTTTTAACAAAAAGAGGAAACAGTTTGGCCGAAATTGATCAGGCTCAATGAATCAAGATGATTCATTCGACCAAAACATACCACATGACCCTTTGCAGAATACACTCATTGACGTTGTCGCTGCACCAGAGTTTCACAATTAAATTGATGACAATGTAATTATCCTGGTCACAATTTCCTGATACACAGCTTTGGATACGCCGATTCCTGCACGCTTGCCACGTTCAAGTCGTTAACTATACCGATCCTATTTAATAAAGATGAAAATATACGACCCGTCGCCACGAAATGAGGCTTATTAAATTCTGACAAGTATAACTTCTGTAAGCTGGCAGTTCAGTTATCAGACATGTATTATTGTTATATAATGTAACGGGTTGAACTTTAAAAATAAATGATCTATCTATAGCTTCTGATAAGCTAGCAGCCTGATATGTTTTGCCCTGACCAACCCTCAAATATCATCATCATATAAGATAACACTGTTACGGCTGAGTCTCCATATGTCACATGCACTCACACTCAGCCTTTTTCACGGTCTGACATACCGGCTTCGTGCGATAGGAGAAAGAACTAGTTAGGTTAAATTAACCGACTCATTGCCTCCTTCATGTAATGCTCATATTTCGACTGTATGGCAGATATTAGTAAATTCTGAAACAAACGGGCCATCGGTCATTGACCTGACACTTTTTGGGCTCAAATGCCCGTGTTTGGAAGATCTTCGAGCCAATTCCTACCCTTAAATATAAGATAAAAAGGAAAACGAAAAAATAAGTTTGCATTCCCATAAGCATATTGCGGATATGAACAATTCCTTGTAACATCTGATAGAATCCGGCAATACGCCATAATGATTTCATTAAAGCGTATGGCGAAAGACATGTAGTGACATTATGATTTTTAATATTGCTTTATTGTTGTAAAATAAATAGGTTGTCTACAAACTATTTCAAAATACAATTAGTACTCGCAATAATAAGCAAACAGTGTAGCCCCTGATCAGACTGCGCATACGCGCAGGCTGATCAGGGGCTACACCGATCGCATACATAATATACGCCATAATTGTCTTGACGGGATACACATTTACTGCAACTCATTTCTTATTTGTCTACTGACCCTATTCTTGTACAGCACAAACACAGTGCCAAGGGACAAATAAAAACAATAAATAGAATCTACAGACGAATGTTATAAGCTGACAATGCCTGTTATTGAATTATGTTCTCACATTAGTGCCGATAAGGGCAGGGGGCGAAACGAAGAAACTGTTGTAATGGTTAATCAATCGCGAAACGGAACAAACCGGCGAAATGGCAACAAAAGTCAGTGGAAAGTAACAAGAAATGACACTAGTGCATTGTGTCGCTAAATTGACGTTATTGACAAATTGAGTTCCGTGGCTCGCCGCGTGAATGAGATAAAGATGTCGTATTTGCTTAGTTTTTGGTTTCATTGTACAAGCAAATGGACATTACAGATTGACACCACTGGGCGTTGTACAGTGGGGTCAGCGTGTAAGTGCACACACGAACGAACACGACAGGTTGGTTCCAACCTGTCGTGTTCGTTCGTGTGTGTACTTACACGCTGACCCCACTGTATACATGAGACACGCCATGTTATTTTGTTCTTCGGATATCTGCGTAATATCATGGAATACGTTGATAAATTTTGCAATATTTTCCGTAAATGACGTATAAAGTTGACAACATTTCCACAGTACATGCGGAATTATATTCCGCGTGTACTCTGTGAATTTTGTCATCTTTTGACTTTATTTATGAAAAATATTGTAAATTTTGTAAACGTATTTAATGAAATTACGCAGATGTCTGAAGGTACAAAATCACATGGCGTGTCCAATTTGGGACTCTACACGTACATGTCAGTAGTAAATTAGGATGTGAGGCATCTGTGCCGGTTCTTACTCCTGATCGGTTGGCACGTCTATGCATTTTTAAAAGTGGCTGTTTCTAGAGAAATGGAGGTTATGGACTGGTGACTAGCATATATCTAGATTATCCCGTTCATCCGTATAGTCTTATGAGAATTTGCACCGTTCGCACTTATGTGGCTGTGACTGGAGAAACGGGGCTTATGACAAGTGTGGTCCAGTCTAGTGCACTCATGTGGCCTGATTAGGACAAATATACTTATTTGGTAACATGATAAGTGTTTCACTGACTGAATGGCGATCAATGCAGATCATGATCAGATTGCGGACGCGTATGCGGAATAATATATGCAGAAAATGCATGCTATCAAAACATATTCCCATTAGCCGAAAATACATGTTATCAACATGTGTGCTACATTTTATCCACGAATGTTCCAGGTAGCAGATTCAAGAAACTCCGCAAAAATGTGTAACCAAAACATCTAAGTATGGTAAGCAAAGTTGTTAATGTCAAACTGTTAATGTCCTATTCAGAGTAACATGGATGTGGGGCATTCGTACACACAAGTATGAGGTACTGAAATATTAAAGTAATCCTTCAAGGGATATATAAGTTATACAGAATCGAGAAACACCGCTAAACGTCTTAGCGGGACGGACACACGGACGGACACATGGAAGGACACACAGTCCAAACTCTGTACTCCTTCCGCCTCTACCAACATAACGAATTAGCCGACTTCTTTCCATATCAGCGACTGGGCCGGACCTACTTGCGAAAGTAACTCTTGCAATCTACCCCCGTACCGCCTGTAGCCACTGGCTACGGACGGTACGGAAGAAAATGTGGGGTCGTAGCTAGTTATTTCTCTTTGAATTTATTTATAGAAAACCGTTCCAACTTGTATATTTGATGGACTAATTGCTTGTAATAAAACCGAATATCGCATGATTTGTTCTGTAAAGAATCAAGTATAGTGTTTCCGACTAGTGTTGATCCAGATCATACTACATATCTACGCAATCTGATCTGGGACTACATTATTTGCCAGGTTCATATTTTCACACGTATTGCAATCAGTTGTTATTGCAATCAGTGTAGACCCAGATCAGACTGCACATATGTGCAGTCTGATCTGGGTCTACCCTGTTTGCAGTCTTTGTTTTTGCAAGTTATTTAGTAAGAAATAAACAGTAAAATTAACAAAAGGACCGGAGCTCTATAAATAGATTTACAAAGGGAAATAACTAGCTGCGATCCCCCATTGCAACTATGCCATAGCCAGAGCGCCTGAAATTCTGCGGATTGAACAAAGGCGTCATTACAGTGACATGGACAAAGCTCGTTAAAGCCCGACTGACGGTCACGTGCCACTTATAGCGGGCCTCAGACCACTCAACGCCGGTCAGAGACGTCTTGTTAGGACACCATATTCCAATTATGAACATCAGTACATTGAGGTAGTTAGCCCCCTTTCTTACACTGACCCCGTTGAATACTAGTACAGAGTAATCGTTCATTCTTTTATTTGTTTTGCGAGGAATCTTCCACGCATTATAGACAGAATGTTTCTGTATCACGATAAACACCGCGCAAATAAAAACATGGTTGTGTTCCTTATATGATTCTCCTTTTGCTTTTTTGTTTTTTCATTCTTGTACAATAGAACATCTCTAAACCGGACACGCAGGCAGTCTGTGTATCCTTAATTGTATGGGTTTCATTGGTGTATATTTATGATGATAATGCCTGTTCCAGTTCGCAAATCACAGCCGCATACCTTGGCATAGTCATATGTCTGATTTACGGTAGAACATCTCTAAAGCGGACACCCTGGGGACCTCCCAGGGTGTCCGGCTTAGAGAGGTTTCACTGTACTTTCTTTCGTTTTTTACATTATTGAATAGGTCGGGTCATACCGGACACAGTTGTCATTAGTAACAGTTTGACAGCCCGGAGCCAATGAGGCACACCATGTGATTTTGTACCTTCGGACATCCGCGTAATTTCATTAATTACGTTTGCAAAATTTACGATATTTTTCATACATACAGTTAAAAGTTGATAAGATTTTCAGCGTACATGCGGACTTATGTACTCTGAAAATGTCTTCAACCTTTGACTTTATTTACGAAAAATATTATAAAGTTTGTAAACATTTTTAATGAAATTAAGCAGATGTCCGTAGATACAAACTCACATGGCGTGTCTCATAGGATTCTCTTCTTGCTATTTTGTTTTTTCGTTCTTGTACACGTACTTTCTTTTAGTTGTTGCATTATTGCGCAGAATAGATGGGTTCATACCGGACACAATGGTCATTAGTCACAGTTTGACAGCCCGAAGCCAATTATGACCATACGTGTTGTAGCCACGTTGTTTACACATGTCTTCACAATTACACTGTCTGGCATGGTTTCTTCTGGACAAATTGGATGTTACCAGGTTGTGATATAGAGAATAATAGGTTAGTGCCGTGAATGGGAAAACATATCTGGAAAGGCTCAGGAAACGGGATGGGCGAGGCTCTGCCGAGCACATCCCGTTTCCGTGCCGCGCCAGATATGTTTTCCCATTCACGGCACTAACCTACTATTCTATTTATCCCGTCAACACCTACAAATGGCTGTAAAATGCAAAAATAGTATTGACTGGATATCAAAAATGTTTCACGGCACCGTGTTTCACGGCACATGCGCACTGTGTTGACGGGATACACAGTCATACGTACTCGTTCACTTTGGCTACGTTACACTTCGTTCATGTTAAATATTAGATCAATGGTATACCGTTCTATAAGACAGTGCTCCATTTCGAAGCAAACTATTAAATAATTGCTGTCTGTTGATGTGTAAACAGTAGTATGATTTTATTTTACCCAATTACAATTTTGAAATACCCAATTGCTTCAGAAATGATGGAATGACACTCAATTACTAATTCCTTATCTGGAGCGCTGCTATAAGGTACAGCGAATATTTGTTGAAGGCTCCTATAAACGAAACCAATGAATACAAATCGAAAACGAAGTGAAAACTATAGCTTTATACAACGATATGCATAGAAACAAGTATCGTGTTTTTCTACGTGAATCGGCTATCTTTGTTTAATATCCGTCTTTCAATAATTAAACGCCTTTAATTTCTTTCAACGCATCATTTTGACATCGTGTTCGATGTTTTTAATAAGAAAGTGGTGTTTTCGTTGTATTAAACGTGACAAAACGAAAGATAACACGATGTGTATAGTTGACAGGAAATTGTTCATTTGTGGGACGAGGAACAAATCCAGGCCGACTCGTTCACATCGGCTATGTTAGGCATACGATACGTTAATCTTGCATATTACAGTGGGGTCAGCGTGTAAGTGCACACACGAACGAACACGACAGGTTGGAACGCTGACCACACTGTATTTCATGTATGAAAACAAAATGTAAATATTTTTCTGCATTTTTTCTCATTTCGCATCAAAAGTGTATGTTGTTACCACTCAGTTGAACCGTCTCGGCGAGACGGTTCAACTGAGTGGTAACAACATACACTTTGGGTGGGTAGCGAACAACCTGTCGTGTTCGTTCGTGTGTGCACTTACACGCTGACCACACTGTAGCTGAATGCTATAATAATTGAAACCCGATAATAAACAAAGATAGCGTAAGTTCCGTGAAACAAGGTGCCGTGAAACATTTTTGATATCCTATCAATACGACATAATCACTGCGTATGAATATGTGCAGTTGTCATACTAGTTTGAGTTTGAGGATGCGGCTGGGGTTATTGTTTTGCATTGTAAAGCTATTTGTAATGTTGACGGGATAAATAGAATAGTAGGTTAGTGCCATGAATGGGAAAACATATCTGGCGCGGCACGGAAACTAGCATAGCCTCGGCCATCCCGTTTCCTAAGCCGCCTTGCCATATATTTTTCCCATTCACGGCACTAACCTACTATTCTCTATATAGCGGGCTTTCGGGTTCAATGTTTAACCCTTTGAACCCGAAAGCCCGCAATAGCGGTTTATGCAAACAGTGCAGATCCAGATGAGCCGGCTCGTAACGAGCCGTCTCATCAGGATCTTCACTGTTTGAAAGTAATTTTCATAATTTTGAGGACAGAAAAGACCCACTTTTCATAAATGGACTTGTCTGAAAACCATTTTGTGACCACTGGATTGGTTGGCGAAAATCCATTCCAATTACCTATAGTCTGTTTCACGAAAGCTGCCCAAATTTCACGGCTATATAGACAATTCAAAAACAATATTATTTTCGATAGTATTAAATTAAAGGAAAATTTAAGAATGATCCTTCTTTTTATTTCGTGAAATTCGGTCAAATATTGGTTTTATTACGAAAAATTGATTTCTCTATGGGAATTTAACATGGGGGGAAAAAGAGGTAAAGGAGTGTGGGAGGAGTCAAAAAATGAAAAAATTTGGAAATTAACTCCGAAACCTAGCTAGATAGCTTGGATATGATCTAACTAAGAAAACAAAAGTTAAATTTTAAAAATCGGTCCAGTATTTCTGAAATTCTAAAAACTTTCCCCATGTTAAATCCCCATAGACATCTTCACTCCGTGAATATGTCTATGGGGATTTAACATGGGGAAATTTTGTTTTCGCAATAAAATCAATATTTGACCAAATTTCACGAAATAAAAAGAAGGCTCATTCTTAAATTTTGCTTTAATTTAATATTATCGAAACAAATATGGTTTTTGCATTGTCTATATAGCCGTAAAATTTGGGCAGCTTTCGTGAAACAGACTATAGGGGTGAAAGGGTTAAGGAAGTACTGAGCATACAACATACCATTTGCGATCACACACCCCTGTCCTGTGTTTTCAGAAATATTGTGCATTGTCACTGTCTTGTCATCGGTGCTCGCGCATCACGAACATTCCCCCGCCATATCTCATTCATACCGTCACATATCATACCAATCAGTGGTATTCCGGCTGTATCTGGTCGCTCTAAGCTCTGGAAATCCCTGATAACATGTCAGGGATTGTCAACAAGATAGTCTCGTTAAATTAGACGTCAAACGTCTTGGTATATACATTATCAGCTACGTCAATCTTTCCCGTGTCTTTAGTTTAATTTAGTTTAATATATATTAGTTTGTATATGTATTTCTTGAATGGCGAGAGGCTGTTATGTGTTTCTGTCAATAAATTGGATTAGATTACTACTACACCACCGCCTGCGTCAATATTTCCCAGCTGTCAACGTTTCTCAACATCTATTGGCAATATCAACTCGCAATCAAGCAGTTTGATTGACTGAGCCTGAGCTGTATACAGCCGCCTGCGTTAGACTTGCACATATGTCAACGTTTTTCAATCTATTGGCAATATCAACTCGCAATCAAGCAGTTTGAGTTGTAGTACAGCTCAGGCACAACCTATCAAACTGTTTTCTTTCACGCACAGTAGTCAAATATTTTGTAATGAAACAATAGACAGAGATTGGCATGATCAGTGTAAGTAATATCGCCATTCAAATGTTCGTCCTCTTCAGGGGGCCGTTTCACTAAACTTCTTACGACTAAAATGTTCGTAAGTGCAAACCTACGATAGTCTGTAAATTTCACATTAACAATGTTTTCTTGTAAACAATTATTGGATTTACATTTATGCTCAATAAATGTAAATCCATCAAATGATATTTCCAGACGATCCTAAATTTGTATTTACGAACATGTTAGTCGTAAGAAGTTTAGTGACACGGCCCCCAGGCCTTTATGGAGATAAAGGTGTCTTGTGGAAGTTAATGTTTATGGCCATACCTGTCAAAGCATGGCCATGCCGAATGTTTGTAGAGCCATATTATTCAATATGCATCTGTATATATTTTCATTCATTTGGAATGTTATTGATCGTATATGCATGTATATGACAAAAACACAGAGCTTTTATTTAAAGGTACATGCTCACTCAGGAGGCACAAACAGTTCTTTATAGGAATTGAATAAGTGTATAATTGTGTTACTATTCCACCAGTTCTAAAGATTACGAGTGCCCGCTATACAGATATATTAATTTATTAATGTAAATTTTACTGATAGTTACGCGCGGTGGTATCAGGCTATTTTCATATGCAAATGAGGCACGATATATTTTAATTATTTATACTAATTATGATAATTGCACATCAAAAAATAAATACAGAAACTCAAGAGTAATGTCCGTTAAAATTTTAAGGAAACACTCTTATTGCCCCTGATATCAGTGTGGAAATTTACGTCTGATATAAAATGTATAATAATTCCAATTTCTCTGATATAAAGAACAGTTTGTGCCTACTGAGTGGGCATGTACATTTAAACCACAAACTCGAAACCAAAGTTCGATTAAGCTGAACCAATATGCCCATGTTCACCCCAGCAAACTGTTTGACATTGGACGTGATAATGGAACATATTCTCAAAAGGTTTACTTTATAATAATTATCCAATATTGCCAATATTTTCCCAGCTGCCAGTGTCATTTATTTGAAGAATGTGCCAATTAGATTGTCTGGAAGACACCGATTTTAACAACCTCCACATTCCCTACACCAGATTGTGTTCACATTTCACGTCAGCTGACGTTTCTGTAGATTGACATAATTTGCGTATGTTCAACGGTTCCCTCGGTTTACGGACCTGTTCTGGTATGGCATATGCATTAGAACCCAAGGTGTATGATCACGTGGTACTAACAACAACAACAAGTACTGAAACTTTCAGAATCCATCTGATTGAAAGTACGTATTCTTGTATAGTGTCCTTATTACGTAACGGATTTTGATGAAATATGGCGCATCAAACGCGTCTTGTTAATCTGCATTTGGTGGTCTCTGTATTTTCGCCCAAACTTCTGTCATTTTTGCGAAGAATCGATTTCCGGAAATCGATTCTTTGCAAAAACGACATACGTCTGTGCCAAACTCCCTGGACGACCAAATGCATCTCATGAAGACTCGTTTGCTGCGCCATATTTCATCAAAATCCGTTAAATTTTAAGGAAAATATCAAATAATACTTGCTTTGGAGTGGGCGACGTTGTTGTTGTTGTAACCACGTGATCATGCACATTGGAACCGCTCTAGGCCGGGCACCAAGGGTCCGTTTAACCAAACATCGTACGTCTCATAATAACGTGATAAGTTCAACTCACACGTTACGAATGCAGTGAAACCTCTCTAAACCGGACACCCCGGGGGTCCCCAGGGTGTCCGGCTTAGAGAGGTTTCACTATAAATAAGGCATTTGATCATACTAAGCCTTACTGGTGGGCTCTGCGATCACGAACATACATTATCACCTGAGATAAATGACCAAGAAACTCATAACAATAAGACTACATGTGTTTTATTGGTGTCCGGTTTAAAGAGGCTCCACTGTATATGTTCTTCGCACTAGCTGCTGTGGCAGGGACTGAAAATCAATTTCCTTAGAGTCGGACGCAAGAAACTCTATAATGTTAGTTCATACTTCTAATCAATATATTTATACCTCAATCATTATTTGCAACATAAATATCACGTGTCAATCATTTCAAAGTACATGTATAATACGTGAACTCTACAACGTTTGTTAGGTCAATACCGCACACATACGGGTACATGTAGTCCCTGCGCTTAGTCCGAAAGCATCACTCTATACCACGCATCCAATTGTATTACAAAACCGCATGCGTTAATCTCGCTCATGTATCAACGTTTTTGAACATCTATTGACAATCTCAACTTGCAATCAAGCAGTTTTATTTGCTGAGCCTGTGCTGTAGCACAGCTCAGGCTCAGACAATCAAGCTGCTTGAATTCAATCAAAATATTCAAGTATTTTAAAATAATCACAAACATTTGATCATGAAACAAGCATGCAACTAGTATAGTGATAGTCACCAGATCGGACAATTGGGCTTCTTCTGGGTACTCGGGTTTCCTCCCACGTTAAGGACTACGTATGCGGCCCGATCTGTGCTAGCGAAAGCATGAATATAAATAAACGACCTAGCGCCTGTCTTAAATCATGTAAACTGTTTATAGTGTCTAAAAAGTAGTTCGTAGCCCAAAGCATGCCACATACATGTATACATGTACATTTATAGAGTTCTAGACGTTTATATCACGGGGAAAATGTCAAGAATTCGACTGGCCTTTTCCAGCCGCCATACAATATCCACTCGGGAATTTCTAACAAATCGTATCACCGTTAACACCCATTAACGGATAGGCCGCAAACAAGTCAAGTAGCGAACTTCGATATCCGCGAAATGTCCGTGTGGACAGGCCCAATCCAATTATCTCCCGTCGAGTATTACATGGAAAACCTTGTCCCAATAAGTATTAACTCTATTCCCAGTAAAAGCTAACCATTTTCTCCAATAAGTCTTAACCCTGTTCCCAACAAGAGTTTACCATATTCCCAACAAACCGGTCTAATCCGCCCGCGGATTAGACCGGTATTGTTTGGAATAGGGTAGCTACACATTGACATGGGTATGTTTAAGTAATGGTCCCACTGGTAAATAGTTCCCATATTTTATGTGTGTGATAAGGTTATTGGGAATATTGTAAACTGGCTTATATGGAGTATGGGTGCTTTTCTCAGAGGTGTTAACAGTCGGGTTAAGGCGTCAACATCAGGCATTGCGTAATTGGATTACGCTTCATTTTATATAATATTACAAGTATTGACGCTTTCGCGGGAAAATAATTCCTCTCGATTTAGCTTGGGATAAAAATATTTTAAACCGAGTTGTATGAATAGCGTACGTGTAATATAACATGTTTGTGGACAAGGATAGTGCGTCAGTGCGTAGGTGTATAAACTGTACTATAGCTGTGTTATTAAACGTTTCCGGGAAACTGTAAACAAAATAGTTCCTGGTGATGCATTGCGTTCTAGTATAATTGCTGTAGGCTGGTCCGTACATGTATGTACATTATATATCATACGTGATTTGTTTGAACAGTTAATGCGTCACATCAGCTAGTGCGCCATTTGGTCACTCGACGCTTATTAATAGTATTACATTTATATAAAACAATAACGGTGTTTAACAAGTATTCCTCCGCCGTCAAAGCGCAGTGATACATCCCGCCATACACAGCCGCCTGAGTTACGCTTGCCCAGATTATCAACGTTTCTGAACATATATTGGCATTACCGTCTCAACGCAATCAAGCTGTTTGATTGTCTGAGCCTGAGTTGTAGCACAGCTCAGGCTCAGACAATCAAGCTGCTTGACTTCAAGCACAATACTAAAGTATTTTGAAATAAAGACATTCACACATGTTGCAAAGGTTAGCACAGGTGGTAGTGTGCCGGTCTTGTTTTGACCTTTCCAGGGTCATTTAAATTTAAAAGCGGGCCGGATGCTGGTAATGTACCGTTAACTGCGAGCATGAAAACAAGGCCACCCCAACAGTACGGATTCTGGGGGCCGTTTTACTAAACTGTGTACGACTAAAATGTTTGTTCGTATAAAGTGTAAATTTAGGATCGTCTGGAATTGATAATTCAATTGATGGATTTACATTCATTGAACTGCAAATTCAGGATCGTGTAGAAATGTCAATGTTTGCATTTACATTTATTGAACATAGGCTGCATATGCAGCCTATGCTCAGTAAATGTAAATCCAATAATTGTTTAAAAGAAAACAGTGTTAATGTGAAATTTACAGCCTATCATAATTTTGCACTTACGAACATTTTAGTCGTACGAAGGTCAGTGAAACGGCTCCCAGATCTGTGACTAACCTAGACGCACACACTATACAAAATGTCACATGTATAAGATCCATTTTGAGAGATAGTCCATTTATACTGCGACCAATTTCATGTAGAGGACAATTAGCCGGGCGGCTATAGAAGAAATTAAACCCGACCGCAAACTGGGGTAATTTTATCTCCGCCTGATATAATTACATTGACCTGAATTTGTCAAACGTTGCTCTCAAAACAATTGTTTTGAGAGCAACATTTGACAAATTCAGGTCAATGTACGACAAAGCAATGATTAATTAAAATGTGTATTCTCGTAGTGATATTACTCTCATGTATTCAATACAATATGCAGTCATATTTTATTTATTTATTATTTATTTATTTATTTATTTATTTATTTATTTATTTATTTATTTATTTATTTATTTATTTATTTATTTATTTATTTATTTATTTATTTATTTTATTTATTTTATTTATTTATTTATTTATTTATTTATTTATTTTATTTTATTTATTATTTATTTAATTATTTACAATGAATTTAACTTGTCAAATATTGTTGATAGCAACGTTTGACAAATTCACACGGTGTGTGATCACGTGGCCTATTGTTTTGGTTTTGCGTAATGGCGGCACCCATCCGTTGTGAGGTAAATCATATTTTCATCAAGACAATTGCGGTTTCTTCCTTTAAAATGATGGCCATATTCATGAGTCAAATTTGAATTTCCCACAGTTACTTCAGTTTGTTGTTAGTAAACACGTTCTGTACAGACGTTTGTTTTACGGCATCCAAATGGAAAATACGTTTATCCGAAAGTTCGTGTCAGTCAACTGATTTAGATCAAACGACGACCACGTGTAAATGAACCGACCAATAAACCACAGTTTCTCACGACTCGTCAGGAATAATTAGACGGTTCCCATGGTAACCATGATTGACAACGTGGAAACTGACCATGACTTTTGTCATGGATGAAGCATTGCGCATTGCAGAGAGTCGGCAAAGTTCACGGACAATCGCAGACAATGAGGTTGGCGTGTGTGAAACGGTGATAAAAGTGGGTTTGTACTCATTTACATCCAGTCGAAATGTCCATGTCTTTTTTAACGATTTCTGAATTAGTCATTAACAATGTAACTTAATAATACGTGTTTGTGCCAATGATACAATGTCGTTCATGATTGCAAACACACAAACCTGGCTTGCGGTACCAATGTACCATACGTACACTTGAAACTTTCGAAATCAGACCCCTGGTAGATTCTCAGGGTATACGGTGTAGAAATAGAGAATAGTAGGTTAGTTCCGTGAATGGGAAATTAATATTTCGCAAGGCTTAGGAAACGGGATGGGCGAGGCTCTGCCGAGCACATCCCGTTTCCGTGCCGCGCCAGATATATTTTCCCATTCACTGCACTAACCTACTATTCTATTTATCCCGTAAACACATACAAATGGCTTTGAAACGAAAAATAAATAAACACAGCCACCGCACATATTCATACGCAGTGATTAGGTCGTATTGACAGGATATCAAAAATGTTTCACAGCACCGTGTTTCACGGCACATGCGCACTGTGTTGACGGAATAAAGGTATCACAGTTACTGCAATTATGCAATTCATGCATGCGCACCTCAATAAAATCATAGAGGTACTCGTATAATGGAACCTTTCTAAACCGGACACCCCGGGAGATCCCCGGGGTGTCCGGTTTTGAAGGGTCCCATTGTAAGTACGGTATAATAATCGCTTGTGTGTTTGAAATCACGAACACACAGTAACATATATAACAAGTAGGCCACAAAAGTAATTCGGTTCTCATCACGGAAACGGAGTTTGCGGAAAGGGTCGAGGAAGGCCGGGCTTACAAGTGTAAACCATTCGTTTTCAAAGGTACCATAACCGCTTTCGACATGAAAAATCACCAGATTTTCATAAGATTTGAGTGGATTAAATATATGTGTCCATGGTTACCATAGCGCATTTGGTCGATTAAGCAGCGGATTTATAATATATGTTTATGTGTTCATTACAATAGAACGTTTTGATGCACAAGGTTTTTTTCTGACTCGGCGGTACATGACATTGTATATGAGAACCAAAGTGCGTGTTTTGTTATTAAGTGTTAAAGGTACATGCCCACTCAGTAGGCACAATATGTTCTTTTATAGGAATTAAATAAGTGTATAATTATGTCACTGTTCCACCAGGTCTACACATTACGAGTGCCCGATATACAGATATAATCATTTCGTAATATTTATTTTACGGATAGTGACTCGCGGTGGTATAAGGCTATTTTGATACGCAAAATGAGGCTAGATATTTTTTAATTATTTATACCAATTAAAGGCGTCACCTGAAAAGAATATGTTTACCGAGAAAGTATAATGTATGAGCATTGCATATAAACATAAATAAATAGAGATAATAAATAGTACGCTCCTTTATCATTTTAGGGAAACACGGTTATCGCCCCTGATGTGAATGTGGAAATTCACTTTTTATATAAAAAAGTATAATAGTACCAATTAATACGTCGGTTAATGGTGAATGAATGTTTATTTTGTCCGATCAATGTAATATCTAAAGAATGGACGAAAATATATGCCTCCATATAGTATAACCTGGCATGTGAGACTCCAGCCTTAATCATGCTAATGCGTTTCGCAATGTATAGACATGATAATGTGATAACACATTTAGATCACGTCCGTCCACATGTACGATCGATGATCCGCTCCCGAAAGCTCGCAAATTATCTCCCCGTACATCCTGACGAACCGTGATATAACGGTGGCTTATCACATCGTTGATACATTTTCGAGTTTTGTAGCACATGGGCAATTTATGGACATGATGATATGATAACACGGTTAGATCACGTTCGTCCGCAAGTACGATCGATAATCCACTGGCTAAAGCGCGCAGATAATCAATCTCCCCGTACATACGGACGAACAGTCATCTAACGGTGGCTTAGACTGACTGGCGAACTACAGATAAGACATGTATTGGTGCACTTTATGCACTTATTGTAGCTGAATACTCATTCATTTTGAAAACTTGGAGTGAAATATACTCATACAAATGCAATAAGTATAAGATAGATCACGTTTCGCCCGCATGTACGATCGATAATCCACTCGCTAAAGCTCGCGGATTATCTCCTCGTACATACGGACGAACCGTGATCTAACGGTGGCTTAGACTGACTGACTCCCATGTACGAGGCGATAATCCGCGATAATCGTACATGCGGACAACCGTGATCTAATGTATTTAGCACACCCTCAGGTACATACCTTGTACACGAGCTGTGTTAATACACAAACAACACCCGGACATGTGTCAAAAGATGTGAGACTAGGCATTAATTGTCAACCTGAGGATTAAAATTCTCTAATACAAGTATAATTCACTTATTTTAGCTGCGAAAAGCGAATGTCTTTTGCTTTTTGCAGCTCAAATAAATGATCAGGAGTTTTCTTCCCTACTTTATATTGGAAAAACGTGTGATAACCTATTTTCACAAATGTAATTTAAAATCCAGGGTTGCAATCCTCTTCAAACACAGCGTTTATCTGGAGCTGGGACGTGTGTGGCTTGAACCAGACTGTATACTTGTATATGCCAATATGAATTACACTCAATCAATCAAAGCGTGTTTCTAATGTAGCATATCAATGTGAGCGTAAGTCATAATAGACAGTACCAACCAACTAGACTGAATCTTTAACTAATTGAATATTGTGCTTTAAAGTAAGCAGATCGATGTAGCTGTGCTACAGCTCATGTTCAGCCAATCAAACTGATTTGATTTGCTAGTTGAGATTGCCAATAGATGTTCAGATGCGGTGACATCTCAGGGGCGGATCTAGAGGGGGGTGGGGGTGTTCCGGGGTTGCAACCCCTCCCCCCGTTCAGCTACGGAGTTTACATAGATCACGCACCTTGCTTTAGTGACATGTTCATGTATGTGGAAACTTGAAGCTTTCGTGAACCAAGTTAAAGGTGCATACCTAGTCAGTAGACACAAACTGTTCTTTATAGGAATTAAATAAGTGTTTACTTGTGTCAATATTCCACCAGTTCTAAAACTTACCAGTGCCCGTTATACAGATATAATCATTTAGTAATATTTATTTTACTGACAGCGGTGGTATGAGGCTATTTTCATATGCAAATGAGACATGATATTGTTTAACTATGTATACTAATTAAACGCATCACCTGAGAAAATAATATTTTCAGCAGATTATGAAGTATGATAATTGTACATCAAAAAATAAATGCAGATAATATATAGTAATGTCTGTTAACATTATCTGACATTAACAATGTCTGTTATCGATTATCTGTGCCTGAGCCGTTCCACAGTTCAGGCTCAGCCATTCCAGCTGATTGATTGCAAGTATTTTGAAATAAAGAAATAGAGCAAGATTAGCACAGGTGATAGTGTATTGATTACGGTGGGAGGTTCAGTGAAATACGTCCCCGTTATATAAACAAACCTCGGTATGGACGTCTATGAATGGGATGGGAAACACTCCTGAACAGCTCCAAAAGGCAGGGATTCCGCTGGCGATCGCCACTTTCGCAATTGGCGATAAAAATAAACAATTGGCGATAAAAAAATTACAATTTTCGAAAAAAAAAAACATTTTTTTTTCGAAAATTGTAATTTTTCATCGCCAATTGTTTATTTTCATCCCATTGGTTATTCCTTTTTTTTTTCTTTTTTCTTTTTTCTTTGAAGTGGCGATTTTTTTATTTTCCCCAGCGGAATCCCTGCAAGGGTGTACGTCTGGTGAAACATCGTATAATTGTGAATGGCGCAATGGCTGCCTGACAAAATATGGATTGATGTTCAAAATATATTCCGACACACATGTGCTGCTGAACAACATGAACCTGAACCTGAACTGACGAGAAGTGTCGCGTTGTCAAAAAGAATAACTAGAAGTTTCGCGTATGTTATGCAGTATAACCAGCATTTACCGGTTGTCATGCGGCACGACCAGAATTCACCGGTTGTCATGTGGACAACGATAATGTACCAGTTGTCATGCAAGACAACAATAATTTACGAGTTGAAATGTAAGACAACCATAATTTACCAGTTGGCATGCAACAAAATCATAATTTACCGGTTGCAATGCAAGACAACCATAATTTACCGGTTGTAATGTAAGACAATCATTATTTACCAGTTGTAATGCAAGACAACCATAATTTACCGGTTGTAATGCAAGACAACCATAATTTACCAGTTGTAATGCAAGAAAACCATAATTTACCGGTTGTAATGCAATACAACCATAATTTACCAGTTGTAATGCAAGACCCCCAGAATTCAGCGGTTGTCATGAAGGATAACCAGAATTTACTGCTGGTCATGTGGGACAACCACAATTTACCGGTTGTCATGCAGTAAAACCGTACTTTACCGGTTGTCATGCAGTAAAACCAGAATTCACCGGTTGTCATGCAGTATAACCAGAATTTACCGGTTGTCATGCAGTATAACCAGAATTCACCTGTTGACATGCGTGATAGCCAGAATTCACGGTTGTCATGCAATATAATCAGAATTTAACGGTTGTTATGCAGTATAACCATAATTTACTGGTTTGCATGTAGTATAACCAAAATGTACCGGCTGTCATGCAGTATAACCAGAATTCACCGGCTGCCATGCAGTATAACCAGAATTTACCGGTTGTCATGCAGTATAACCAGAATTCACCGGCTGCCATGCAGTATAACCAGAATTCACCGGTTGTCATGCAGTATAACCAGAATTCACCGGCTGCCATGCAGTATAACCAGAATTCACCGGTTGTCATGCAGTATGACCAGAATTCACTGGCTGCCATGCAGTATAGCCTGAATTCACCGGCTGCCATGCAGTATAACCAGAATTTAACGGTTGTTATGCAGTATAACCATACTTACATGTCTTGTAAGATAACCATAATTTACCACTCGTCATGAACTATAACCATAATGTACTTGTTGACATACAATATAGCCATAATTGACCGGTTGTCATGCAATTTAGCCATAATTGACCGGTTGTCATGCAACTTAGCCATAATTTACCGGTTGTCATGCAACTTAGCCATAATTTACCGGTTGTCATGCAACTTAGCCATAATTTACCGTCATGCAACTTAGCCTTAATTTACCGGTTGTCATGCAACTTAGCCATAATTTACCGGTTGTCATACAACATAGCCATACTTTACCGGTTGTCATGCAACATAGCTATACTTTACCGGTTGTCATGCAACTTAGCCATACTTTACCGGTTGTCATACAACATAGTCATAATTTACCGGTTATCATGCAACATAGCCATAATTTACCGGGTGTCATACAACACGGCCATAATTTACCGGTTGACATACAACATAGCAATAATTTACCGGTTGTCATGCAACATAACCATAATTTACCGGTTGTCATACAACATAGCCATACTTTACCGATTGTCATGCAACTTAGCCATACTTTACCGGTTGTCATGCAACTTAGCCATAACTTACCGGGTGTCATACAACATGGCAATAATGTACCGGTTGTCATGCAACTTAGCCATAATTTACCGGTTGTCATGCAACATGGTCATATTTCTGGTTGTCATGAGGTCATTGCCGAATGTCCCGGTTGTAACATAACCGCCTGCATTAATCGTGCCCATGTTTCCACGTTTCTGAACATCTATTGACGATGTCAACTCACGATCAAGCAATTTGATTGTCTGAGACTGAGCTGTAGCACAGCTCAGGCTCAGACAATTAAGCCATTCGATTTCCAGCATACTGTTCAAAATAAAGAATTGACGAATATTGGCAAGATTAGCGAAGGCGGTAGTGTAGTTACGCAAGTATGTATAGTTGAACCACTGCGAACTGCCACCTCTCTTCAACATAGTTGTACCTCTCTCTGTAACAACCGATGTTTGGACAATTACCTCCATATGTAACTTCCCTACAACGGCCATCTCTCTACAACAGCAGCCAGTTCTGTGTTTTCCCATATATATATAGCTGTTGTAGATAGGTTCCACTGTATTTGTTTTTTTACCCAATCGGAGGTCATGTACCTTCAATGTATTGTTTTTGTCGGTAGATCATACATGTAAATAGACCATCAACAATTCCGCCGTTCCTATTACCGGAAGTTAAATCTTTGATTTACCGCTTCCGCTGTCATTAATGAGCATATGTCTCTAATTGATTCTGAAGTACAGTCCATATTTACATGTACGACGATGGTAACAGAAATAAACAGCCAACCGTTCTGATATACCAATAACATATTGATTGGTTAGCCTCATCTAGCATCTGCATCTACAATGTATTGTTCTTCGGCTCCTTTTGGAATCGACTGAGCGTATGAATATGCGGAGTCCCGCAGGGGACGTATAATTATTTTCCCACGAAATAACAATTCGTTCCCTCAATTTAACAATTCGTTCCCACGATATAACAATTCGTTCCTTCGAATTAACAATTCGTTCCCTCAATTTAACTATTCATTCCCACGATATAACAATTCGTTCCCCCGAATTAACATTTCGTTCCCACTACATAACAATTCGTTCCCTCGAATTAACAATTCGTTCCCGTGGGAACGAATTGTTATTTCGTGGGAACGAAATGTTAAATTGAGGGAACGAATTAGTTAATTCGTGGGACCGAATTGTTAATTCCTTGGAACGAATTGTTAATTTGAGGGAACGAATAGTTATTTCCGTAGTATTGTTCGTCGGTTCATTTTGGACCCGACTGAGCGTACACATTTTCCAGCTGCATGTAAAAGTGAATGTACATAGATCAGAGATTTGTTGTAGGTTTTCAAACGAAACATGTAAGAAAAACGAAGTGAAAACGATCGTTAGTATATTATTTACATCGTCTTACACGTATGTTTAATATGTTATAATAAATGAAGCAGTGTATGTAGAGTTCCTTATGCAATCGGTAAATACGTTTAATACATATTACATCATCATGATTGCATAAGCACAGTACCATACATTAAAGATGTGCTGATCACATAGAATGTTTCCGCCAGTTGTCTCGTTTACATATACAAACGTATATACTGTGTTATTACACAACCACCTGCGTTAAACTTGCCCATATGTCAACGTTTCTGAACATCATCGGTAATCTCAAAAAGCAAGGAAGCAGTTTGATTGGCTGAGACTGAGCTGTATCACATGTATCACAGCTCAGTCTCAACCAATCAATATGCTTGATTGCAAACACAGTATTTCAGCATTTTGAAAGAACACACATGGCAAAGAGCACAGGCGGTTGTCTTTGTGTATGTCTACACACTGAACTCCCGTTTTATGTGAAAAGCCATTTTACTCACTCCATAATTATCATAGCTGACCAGTAGCCGATTTTACCAACATTGCAAAGTATACTTTTCTAGCAAAGTATACTTTCAGGGAGAAATTTTCAATTTTAGGATAAATTTATTATTTTTTATTATACTGAATTTATTACATTATCACAGCCAATTTGGCTGTGATAATGTAATAAATTCAGTATAATAAGTATGCATACTTTAAATCATCAAATATATGCAGTTGTTAGTTCTATATGAAATAATGCATTTCAGAAAAAATAAATGATTACTCCCACAAAGTATACTTTGCTAGAAAAGTATACTTTGCAATGTTGGTGAAATCGGCTACAGTTGGCGATCTGAGACCATTGAATGGCATTATATGAAACAGCGTAATAGTAATGGTAAACAAACTAACAGTACCAGCCCCATTGCGTGATACTCGCATAGTTTCAATCCTTGTAAATTTATCCCCAACTACGTTCTTTCTACAAAAGTCATGCTCAATATTGGTGATAACACACGATTTATTCTGGCCAGAATAAAGTATTGCTATATTCTGTTTTCAACATACAGTATAACCTCTCTAAACCGGACACCTTGAGGACCCTGTTGTGTTTAATTTAGACAGGTTTCACTGTTATTTATTTCATTGTGTGTCTGTTCATGATTGAAAATAACAAAATCTGTTCACTGAGTGCTTATTTATAGCGAAACCTCTCTAAACCGGACACCCTGGGGACCTCCCAGGGTGTCCGGTTTAGAGAGGTTCCACTGTACATGTATTTGCATGCATATTTACTGTCCGCCATGTTGTTGTTGTTGATAATACAAACTAGTCTCTACTTGTATGCACTCATATACGACTATGTGGTCTGAGAATATTGCAAATAAAGGCTTTGTTCTATTCTGTTCTGTTCTGGTAATGCGGAGACTATTATCGAATTCCATTGCATGCCCGCGCTAATCCGGCCACAGACGATGACAGAATCTTGGTGAAGGATTCCTGTCCCGTGGGCATTATATCACGGCAATTGTCGTAAATTAGTCCGCATCATGATACATCATTCGCTTGTTACACCGCAATAATACCCACAATGCTTAAGTGTGTATTAAAGGCGCATGTCACTCAGTAGGCACATAATGTTCTGTATAGGAATTAAATAAATGTATAATTGTGTCAATATTACACCAGTTCTGTAAATTACGAGTGCCCGCTATACAGATATAATCATTTAGTAATATATATTTTGCTGATAGTGACTCGCGGTGGTATCAGGCTATTTTCATATGCAAATGAGGCATACTATGTTTTAATTATTTATGCTAATTAAATGCGTCACCTGAAGAAAAAATATTTTCTACAGATTATGAAGTGTGATCATTGCACATCAACAAGTAAATACAGACAATAAATAGTAGTGTACATGCATGTTAATATTGTAAGACAACACGGTTATCGCCCTTAATATCAGTGTGGCAATTTACGTCTGATATAAAATCTATAATACTGCCAATCAGTACGTGTCATAATTGTGAATGAATATGGAATTTGCCAGAAAATTTCATATCTACATAATATACAAAGCTATCTGTCTCCCTATAGTATAACCTGACATGTAGGTCCCATGCTTTAAATACAGTGAATGTCAGATATGATCTGAGCGTGCAGTAAGGGATTAGTAAAACATAATTAAATTGTAATGTTGTATCTCGTTTCTGAACCTATGTGTGGTCTCATATGAATCACCTGGGACGAAGAACCGGATTGTTTTGACCTTGACATTGGGTTTGCGGGGAGGGGGGGGGGGGTTGACGGTATTTAAATCGTCATAGAATTATAGTGCGTCATAAGATGAATACAAGTGTAAAACATGAAGCAGTTACGAAGAAGGTAACCGAAAATATATTAAGAAATGTACCAAAGCATTAATGTTGTGCACTAGTTGCGAATAGTAACACTTCCAATCTACCGCCGTACCGTCTAGTTGTGCACGTCGTGTTTAGCTGGAGCCCGATCTTGTATTTATCGTAGCATAATAGAGAAGCACCGGATGAAGAAATGTACATATGCCTGCGTTAAACTTGCTAATATGTCAATCCCAACTCGATATCAAGCAGTTTGATTTGCTGAGCCTGGGCTGTAGTACAGCCCAGGCTCAGCCAATAAATCTGCTTGATTTCAAGTACAATATTCAAGTATTTTGAAATAAAGAAATTGACACGTACTGGCAAGATTAGAACAGGCGGTACTGCATATTTATCCCGTCAACACAGTGCGTATGTGCCGTGAAACACGGTGCCGTGAAACATTTTGATATCCTGTCAATACGACATAATCACTGCGTATGAATATGCGTGGTTGTCATACTAGTCGATCCTCCGATTTTGAGGATGCGGCTGGGGATATTATTTTGCAATTTAAATCTATTTGTAGGTGTTGGCGGGATAAATAGAATAGTAGGGTTGTGCCGTGAATGGGAAAACATATCTGACGCGGCACGGAACCGCCTCGCCTGGCCCATCCGGTTTCATAAGCCTTGCCAGATATTATGTCCCATTCACGGCACTAACCTACTAATCTATGTCGCGTTCGGTTCATAAATCGAAAACTCACATGTTGGATACCGGAGAAACTGTGCATTTAGATGTCTTTTATCGTGTTATGTTCTACATTAATTCGACGATCTAACACGCATACTCTATCTCGAAAAGCTTCTTTGGTCTTTATTTATGAAGTTCAGCTAAAGTGTGTCAAATACGCGCAGAGAACACCGACTTCTGTCACAAAAACATGTTGCTGCTGACGATCTTTGACTATTAAGCACATAAAATATGAAAAATATTTAATGTAAGTACTTTTTCATCCATAACAAGAAAGTCCCCCTCCCTCATTATTTTTATTGGATGAAATTTCGTCCCATTTAATAAGGTAAAAAGGAGATGGAGGAATTGGGGTAGGATTAAAAACACGAATTTTCTAGATACATGTAGCTTGCAAATTATGTTATTAAGAAAACAAAAGTTAGATTTCGGAAATGGGTCCACACATACGAACATAATATTTTTAAATCTATTTTAGCCCCAATGTTAAGTTCACATAGGAACATAGTTTTGTCGCAATACAATTTAGATGGAATTTCATCAAACAAATTTATGGGGATGGTGACTGTTTAGTTATTGACAAAAAGGTACTTAAATTTAAATATGGTTTAAATAAAATGTCAAAAGTTCATCCGCAACAATACGTGGAACAGACAGTAGTGTATTTTGATATAAATTTCCGCTGGCAAGGCTAGAAAACTCGGAAGCAATTCCAATGCTCTCGGTGGAATTCCTACCGTATCCGAGCCTAGCGAACACAATGCTAATACGTGGTTGTGACTGGATGCATGGGGCTTATGGGTTTTGCGACCAGTGCAGATCCAGATCAGACTGTGCGTCCGCACAGTCTGATCTGAATCTGCACTGTTCGCCATTCCAACACTCAAACACCCGCCATGCGTCTAACAAGGTATATTGATCGTTATCCGTCTAGTGTACACTGTTGTGTGCACAGGAGCTGTATGTACCCATGTCACAATCAAGTAAGCCTAATTTCACCTCCCACAGCCACATATATATCGCCTTTAAACACCAAAAATAGGAATTTATCTGACGGCCTCTTTATCTTTTAGAACCAAGAGTAAAACAGTCACGTGAAGTGTGCTTCCAGTTTTCTCCAAGTGTCTAAGTCGATCGTTGAAGCTGACATCGATTATAATCGTTTCACACGCACTTTCGGACACGATAATCGCGTACAATGCAGCACGGACGAAGCCGATATCATTGGTGATTCACAGGGGAGCGCATTATTATGTGTGAATGGTCTCTCAGCCAATTCCCAACGATGACTGTCGAATGCGAGTGCCTGTGTTAGTTAGACGGGAACGTGTATGTTGACTTGATTGGATAAGAAGTGGCACTGTACAAGGTTATCGTCAGAAATTAGGGCCGTGGTGGTTTCAGTTTGCAATGAGTCCGGTCGGAGACATATCAGAATAGATGTTTCCAATTGTGCTATTAACTACAAGTATTTATATAGGGTTACGCGAAGTACATGTGCATGTAGTCGCCATGTTTACACTGGAAGTTTCGCGCCGAATTTGAAAGGTTATTCTATACAAAACATTGTGTTGTTTCATCATGTTTGTGAATATACTGTAACATGCGTTAATTAATAGATTGAACTACGCCTACATGTATATTATGGATATGATATTTTTCTTACACCAATTGTAAAAGAGCAGCTTGTTTCGGGTACGAGTAACCATGCAATGCCGTGTTACATGGCAACCTTTCTAAACCGGATACCCTGTGAGGACCCCAGTGTGTCCGGTTTAGAGATGTTCCACTGTAAATCAGGCATCTGACCATTCTAAAACGTGTGTGTGTGCTTTGCAATCAAGAACATACATGATTATCCGAGATTCTGTTTAGAGAGGTTCCACTGTCCAGTATATGCCCGCCTAATGGTACATTTAAAGTCACGAGTAACTGTTTTGATGAAATAACCTTTTAATGGTTTAGCTTTCTTTAAAACAATATAACAGAATAACACGTGTTCATTTCATAAATACATGTACGCGTATATCAAGGTGTATGATCACGTGGTACTAACAACAACAAGTACCGATTCAAAGTACGTATTCTTTTATAGTGTCCTTATTACGTAACGGATTTTAATGTAATATGGCGCATCAAACGCGTCTTGTTAAGCTGCATTTGGTGGTCTCTTTATTTTCTCTCAAAAGTCTGTCGTTTTTGCGAAGAATCAATTTCCGTGTCGGAGACACTGAAATCGATTCAAGCGACATAAGTCTGTTCCAAACTCCCTAGATCACCAAATGCAGCTCATGAAGACGCTGCGCCATATTTCATCAAAATCCGTTGCATATTAAGGAAAATATCAAATAATACTTACTTTGGAGTGGGCGACGTTGTTGTTGTTATTGTTGTAACCACGTGATCATGCACCTTGTATATATAAATACACATTCCACTGGCATATGTTAAATGGTGCTTACTAGAACACAATCCCGTTATTCCTACGTTTCGACATAGCAGGTTAGTGGTTCATTGTAAATGTAAATGCTTGGATTTAACGACGGCACTGGCTCGATGACCTTGCATGTCGTCTCCCAAGACGGGGAGAAAGGAAGGAGGTGGATGCAGAGGTAACCGGCACCAGGGGGCCTAGCTCTTATTCGAATAGTCCCCTCTGGTCCTTTAACATGCCCAGACTCTCCTTCATATCTGATACACGGGACCGCCGTTTAAAGTCCCCATCCGAAAGGACTAGTACAGCAGGAAATACAAAGTATCAAAGTGGTTCATTAAGAATCAATCAACATAAAGAGTTAATCTGGCGTACTACAGAAGCGGCTCTTGCAGTCTATTTTTTCCCTGCAAGGTCAACTATACGTAACAATTCCAAATACAATACGTACACTTACCAAATACTATACGTACAATACCAATACTATACTACACATACCATACAATAGGTACACAATACCCAATACAATACGTACCATACCAATAACTATACTACACTATAACCAAGACAATACGTACCACTATACCAATACTATACGTACAATACCAATACTTACGTACACTAATACCAATACTATACGTATACAATACATACTATACCACTATACGTACTATACCAATACTATACGTACTATACCAATACTATACGTACAATATACCTAGTACTATACCAATACTATACGTACTATACCAATAGTACTATACCGTACAATACGTAATATACCAATACTATACGTACTATACCAATACTATACGTACTATACCAATAATATACGTATTCTATACCAATACAATATGTTTTCTATACGATATGCATATAATATAAACGTACGGTATGTTTGTACCGTACATACCAACCAATATCTTATAGATATACCATTCAAATCGTACGAGTTGTATACATGTGTATAATTCTGGTACGTTTGTATCGTACAAACATACCAGATTTGTGTACGGTACAGTGGGGTCAGCGTGTAAGTGCACACACGAACGAACACGACAGGTTGGAACCAACCTGTCGTGTTCGTTCGTGTGTGCACTTACACGGAACCAACCTGTCGTGTTCGTTCGTGTGTGCACTTACACGCTGACCCCACTGTATAAATGTACCAGAGTACCGTAAATGTATACGATATATTAACGGTGTTGCCGTGTACTATTTGCCCTAATATTTGGTCCGCCCCTAATATTTGGTCCTCTTTGGAGTCGAGAATTTCTTTAAAATGAGAGGTTTTCAGTAGAATGAAAAGCCACACTTCGGGTATGGTATATTCATACCATGTTTGTATAATATTCGTATAGTACGTTTGTATAATGTAAACAAACTGTACTATACGATGATACGGTACAAACATACCAATATTATATGATCATACGATATGCTCATTAAATATACCAATACTATACGATTACGATATGTATACGATATTAGTATATACAAATAGGTAAGGAGCAGAAAAGCGCTACCGTACATGTATGTACATTGTATGACACATGCCGACAATTACAATACTTATGACATATCTGTAACATTCGTAGAATAAAAACCGATTTATTTACGATTAAAACACAAGATAAACTTGACATCGCGTGCAATATTGTGGTTTCCATGGCAACAAATAACGGTAATTATTCCGAGGTTTAAATTAGGAACACCCAGTTGATTTACTGTGTGACTGATACGCATCTATGTCTGGGCTCATTTGCATAATTATGGATATCCAAAATCCCGCGCTTTATGTTGCTACGGAAACGGAAATGCATGACAAACCGCGATGCGACTATAGCAGGACCTGACTCATTGTGTCTAGATTATTGCAGATAATTCAAATAATCCAACGTTAATTACGTCCACAAAAAACGCAAACTGTCTCGTACACGTACAAAGACACCGTAAACATACGTCATATTTGCGTTTCTCGTTTTCAAATAATTTTCGGGGACTTCAACAACTGTTTCCGTGGAATATGCGTTGCATATGCAGCCTATGCTCAATAAAGGTAAATCCAATAATTGTTTTCACGAGAACACTGTTAATACGAAATTTACAGACTATCATAAGTTTGCACTTGCGAACATTTTAGTCGTACGAAGCTTAGTGAAACGGGCCCCAGAACACTTAACATATCAACGTCGTGTTTATCGCACCTGTTCATTTGTGTAACGGATTTTGCCAGTAGAGCTTGAGTCCATGACATAAACGCATTCTAGCCCCGGCTTATGTGGGACTCAATTAAAACATGACACAATTATACCAAGCAATGTGACTGTGACTGGAGACATGGGGCTTACGGCTTTAGCGATCAGTGTAGATTCAGAGGTTCAGCATTGTTCGCCATTCCATTAGTGAAACACTCGTAATAATACTAACACGATTTATAAATCGTTATTGTGCAACATAATAGAAGCTGTATGACAATAACAATAGAATAGAAGCTGTATGACAATAACAACAGGATAGAAGCTGTATGACAATAATATTTACTGTCCTTAAATTCATAATGGAAACGCCCATTCGACGTATTGCGTTTACATCCAATGTATAAGACGACTGGCACTGGTCCCGATTTTGAAACATTGCACTAAAAAAGTTCGCTGTACGAGTAGCAGTAGGTTGGGCTTCATTGGCATTCTGAGAAGTCTTTGAGTGTTTCCAGACAATCAATGTCTATGTGTATACATGTTACAGCTGTCGTATATGATACTTTACAATGCCATTTATCACAATATGCTATTATGATAAAAGGGTTTCAAACACATATTGCTTTAGCGTGTGGTGCTTTCATTGCAACTAAGTTAATTGTTTATCGCATAAGCTAAGTACGACAAACAGGGTGCAAGTAGGCCGGTACAATTCTGCCAAGCACGTGCATCTTATAGTACGATCCAAACATTACAGGTACATGCCCACTCAGTATGCACAAACTGTTCTTTATATCAGAGACATCATCTGAGACATTTTCTGGAAAGTAAATATTCATTCACCATTACCCCACGTATTGATTGGCAGTATTATACATTTTATATCAGACGAAAATTTCCACACTGATATCAGGGGCGATAATCGTGTTTCCTTAAAATGTGAACGGACATTAATATTTATTCTCTGTATTTATTGTTTGATGTGCAATGATCATAATTTATAATCAGTCGAAAATATTATATTTTCAGGTGACGGATTTAATTATTATAATATTACAAATTATCATGCCTCAATTGCATATGAAAATACAAACGCGCGTCACTATCAGTAAAATAAATATTACTAAAATAGTATATCTGTATAGCGGGCACTCGTAATTTTTATTTCAGAATGGTGGAATATTGATACACTTATACACTTATTTAGTTGCTGTAAAGAACATGTGCCTACTGAGTGGGCAGATGTCAGATGTCAACGTTTTTGAACATCTATTGACAATATCAACTCGCAATCAAGCAGTTTGATCGGCTGTGACGCGGCTGTAGCGCTCCTCAGGCACAACCAATCAAAATGATTGCTTTCAAGCACACTTTTCAAGGTTATTGTAATAAAAACAATTGACAACTATTGTCAATAATTATTAACGCAGTACACGTATACAGTAAATGTAAATGCTTTCATTTAACGACGGCACTGGCTCGATGACGTTGCATGTCGGGAAACGACTATTTAAGTCCCCATCCGATAGGACTAGGCTAGCACGAAGTTGTCTTGCCTAAGGACACGCCGAATAGGCCATTCGGAGCAGGTCGAGGTGGGAACCAACGGAGCTACATGTAATCACTGAGCTAATAATAATTATAAGTCCCATTTCTCCAATGACAGTCACATATCTATGGTCTAGTATCATAAGGTCGTAATTGCTATGCTAAAGCATAGCACTTACGACCTTATGTTACTAGACCATCGATATGTGCACTAAACTAGTAAAAAGCTAGACAATGTAACGTATTGTCACGCTCCAGATAAGTTTGCTTCTTTGGGATATTATAACCCTTGACTTGACATTCAAACGTGTAATTGTCATCTAATTGTCATCTAACCAAACAACAACAAATAAACGCCGCAGCTGAACTCGAATATAGAGAATACCAGGCTAGTGTCTTTTGATATCAAGTTTATCAGGCAAGGCTAGGAAACGCGTAGGAATTCCGAGGCTTGCCGAGGAATTCCTACCGCTTCCGAGCCGAGCCTGATAAACTTGATATCAAAATACACTAGCCTGGTATTATAGTTATCAGGTAACGTTTTATGCTCGAAAATGACATTAGATGACGTCGTATTATATGGACAGAACGCGGACTTGTTTATGTTGCGTCATTACACTGACGTCATTCGGTAACGTCACGTGACGTCATCCGACCAATGGAACGTCAGTTTTCACTTCGTTGTAACCCGGATGTTGATATCAGGTCAATGCCTGATACAACAATATGTTATCAGTCAGTACGTATTCGGTCAATACAGGGCAGGTTACCTGATAAAATAGCATCTCGTATATAACGATAAGCCGCGAAACGACAGTAGCTGGGCCCGAAAACATCATACTTTGAATAACCCAATATCGATCATTCCCTGCCTGATATGTTTTGCTCTGACGAACTCTCAAATATCATCACTGTTACGGCTGAGTCTCCATATATCACATGCACTCACACTCAGCCCTTTTAACAGTATGACGTACCGGCTTCGTGCGATAGGAGAATGAACTAGGTAGTTTAAATTAACCGCCTCATTGCCTCCTTCATTTAATGCACATATTTCGACTGTATGGCAGATATTAGTAAATTCGGAAACAAACGGACCAACGGTCACTGGCCCGACACTTTTTGAGCTCAAATGTCCGGGTTTGGAAGGTCCTCGTGCCAATTCCTACCCTTAAATATAAGATAGAAAATCATTCAGACGTATTTATTTTTTTCCAAATGTACCACTGTACATATTACATGTTTTGCGACATAAAATAGAGTTTGTTATTTTCCAGCTTTTCCAAATTAGTGTGCGTATTTTGTAATTCAATGCGTATTCAGGTAAAATAAATACGCAGCATACACCAATACACAACGTATTTGGCGATCAGGGGCCCGTTTCACTAAACTTCGTACGACTAAAATGTTCGTAAGTGCAAATTTAGGATCGTCGGTAAATTTCAATTGATGGATTTACATTTATTGAGCATATGCTGCATATGCAGCCTATGCTCAATAAATGTAAATCCAATAATTGCTTACAATTAAACATTGTTAATGTGAAATGTACAGACTATCATAAGTTTGCACTTACGAACATTTTAGTCGTACGAAGTTTAGTGAAACGGGCCCCTGGATGGTCACATACTGTTTCCATTGTTGGGAGGATATGGATATGTCTGTCGTGTTTAGAGAATATGTCTGCTGTGCTTCGTGGATATGTCTGCGGTTTTACATATTGACTGGTCAGTTTGACAGGCTCGGTGTCTGGTCATCGCGATAACTAGCGGTCACTGGCGGATATACCGCGCAATATACGTTTTACGACAACGCGGAGTGCAGCAGCAGTGACAATGACAACCAACATTAGACTACTGTTCCTAAACTACAGGTAGTCAAAGATCATAGACAAGATGGCGACGGCAGCCACATATCAAATTTATCAATTTGACCAGAATATTACATTATATCACAGTGCGTCTGATCAGGATCTACTGTAATCAAAAACAACATAAGACCCATTTCCATCCCATGTTGCTGTGACTGGAGAAATTGGGCTTGTGAGTCTTGCAATGTGTGTAGATCCAGATCAGCCTGTGCATAGGTATTGTCTGATCAGGGTCTGAACTGTTCGCCATTCCATCATTGAAACACCCACCGTGATTGTAACAAGTACTACATCGCAAACAGGCTACATGCGTATGCTACAGCGGAACCTCTCTAAACCGGACAGAGAGACATGTTAGTTGTATTTAATTTTGATATGTTTCATTACCATTTACCTCCAATGATAATGTATGTTCATGATCGCAAATCATCCACGCGTGTCTTGGAGTAGTCATCTGTCTGTTTTACAGTGGAACCTCTCTAAACCGGACACCCTGGGGACCTCCCAGGGTGTCCGTTTTAGAGAGGTTCCACTGTATTTGAGCAGGAGCTACACGGGTCATAAACCCATAAGCACCATTATCCAACCACAGCCATTATGACAATGCGTCGGATCAGATCAGGCTCTACACGAATCAAACACTACATAAGACCATGTTTTCCACCATATGACCCATATTGGCGGGGTTCCATGTAATTACAGAAAGTGCATGAAATGTCAAGACGTTCCATTTGCAATCCCTCAAAATCATCCACGCCTCATCGCATTCGAAACTATAAACGCCAATGTATATGGCACTAAATTATTCAACACGAGGAATTAGCTCCACTTTGCCACGACCAATCCTGCAAAATCTGCGATAATATTTTTTTTGGCGGGAAACAAACCCACACACGTATAAAGGTTGTTACATTCGTATCTCTGTGGAGTATGTTTATGAAGAAATTGACGAATTTGCAAAAACTTTCTTTCCAAAAGTGTGTAATTATAGCCATCTGCACGTACATATATGTATGGAAGCGTCCTGGTGCCAATGCTAAAATATGTGTTATCTCCTAATTAGGAGATATTATCTCCTAATTAGGAGTTAGTATCTCCTAATTAGGAAATAAATATATATTAACATTGGCACCAGGACTCTTCCATATACATAGAGAATAGTAGGTTAGTGCCGTGAATGGGAACAAATATCTGGCAAGGCTTAGGAAACGGGATGGGCGAGGCTCTGCGTAGCACATCCCGTTTCCGTGCCGCGCCAGATATTCTTCCCCATTCACGGCACTAATCTACTGTTATATTTATCCCGTCAACATTACAAATAGTTTTAAAATGCCAAAATAAAATAATCCCAGCCGCAGCCTCGCAAATCGACTAGTATGACAACCGCACATATTCATACGCTGTGATTAGGTCGTATTGACAGGATATCAAAAATGTTTCACGGCACCGTATTTCACGGCACTTTACGCACTGTGTAGCTTTTTACCAGTTTAGTGCACATTTATGAAAAGTTGGCACGTTAGCAAAGAAATACTCCGGTGTGTATATTAACACTCAAATGTGGTTGTGACGGGGAGAAAAAAGGCTGATGGGCATTATGTTCAGCATAGCATGATATAACTAAGAAAACAAGTTACATTTTGAAAATCAGTCCACAAATGAAAAATTATTTCAAAAAATCTATTTTTAGCCCTAACGTTATATTCGTATAGGAAAATAGTTTTTTCGCTATAAAATCAATATTTGACGGAATTTCGTGAAATGAAAAAGTTTGGGGAGGGTGTCTTATTTATTATTGATGAAAAAGTACTTACATTTAAATATGTTTTGGGTTCAATGTGTTTAAAGGTCACATTACAAATTATCACTTATGTTCTTTAAAACGCGCTAAAAACAACAACGGCGAGCCTAATAACCGATTTCCGGTTTGTTTGTATTTTCGTGGTATTGAGATTTCTCATATCGCACCTTATCTGACACATATAAAGAGCCATGCAATGAATTGGTCATCGCTTATCTCTCCTGTTACTGCGACATACTGGCGCGAGGAGGCGCTGTAAAAATAACCGCTATGACGTAGCAGTAGAACAGCTTACCTGATTGGTGGATGAAGATTTCTTGTATTCTGAATTCAATGAAGCCACACCTATTCTATGCTGATTGGTCAAATCCATTTTGTTTATCTGTCCTAGACAGTGACAGACGTTTGAAGCTACGCTCAAACGGATGTCAACAATAATGCGGCATGTGTATATTGAATCCGCGAGGCCACACCTATGCCAAGCTGATTGGTTGAGTCCAATTTGACAGACATGGTAGAATACATGGATGAATGTTATATTGCAGGACTTAAATTGTGTAACTTGAATGTCCACTCGCTTATTTTTCCGTAAATACGGTTTTCAAATACTAAAATATAACTAAATAACATATTTTGTTCGTTGATAAAAAGTAATAAAAGTATATATTAAATTTTCACATGCAGTAATTCTTTTAATATGTTTATAATCTATTTTCCTACTGACTTGTTTCAAATAAATAGAAATTTGTTGGACTTGATGTCAAAAACTAAACATGTTTTCCAGAAGAAAATCGTCGCTTTGTCAAATGGGGGTTACGTCGAAGCTTGATCCTACATGTGGCTGTGACTGGAGAAATGGGGTTTGTGTGATTTGTGACTAGTGTATGTCCTAGTCCAATATAACACTCCTGTAGTCTAAATACGATCTAGATTGCATGTTAGTGTGTTTTATTGAAGGAATGCCGAAAAGTGCAGATCCTGTTCAGACTGTGCGAATGTACAGGCTGAACTGGATCTACACTGGTCGCAAACGCCCTATAAGCCCCGTGTTGTGTTTGGCTTATAGCACCTTCTCAGTCGCAGTGTACAGCGGATGTTGACATAATCTTCAAACAACAACCCACCACCCGTGGCAATTAGAGTGACTAATTTTTCCACTGCTGTCACCCCGGGCTTTCCTTATTTGACCCCATGTACAATATTGTTTCATTGTAAGTGGACAATGGCCTACAAGAATGACGTTATGACAGTTTGACCAGCATAGCACCAGATCGATCTATGCACCTGACAGCTCTGATAAATGTCTACACTGCTGCCCGTCTGATTTAGCATTATATATATATACGTACTATCGGGGAAAACATAGATTGTAACCTGACTATGTAAATATAAATAAATTATATACAGACTGGTATCCTACAGCTGTTGAAAATTGCACAGTATGTCCAGTTTGTCACCCACTGTCGCATTTCAGTATGCAGTATGTAACTAGGTCATTCTTATATTTTTACAGTCCAGTACAGTCCCATATATTTATATCAGCGGTCTAATAAACTGGAGCTCTAAGTAGTCTGTTGTACAATTACATGTAATAATCGTATTATGCATACATTTCGGAAGTTCTACTGATACGTCATATACCCACGTGACCGCAAAGGGGAAGTTAGTCATGCAGTGACGGCTGGAAAAACTGGTTGTCCGGAATATGAAATCCATAAAAGAACGGCACATACTGGTCGGATTACTGTAAAATTTGTTTTATTTGATATATAAATGATGAATACATAAGCGTATCGCGAAAACAGAAGCTTGTTACATCTCCTTTAATAGACAAAAGTTCGTCGGCAGCAAAACGTGGAACAGACAGTAATAGACAACTCTCGATTGGTTGATGTTGCCGTAATTAACGTCAAACGTTTCGATGTAACTTACAAACAATGCTACAGATAATTCGGATTCAATTTCGAAAAATTATCACATACACTACCGCCTGCGTTAATCTTCCCCAGTTTCCAACGTGTCTGAACATCTATGGCCAATATTAACTCGCATAAAGGCAGTTTGACTGGCTGTGTCTGAGCTGTGCTACAGCACAGCTCAGGCACAACCAATCAAACTGCTTGCTTTCAAGCGCAATTTTCAAGTATATTTTGTAATAAAACAACTATTGGCAAGATTAGCGCAGACAGTGGTGTATCATAAGGCAGAAATTACTGGTCAATTCGAATTACATATATTATGTACACCGGCCAGTCATGGCACATGTATATGTTCCAATATACCATCAATTTGACCGATCTAATATGCATGTACTTGCAGCGGGGGCATTAAAAACATGTAATATGCATATATTTGTACTAGTGGGGAAAATTATAAATAATTAATGACAACAGTGCAATTAGTACAGTAATACATAATTGGATGCTGCAACCACGTGTTCTAATGCACGTGTTTATACAATACGTAGCTCATATAATATATATACATAGTGTCACTGTGTCTCAGATGATGTGTCAGATATCTGATATGCTGTTATGCCACCGCAGCAATACTTGTCGGGGTATACAGCAGGGATTCCGCTGGGGAAAATAAAAAAATCGCCACTTCAAAAAAATAAAACAATTGGCGATAAAAAATTATAATTTTCGAAAAAAAAATCAAAAACATATTTTTTTTATTTTTTTTCGAAAATTGTATTTTTTTATCGCCAATTGTTTTATTTTTATCGCCAATTGCGTAAGTGGCGATTGCCAGCGGAATCCCTGATACAGTGTTTACTCTGTCCGTCCGTCTATCTGTCAGTAGACAATTTGCATTGTCCGGCGAACTCTTTTTACAGTTTTTGACTGATTCTCTTCATACTCGTGTACATTCCAACCATTACATGTAAGCGCACGCGCGCGTAGTAAATATTTCGCTGTCCCACCGATGCATCCTGTGTATGCCCCTTTTTCAACCTGGAAAACTACTTTATACATCTGTTGGCCGTTTGCCATGGCACGAGGGAACTGTTTGCATCCCATAGGTCGTAGGCCGCGGGTTCAAACAGTTCCCGAGTGCCACGGAAACCGTTTACCCACGGTTGGACATGGTCGAACGTTATTGTTACATTTCCGTCGGAAATATTGTGCAATTGAGCATATATACCGTACTTTCGGTACTTTGATAATCTGTACAATTCAAACAGCTGATTTACAAATACAATTCCGGGGCCGCAGTACACGGAGCGTGATGCAGCCGCATCAATTTCAAAATTTCAGCGCGACCGTTGTGAACTAGGTTGGTGACGTAATGGCGCGTTCTAGTAACGTCATGAGACACATGCATTACGTATGTGTTGGCTTGGCCCAGGAATGCGCATTGTCTACAGCCACGGTCAAACAGCACGCGCTGTACGAATACAACACGGGTGTGAGCGGTGTCGAACAACGGCAGACATGTCACAATGTAGAATTATGTTGTACATGTAATAATGGAACTTCAACGTAAGAAGATTACTAATACACATCGCCTCTAATACATGCACATTGTATCAGAACTGTATAACCGTCTACAGATCACACTCCCTTAGTGTAACCCCAGTTGGTGAACAGTTGGAGTGGTGGGGTGGAGGTGGGTTCTACACAGCATCAATGCTTGACACATCATATTGCTACATTCAGTATCATTCAACGTATGATGTATCTACGTGTACATTGAACCTTATAAACACGTACCTGATAAACGTAATGTACATATCGCGGCAAAAACTACTCCATTACAATTGTTCATAGGTCATAGAAACACAAACATATTGTATATACACATATACATGTACACATCATGGGCGGATTCAGGGGGGGGGGGGACGGACCCGGCGCACACCCCCCTAAAATTCTCCGAGTAAAGATTTTTTACAAGTTACAAGGCACGTTTCATGCCAAGTGCCATGTATTCCATGCATTTTTCGGTCGTTGTCTTATTGTTTCAACATTTAAACGTTTTCAATAAAAAATCATGTCTAAACATACTGTGACAGTGACAATATTTTTCCTCTAAAATGCGCCAGAACGCAGGAAATGCGATGCTTGGTCGACTATTTTGCAATACTTGACTATATTATCGAACGAGCTTAGCTCGTTCGATAATATAGTCAAGTATTGCAAAATAGTTACGCCCCCCCCCCTAACCCGAAATCCTGGATCCGCGCCTGCACATACCACGCATTAAAATGCTAGTGCGTGTCAATGTGCATGTGTATGGAAATTCGCGCGCTTTTCCGTGAAACAAGTCTTCGCTATTAACGCCTGTGATTTAATTGCGGCGAAATGCGTGGCTACTTCACATTTCCAATAAATACCATATACACCCTCGTCTGCGCCAATCTTGCCAATAGTTGTACATTGTTTTCCTTGACAATTATTGATATTGTGCTTGAAGTCAAGCAGATTGATTGACTGAGTCCGAGCTGTGTAACAGCTCGGACTCAATCAATCAAACTGCTTGTTTTCGAGTTGGAATTGTCAATAGATGGTTAGAAACGAACGTTGACATCTGGGCAAGATTAACGCAGCCGGTTGTGTAACTTTGTGTCGTCAGCTTCGTGCGATAGCTTGCAACATTTTATTACAATATGTAATGTATCGTGCACATCCGCCCAGACTGATGGAGGTCACAATACCTCACTGATGCGTGCGTCTTAATCTCGCGGTGATTTTTTGCTCTCCAGTTTTCTGCTTTTCACATATTTCAAATGCGAAACTCGGGAGTCGAAAACCCGACATTTCTGGTTTCGACGTACGGATTTCGAGTATAAAAGTCGCTACGCAAACTATTGTCTATTCCACGTTATTCTGCCGACGAACTTGTGGCTATTAAACACATTAAATTTAAAAATGTTTAAATCTAAGTACTTTTTCACCAATAATAAAAAGATTACCCTACCTAAAACATTTTGTTTTATGAAATTCCATTAAATATTGATTTTATAGCGAAAAAACGATTTTCCTATGGGAATTTAACATGTGGAAAAAGAGGAGGAGGAAGCAGTGAGGGACGAGTAAAAAAACGAAAAAATTTGGAAGTCGACTCCGAAACCTGTCTAGATAGCTTGGAAATGATGTAACTAAGAAAACAAAAGTTAGATTTTGAGAATCGGTCCACAAATAAAAAAATATTAAAAAAATAATTATTTTTAGCCCCAATGTTAAATTCCCATAGGAAAATCATTTTTTGGCAATAAAATCAATATTTTATGGAATTTCGTCAAATAAAAACATTTGAGGAGGGCGAACTTTTTGTTATTGATGAAAAACTACTTACATTTAAATATCTTTTAGATTTAATATTTTTAATGGCCAAAAGTTCGTCGGCAACAAAACGTGGAACAGGCAGTAGAAGGTATGCCATACAGGTTTCCACAAAAATAATGGCGAAGTACATGTAAAGTACAATTGTGGGAATGCGAACGTTTAACGATAAAAACTGCATCATTTTCAGTTTAGTTTGCTATAATTTCCACAAATTGATAAGGACTATTGCCGTGCGCCTTTCAATTCTTTAGAGTGAACAAAGTGAAATGAATTAACGTCCCAGCAACGTCTAATGTAATATACATGAAGAGAACACATGTGACTCTATTTCAATGCTCATTTGAAAGACAAGTAGCCCAGTTCACCAACATTGCTAAGCATACTGATCTAACTAAGTATACGATGAGGGATTAATCATTTATTTTCCCAGAAATGCATTATTTAATATAGAACAAACAATTGCATATACATTTGTATTTGCAAAAATGCAGCATTATTATACTGAATGTATAGTCAGAGAATATTTTATTTCATTAAATGAAAATTAATAAATTTATCCTTAACTTGAAAATTTCTACCTTAAAGTGCACTTAGCAAGATAAGTATACTTTGCAATTTTGGTGAAATTGGCTACAGAGGGATGGAAATATGGTGAAAGTATGATTTTCTTGCGTATGGCGGGGATAGACACTACAACATCTGAAGGCGAAAATACTAAACATGGAAATGCCGAAACTTACAGAGCCACGCAGGGCACGTAGAATTCTTGTTTTTAATAATTAGTTCTCACAATTCGTTCCCTCAATTTAACAATTCGTTCCCACAAATTGTTTCCCACGAATTAACAATTCGTTGCCTCAATTTAACAATTTGTTCCCACGAAATAACAATTCGTTCCCACTGGAACGAATTGTTAATTCGTTGGAACGAATTGTTATATCGTGGGAACGAATTGTTAATTCGAGGGAACGAATTGTTAAATTGAGGGAACGAATTGTTATTTCGTGGGAACGAATTGTTAATTCGAGGGAACGAATTGTTATATCGTGGGAACGAATTGTTATATCGTGGGAACGAATTGTTCAATTGAGGGAACAACTTGTTATATCGTGGGAAGGAATTCATAAAACAAGCCATGTCCCCTGCGGGCTCCGTAGAAACTGATATCCAAAACGACATATACCAAATATCAAGCCCCTGCGACTAGCTAACCGCTTGGATGTGTTCCTGGTTCCACAAACGAACGATTGCCTATTGTTTACACATCGTTTTCATTATTTGTTTAATTACAAAACGGTGTTGGCGTTTATTTAAACGTGTCACGTTTAAACCAGGGAAACTATCGTTTTATAATAAAAACAACGAAAACGATGTCAAAACGATGCGTTGAACGAAACGACAGTCGTTTAAATAGTTGAAAGCCAGAAACTATGCTTTTCACGTTAAACAAAACAACAAACGATAATCGCTTCTATGCATAGTTTTCACTTCGTTTTGCACTCGTTTTCGAATGTTTCACTTGGGAACAAATGGTCGCTGTACATACCTGTTACCTTGCACTGGCCAACATATCAATATGCCTGTATCATTCAGAGCTCCAGATAAGTTGTCTGTCTAACGAGTAGTGTACCCCCTGACTTCAAATCAAATTCGTGTTTTATTTTTACAAATGGATTATTGATTTTCTTCACTATCAAATAGGTAGCAAATAATAAAAGAAACATAAAACAAATTTAAACATTCTCTTATTTGAGTGTATTCTTACTTTTTCACTTATTTATACTGTAATAAAGTTGAAAATGTACTTAGTTGAGCTGCTTTTTGCAGCTCAACTAAGTACATTTTCAACTTTATTACAGTATTTCAACTACTGAATTTGAAAATCAATGCGTATTTTCACATTGCTGTGCGTATTTTGTACTCCCACTTTTGATAATCATGCGTATTCAGCAAAAATAAGTGCGTAAAATACGCCAATACCCACCTTATCTGGAGCTCTGTAGACATTATTGTTGGCCAATTATTGCACATTTCGGGAGTACTTGGCACTACTGGTAGACACATTGCCGATAATACATCAAGGACTACTGTCAGGTTCGTGTAAAGTCGGCCACTTTTCACAGCCTACGCAAACATTACGAAGACACTAGTTTTGTCTTTTTTTGTCAGCACAATTTTGAGAATGAACCTATTTGTTACTTTGTGGAATATTTTGCCAATTCTTGATTTGATTACAAACAAAACATATATATCGGCATTAATTCTAACTCGAGTGAAAATGTCTATGGTGATGTACATTTTGTAACATGGGGAATGTGTCAAAACATTTATTTTTATAATTTTCGAAATGGTGGACCACTTTTCAATTGTGTACCTGCATCATGTACATGTAGTACATCTTCCAGCCCATCCAGTTGTTTTCCCCCATCTTCAAATCCAACAGGGAACGTATTTCTTAATGAAATCATTATTTTACCAAATTACACGGTTCTTAAACTGTTATGCAGTTGATAACAATTAAAAATATTAAAGGTACATGCCCACTCAGGAGGCATAAACTTTTATTTATATACGAGACATCATCTGAGACATTTTCTGGCAAAATAAACATTCATTCACAATTACCCCAGGTATTGATTGGCATTATTACCTGTATACATTTTATATCAGACGTAAATTTCCACACTGATATCAAGGACAATAACCGTGTTTCCTTAAAATGTTAACGGACTATTTATTTATTTTCTGTATTTATTTTTTGATGTGCAATGATCACACTTTATAATCTGTCAAAAATAATATTTGTTTAGGTGACGCATTAATTAGTATAATTAATTAAAAAACATAGCATACCTCATTTGCATATGAAAATAGCCTGATACCACCGCGAGTCACTATCAGTAAAATAAATATTACTAAATGATTACATATGTACAGCGGGCACGCGTAAATGTTTAGAACTGGTGGAACAATGACACAATTATACACTTATTGAATTCCTATAAGAACAGTTTGTGCCTACTGAGTGGGTAAAAACCTTCACGACTATATAAGTAAGCAAACATATTAAAGGTATATACCCACTCAGTAGGTATGGATCGTGAAACAGACTGTAGAAGACATGCAGGTAATATTCCACCGTTATAAGAAACACACTATAAACAGCAGTGACCATAAATGTCAAAATAATGGATGAATTGGCGCTACAGCTCGCGATAACGGCTAGTGGTGCTGGAAATAATTCAATAATTACGGGAGGAAATTATTATTTCGCAATGTTTTGCTGCAGTGTAGCTCGTTACACGTATTCATAATCTTGTTAGCACTATACAAAACCGGCTGCGTTAATCTTGCCCAGATGTCAACGTTTCTGAACATCTATTGGCAATCTCAAATCCCCCCCCAAAAAAAAAAAAACAGTTTGATTGGCTGAACCTGAGCTGTAGCACAGCTCAGGTTCAACCATTCAATCTGCTTCATTTCGAGCACAATATTCAAAGAATGAAATTGACAAATATTGGCAAGATAAGCGCAGGCGGTAGTGTATGTCAATGTATGAAGTAATGTTTACAGGAGGACTCGTCAAACAGTCAGAGCTCCAGTAGCCTAATTCATCAACATTGCAAGGTATACTTATCTAGAAAAGTATACTTTCAGGGAGACATTTTCAATTTAAGGATAAATTTATTAATTTTTATTATACTGAATTTATTGCATTATCACAGCCATTTTGGCTGTGATAATGTAATAAATTCTGTGTAATAATTCTGCATACTTTTAATCATCAAATATATGCAGTGGTTAGTTCTATATGAAATAATGCATTTCCGGAAAAAATAAATGATTACTCCCTCAAAGTATACTTTGCTAGATAAGTATACTTTGCAATTTTGATGAAATAGACTACTGATAAGCTGTATGTATAAAGAGTATTTCTCCCCCTGATTTCAAAGTAAATACATTTTTTATATTTACAAATGGTTTATTTATTTTCTTCGTTTTCAAATAGGGAACACATGATAAAACAACATAAAACAGACTTAAACATTCACTTATGTGTATGTATTATTACTTAATCACTTATTTATACTGTAATAAAGTTGTAAATGTACTTAGTTGAGCTGCAAAATGCAAACACTGTTTGCTTTTTGCAGCTCAACTAAGTACATTTTCAACTTTATTACAGTATTTCTACTACGCAATTTGAGCTAAAATAAGTGCGTAAAATGCGCCAATACGCATCTTATCTGGAGGTCTTAGACAGTCTGGCAAATACATCCGGATGTGAAAGCTCTTAAATAACCTACTCATCAGTATCTTCGCTGTTCAAGCATACGAATTTACTAGTATTCATACAGTTTAATGAAACTGTTCTTGTTACGTGGAAATCACCATTCCCTGTATTTATAATACACTTTTACAGCCGAAAATCGGTCTCACCCCCGCCGGGGATCGAACCAAGCTTATCTGGATTATGGTCCGGCGCACTAACCACTGCACTACCGCGGCCACGTGGCATTTTTTTATCAGTCGAACGGCCCCGAACGGCCACCTCTCTACAACAACACACTCTCTGTAACAGTCGCTATTTTATATCCCAAATGGATGATTTCCTCTATATCTAACCCTTAGACTGCTGAGCATGAACATTGTCGTCTGATGTTGCTTTTGCATTCTTTCTCAATACAAGCATATTTTGACAGCAATTTAGAATCATTTCCATTGGAAATGATTCTAAAATGCTGTGAAAGCATGTATTTGATGAGAATTATCGAAGAAAATAAATAAACATCAGACGATAACATTTAATTCAGCATTAACCTCCTTACAATAGCCACCTCTCTACAACAGCCAGTTTTACGTCTTCCCATGGGTGGCTGTTGTAGAGAGGTTGCACTGTATATATATAATTAAATGACAAATTATAACATTCCAATTCCACGTGTTTCTTTGTTTTCAACACTATCCTATCCAACCGGTTTTACTGCTTTTTCTGCAGATCTTCAGGGGTTCAACATAATGGAATATGTATATACATGTAGATGAAAGCGATAATAAACTCAGTACTATACTCATGCAATGAAAGCAATGCTTGTAAACAGTATTTCGATGGTCTAGCAACATAAGGTCGTAACTGCTATGCTTTAGCATAGCAGTTACGATCTTATGTTACTAGACCATCGATATACCCACAGTTGTCGGCTCGAACGAGCACTTTCATCAGAATCTACATTGTATAGTGTTGGCATGTGTTTTCAACAAATTAAGCTACGCTATTGGCGTAAAATTCTATTTCCTTTAATACAGTCAATACTTTTCAGGACTCACCTTAAAATTAACAAAATATATTTCATTCGGTAACTTATGGGCGAAAATTCCAACTGCATATACCCTGAATGTTTGAAACCACTGTCGATCCAGATGAGCCGGCTCGAAATGAGCCGTTTAATCTGGATCCACTGCCTCTGGATATTATAGGAATGAATGGCCTTTTTGTGGAATTTATCGGGGTATAAACTTGGAAAAGTCGAGGGAATACTGGACGAAGCGATAAAAAATTACAATTTTAGAGAAAAAAATCAAATTTTTTTTTTATTTTTTTTTATTTTTCTCTCGAAAATTGTAATTTTTAGGGCCTCGTCCAGTATTCCCGCGACTTTTCCAAGTTTATATCCCCGATAAATTCCACAAAAAGGCCATTCATTCCTTATAATTCCAGCATTTGAAATAAATTCATAAAGAAAATGTGTTTATTTTCCGTTTTCTTAAAAATTATTTTAACTGCGCCTGACGGTTACGGAAAGTAGTTCGGCATGGGAGTTTACTGGGATATAAATTTTGGACAGAGACTTACTACGAGCCAATCAAATGTTAGGGAATTGTGTAAAGAATTTTGTGCTGGAATTATTATAGGATACACAACCGCCTGCGTTAATCTTGCACAGATTACCATCGTTTCTGAATATGTATTGGCAATCGCAACTCGCAATCAAGCAGTTTGATTGGCTGATCCTGAGCTGTAGCACAGTTCCGGCTCAACCAATCATGCTGCCTGATTTTAGCACAAATATTGGCAAGATTAGCGCAGGCGGTGGTGTAAACGTGATTCTAAGAAAATCAGCATATCTAGTGGTACATTCCTGTTACACGTAGTTACTTAAGGACTTAGGTCATAGGAAGATACACTTGGCTTCAATGATAATTGCTTCATAAGAGTGATGCGATATATGAATAATATGTAAATATTCTCTTGTTACAGTAACTGTATCCACTGTATCCTATATGGTATATTGAGTTGACATCTTCGCCATCTTTGTAAGTACAAGCCATAATACAGTTTCACCACTTCGAACGTTTGATACATACAGCAAATAATATAATATTACACCTAATACAATTTAGCGCAATACATCATAGACAGATATGACAATCGCGTGCTATAAATATTATGCCAGCTGACTGTAAAAAAACGAGCTATGTGAGCAGTTATCCCAGCAATCTGAAAATAAATTTCAATTTGTAAACTTTTAATTTGGTGCACATCATATAGTTAGTGTACACGTTACCCATAGGTAAATTCATGTTTACTTGCACATTAGGCGAATATACACCAGTGACAATACAATCGGATACCTGCTTCATGTCAACAAACTCGTCAGAAGCCAGAATGTGTATGTGCGATGAAAACAACACATAGGATGTTGTTGCTTAACGTCTTTCGAAGATAATGCACCAAATTGTAAAATATGTCATATTATTTGTGGTATGTTGTCAAACGCCACAAGAGAAAACACTGACTGATGGCTTGTACACACTAAGATGGCAGACAAAGTAACTCCATGTGCAGTATAGTACGATACAATAACAATATAATGTTCACATACAGTCGAACCTCGTTAAACCGAACAACAATAAATGCTAGTTTCTGATTAATTTAGATTGGGTTCATTGCCACTTATATCCGATGATAGTGTCTATTCGTGATCGCAAATCACCCATACGTGTCTTGAAACAGTCATCTGTCTGTTTTACAGTGAAACGTCTCTAAACTGGACACCCTGAGGGGACCTCCCAGGGTTTCCGGTTTAGAGAGATTTCACTGTATAAACGATACATCTATCCAATCAATTTATCTCAGATGATAATGTATGTTCATGATCGCAAAGCTCACAGCTATTTCTCAGAAAGTGTGACATTCCTGATTAACAGTAGAACATCTCTAAACCGGACACACTGGGGACCTCCCATGGTGTCCGGTTAAAAGAGGTTCCACTGTACATGTATACATGGTCTGGGTAATTGTAGTGCGACTTTGTATGGGTTATCTAACCACATAACACTTAACTGTAACAATGTTAATAACATTATATAATATCGATATTCAATGTGCATGATCACGTGGTTATAACAACAGCAACAATTACTGAAACTTCCAGAAGCACCTCCGATTCAAGGTACGTATATTCTTTTTTATCCCATCAACACAGTGCGTATGTGCCGTGAAACACGGTGCCGTGAAACATTTTTGATATCCTGTCAATACGACCTACTCACTGCGTATGAATATGTGCGGTTGCTGGGGTTATTTCTTTGCATTTTACAGCCATTTGTAATGTTGACGGGATAAATAGAATAGTAGGTTAGTGCCGTGAATGGATACAAATATCTGGCGCGGCACGGAAACGGGATGTGCTCGGCAGAGCCTCGCCCATCCCGTTTCCTGAGCCTTGCCAGATATTTTTTTTACATTCACGGCACTAACCTACTATTCTCTATCTATTTTCCTTATTTCCGAACCAAAGTATATGTTGTTACCACTCATTTGAACCGTCTCGGCGAGACGGTTCAAATGAGTGGTCACAACATATACTTCTGATGAGAAATAAAGAAATTATTGAGCCTTGCCGGATATTTTTCCCATTCACGGCACTAACCTACTATTCTCTATATATTGTCATTATTATGTTACTGCAGTGAAACCTCTCTAAACCGGACACCGCGTGTGTGCTTTGCGATCATGAACATACATTATCATCGGAGGTAAATGGGAACGAATCGTATTAAAAGTAAGCACAACTTACTTGTCTCTCTGTTCGGTTTACAGGGGTTCATCTGTAGTACATATCCTATACAATATGTAACACGTGACCTACCTGGGGTCGTATCTTGCCACACGCTGGCACACCTCGCGGAAATATTTATAGGGGTAGGGGACACGCTGTAATCCACCGCCACCGGGTTCGTGGAATAATTGGCGGCCATCTTGTTTGTGTATTTGTTAATTCCGTATTCCAACACACTGGATATGGTACACGTGGTATGGATGTTATGCAACGGATTTAAATGTAATTCCAGGACCACGCACTATGTGTGTGTATTTGTTTGTGTATTCAAAGTTCCAAGTTGTTTATTTTGTTGATTATTGCGCAGTATATTGTACATATACATATACATGTATGAGAAAACGCGTTTGATCGGCAAGCGTACTATGTACATGCAGTGTTAAAATATAATTTGTAGTAACACTCACATCGAGTACTGATTACGCATATTGTGCATATATTCCTGAATTCGTAGTCACTGTTTCCATCGTATGACGGGTTACCCGATTCATCACCAAGTGTATCGCTCTACTTTCGGTTTGGCACATGTTTCTACGTCAGCATCTGAAATATTATATACATGTTAAAGGTATATGCCCGCTCAGTCTTATTCTTATTTATTCGGCTTGTATTTAAGGGTGGGAATTGGCTCGAACACCTTCCATACCCATACTTCCGTATCCACTCAGTCGGCACAACATATTCTTTATATCAGAGACATCATCTGAGACATGTTCTGGCAAAATAAACATTCATTCACCATTACACCACGTATTGATTGGCATTATTACTCATTTATTTTATAGCAGATGTACATTTTCACACTGACATCGGGGGCGATAACCGTGTGTCCTTCAAATGTAACGGACATTACTATTTATTATCTGTATTTATTTTTTGATGTGCAATGATCATACTTTATAATGCGTCGAAAATATTATTTTTTCAGTTGACGCATTTAATTAGAGTAAATAATTAAAAAATATCATGACGCATTTGCATATGAAAATAGCTTGATACCGCCGCGAGTCACTATCAGTAAAATAATTATTACTAAATGATATATCTGTATAGCGGGCACTCGTAATTTTTAGAACTTGTGGAATAGTGACACAATTATACATTTATTTAATTCCTATACAGAACAGTTTGTGCCTACTGAGCGGGCATGTACCTTTAACCCTTTCAACATTACAGACCATAAAGCCAACATTTGCAAACACTGTAGATCCAGATGAGGCGGCTCCTAAGGAGCCGCCTTATCTGGATCTACAGTGTTTGTTATTATTAGTAAGATTTTCAAACAATGCCCCTTGTCTCATTAATGGAATAGTCCAAAAATTAGCATAGAACTACATGTACATGTGGGACATGCCATGTGATTTTGTACCTTCGGACATCTGCGTAATACGTTTACAAAATTTACAATATTTTTACGTAAATTGCGTCAAAAGTTGACGAAATTATATTCCGCATGTACTCTGAAAATGTTGTCAACTTTTGACTTTATTTATGAAAAAGATTGTAATTTTTGTAAACGTATTTAATGAAATTACGCAGATGTCCGAAGGTACAAAATCTCATGGCGTCTCTCAATTATGATATATTATTTATGGTTCAACGGGTTAATGTAACGTACATCACTCGTACTTGGTACATGTACATGTGTTTAGCTTCGCTTCAACGTACATTTTGATAAATATCTGAAAATGTAACAACGTTAATTTGAAGCGACGGTGCTTAAATACAGTGATTTTTTGTTGAATGGTCCCAAACTACATGTAAACAAACGAAAATGATGGTTTTGTACCACATATAATAGAAACGATTATCGCATCGTTTTTTTTGTACATGATATTTTCGCTTCAAGATCCGGCTTTCAACTATTTAAACGCCATTCGTTTCTTTCAACGCATCCTTTGCCACCGTTTTCATTTAAACCAAAGAAACCATCGTTTTGTAATTAAAACAATGAAAACTATATGTGCACTTATTCGTTGTGGAACCATGTGGCCGTTTCACTAAACTTCGTACGACTAAAATGTTCGTAAGTGCAAATTTAAGATCGTCTGGAAATTTCAATTGATGGATTTACATTTATTGAACATAGGCTTGTAAATCCAATAATTTTTTGCAAGAAAACAATGTCAATGGGAAATTTACAGACTATTATAAGCTTGCACTTACGAACATTTTAGTCGTACGAAGCTAAATGAAACGGCCACCTGTAGCCGATTTCATCAATATTGCAAAGTATACTTTTCTAGCAAAGTATACTTTGAGGGAGTAATCATTTATTTTTCCTGAAATGCATTATTTCATATAGAACTAACAAATGCATATATTTCATGATTAAAAGTATGCAGAATTATTATACTGAATTTATTACATTATCACAGCCATAATGGCTGTGATAATGTAATAAATTCAGTATAATAAAAATTAATAATTTTTTCCTAAAATTGAAAATTTCTCCCTCAAAGTATACTTTGCTAGATAAGTATACTTTGCAAGTTTTGATGACATAGGCTACAGGAACAAATCCGGACATCACGAGGCGAGCATGGAATCTTAACCAACCGTGTTACACCATCGTCTGGGCTCATCTTGCCCATGTTTGTCGATTTCTTTATTTCAAACTACTTGAACAGTATGCTTGAACTTGTATTTTCTGAGCCTGAGCTGTACTACCTGATCATACTGTATTGTGCTACATCTCACTCAGGCTCATACATAGAGAATACCAGGCTAGTGTCTCGTGGTATCAAATTTATAAGGCAAGGCTAGGAAACACGTAGGAATTCCGAGGCTCGTCGAGCAATTCCTGCCGTTTCCGAGCCGAACATGATAAACTTGATGTCAAACGACACTAGCTTGGTATTATATTTATCAGGTAACTAATTATGCTCGAAAATGACCACAGATGACTAGACAATATGTTATCAGTCAGTACGTATTCGGTCAATACAGGGCAGGTTACCTGATAAAATGAAAGTGCCTGCTTGCGAGTTGTAATTGTCAATGTTCAGAAACGTTTATAATCTGGGCAATATTAACGCAGGCGGTTGTGTTACGTGCATTATAAATATTGGTAATACACTGTTTGTGTTTAGTAATTACTTCAAAAGTTGGAAACCCAAATAAACAAATAAATACACGCACAATTAAATTATTTACAGTGCTCCAGATAAGGTGTTTATTTGTGTATTTTATCCCGTCAACACAGTGCGTATGTGCCGTGAAACACGGTGCCGTGAAACATTTTTGATATCCTGTCAATACGATCTAATAACTGCGTATGAATATGTGCGGTGGCTGGGGATATATTTTTGCATTTCACAGCCATTTGTAGGTGTTGACGGGATAAATAGAATAGTAGGTTAGTGCCGTGAATGGGAAAACATATCTGGCCCGGCACCGAAACGGGATGTGCTCGGCAGAGCCTCGCCCATCCCGTTTCCTGAGCCTTGCCAGATATTTTTTCCCATTCACGGCACTAACCTACTATTCTCTATATATTTTCCTTATTTCTGAACCAAAGTATATGTTGTGACCACTCATTTGAACCGTCTCGGCGAGACGGTTCAAATGAGTGGTAACAACATATACTTCTGATGAGAAATAAAGAAATTCTTGAGCCTTGCCGGATATTTTTTCCCATTCACGGCACTAACCTACTATTCACTATTTACGCACTTATTTTAACTGAACACGCATTGAACTTCAGAAGTGAGAGTACAAATTACTCACAACAATTGGACTACTCATTGATCTTCAGACTGAGGAATGGAAATGCTGTAATAACATTGAACATTCACTTAGTTGAGCTGCTTTTAACAAAGTAAATAAATTCACATATTTGAGCTGCTTTTTGCAGCTCAAATAAGTGAATTTATTAATTTTGTTTCATGTTTTTGATCATTTATTTCCGATTTCACAACGTCATCCATTTGTATAACTAACACACGCATTGCATTATAATAAGTCACTGAATGGGCTGCGATATGTTAGTTTTGCAACCAATCCAATCACCGCAAAATTATTTTCAGACTAGTCCATTTATAAAAAGGGGGTACATTGTATTTGTTGTTCTCAAAAATATGAAAATTACTTTCAGACAGTGCAGATCCTGATGAGACGGCTCGTTACGAGCCGGCTCATCTGGATCTGCACTGTTTGCATAAACCGATATAGCGGGCTTCCGGTTTCAAAGGGTTAAATGAATGGGTACACTACTCTTTAGCTACAAAGCTTATCTGGAACACTGTGAATTACACGTACATACATATAAACACATTACTTCTATTTACCGTTATAGTGAAAGTCTAGTCTCACAATAATACAATATCATCATCAATTGACCACATATCTGTTGGTTAATATGCTATCAAAGTCAGCAACTCAGCACATCTTTCACCAATATTGATACACTTGCCTACAGTAATATAATTGTCTAACGTCTTGCATCAGCGTTTTTCATCAATGTCTTTCACGGTAAACATCGTTTTAATTATTATTCCACTTGATGTAAACTGCACATATTCCACAAGTTATTTCACACGAAGCTTGCGACAAAATGACAACGCCAGTTAAGAGGTATCAAAAATCCATAGAGCAACACAATGCTATGACTATATCAAAGACGTATGACATAAATCACTGTAATATGTTTTATGTTATGCAATCATACTAATTGAATAAACACATCACTATCGTAGACTATTATATATTTGATAAAATAGACCACCATTGCATTGTGATTCGAAGTTTTAATCAGATAATAGATCAAATATTTATTTTATCTCCGTGTTCAACTTCAAAAGTCGGTGAAAATTATAGCGCAAATGCGGAACTTTTGAAGTAATTCCGCATTTGCGTTGACATTTTCATCGAAATTCAAAAATTAATTCCCTACAACAACCAGAAATGAACATCACAAATTCCTGACGTAAATTTCGACTAATAACACTGATGATCAGTCCATGAGTTGTGTACGTTTCGCGGTGTCGCATCCAAATGCATCTGGCAGGCAGCTAGATGTCTACCAAATACGTCTTGAGTCGCGTTACGCACAAAGACATAGTACCATGTGAATCGCCCGGCAAGATATCGATACAGCTATTGAGCGCGGATTATTATGGAACTACTTTATAGCGTCCACCTGCAGAGAGGTTACCGCGAGCATCGAGTCTGTTAATCACCATATTTACGCAATGTATTATATAATTATGATATCTTCACGAAATATGTCAATACTTTCATGTAGCGATAATTACACGCGTGCTCTCTTGTTGTGCAAAGTGAATGATGACTTTTCCGCTGTTTTATAATGGAAATACTTGTTAATTATCGGATTTTGCTCTGCAGTTCGTCTCTACAATACGTAAATGTGTTAGCATGTCAATCAATCAATAAATCAATCAGCCAACCAAACCATCAATTTAATTAATCAATCAATATTCGCTCTCAGACAACTGTTCAACCAGACAACCAACCAATCATTTAATCAAAGTCTTGATCGGAAACGTGTTCAATCAATAAATCAATCGACCAATAAATCAATCAATCAAATAATCACCATACATAAACAACCGATCAACAAGCAAATAAATAACTAAACAAATCAATCAATATGCGCAATTAATCAAGCAATATGTCAACTAACTAGCTAGTCAACCAATCAATCAATCAATCAATCAATCAATCAACAATCAATCAATCAATCAATCAATCAATCAATCAATCAATCAACCAACCAACCAATCAAGCAATATATCAAACAGACACGCACCCAATTACTTAATCAATCAATCAATCACTCAACGAACTAATAAATAAATCATCCATAAATTAACTAAGTATCCAATCAATTATTGATTGGAACATATCAACATACGACGTATTCCATGTTCAATGAAGCTGAAGTGTTGCTATTAAAGCTATCGCCAGACGTAGTTGTCAAATGAAATAGCTGACCAGACTACTCTGTCAAAGAGCACTTGTTACCAGTCACTTAACAACTCATCAATATGGCAGTATATGTGGCTATGACTAGAGAAAAGGAGCGCATGTCAGTCAGATTATAACAAGTCTACTACATGCACATACATGTATAGTTCCTGGGGCCCGTTTCACTAAACTTCGTACGATTAACATGTTCGTAAGTGCAACATTGGGATCGTCTGGAATTTCAATTGATGGATTTACATTTATTGAGCATAGTAAATGTAAATCGTTTACAAGAAAACACTGTTACAGACTATCGTAATTTTGCACTTGCGAACAGTTTTGTCTTATGAAGTTTAATGAAACGGGCCCCCGTTGATTTGTAGCCTATTTTATTAAAATTGCTAAGTACACTTATCTACAAAAGTGTACTTTGCATGGTTAAGTATTTAGTTGTACTGAAAATAGTTTTGTTTTTCTTCATAAAAAGCAAATGCCTGTTTATTTTTGAGGAGTAACATTATTCATATACTGCATTTATTACACAGCCATTGTTTACATTAGAAAATAATGTATTTAATTAAATTAACAATATGTATTAACCCTTTGTACCCGAAAGCCCGCTATATCGGTTTATGCAAACAGTGCAGATCCAGATGAGCCGGCTCGTAACGAGCCGTCTCATCAGGATCTGCACAGTTTGAAAGTAATTTTCATATTTTTGAGAACAACAAATACCCCCTTTTTATAAATGGAAAAGTCTGAAAATCATTTTGCGATGATTGGATTGGTTGCAAAATTAACATATCGCAGCCCATTCAGTTACTTAGGGGTGAAAGGGTTAATGTATGTATACTTGAAAACTACTCCATGAAAGCACACTTACGTGTAGCGAGATAAGTGTACGTAGCGATTTTGGCTACATAACGTGTACGTGGTAACACACACACAACCGTTTCCTAGATGTCAAGGTTTCTGAAAATGATTGGCAATCTGAAATCGCAATCAAGCAGTTTGATTGGATGAGCCTGAGCTGTAGCACAGCTCAGGCTCAGCCAATCAACATGCTTGATCGCAAGCACAATACAATATTCGAGCATTCTCAAAAGAAAATAATTGGCAACTGTTGACAAGATTAGCGCTGGCGGTCGTGTACTCTTATGTAAACTGAGATTAGTTACACTTGTGTACATGGCCGTGGCTCTATGAATGAGGATTATGGTATGTTTTGCCACTTCAGTTCCTGATCTGAGCGGATACAAGGTTTGTGTCAAACCGAGGGCATGTACATATATGAGGTTGTGATTGGAGAAATGAGAAACAGTGTATTCCTCCGACTTACCCTGGTTTATCCCGGCTTACAAGGGCTTATCCGGGGTTGGGGTTAGGGTTAGGGTTAGGGTATAGGCACTTTCACGAAATAGGGTAGGAGGAAGAACCGAAAAGTGCGCATTGTGAAGTGCGAATTTCCCGCCTTTTTTGTCACGTGTTCCCGCATTTTTGGTGTTTTTGTGTATGCTATTCCGATTAAATTTCGACATTTCATTTTGTACGGTGTTCCGTTTAGGCCATTGCACTATCGTCATCATAGTATCGTACTATCGTCATCATCATGTATCATCGTCTTAGCATCATATCATCGTACTTAATCGTCATCATAGCATCATACTATCGTATAATGTATCATCGTAGTATCGTCATCATAGTATCGTACTCGTCATCATATCACGTACTATCTCATCTACATCATACTGTACTATCGTCTTCATATCAATCATATATCGTCATCATAGTATCGTACTATATCGTCATCGTAGTATCGTACTTTTGTCATGAGCATCGTGATATCGTACTATCGCATCGAGCATCGTGATATCGTACTATCGTCATCGAACGCTATCGTGATACTACTATCGTCATCGAGCATCGTGATATCGTACTATTGTCATCGTTTTAGTATCAGTACTATCGGCATCGAAGCATCGTGATATCGTACTATCGTCATCGAAGCATCGTGATATCGTACTATCGTCATCGTAGTATCGTACTATCGTCATCGAAGCATCGTGATATCGTACTATCGGCATCGTAGCATCATGCTATTGTACTATCGACATCGTAGCATCGTGATATCGTACTATCGACATCGTAGCATTGTGATATCGCCGTCCAAGAAACCGCGAGGCAAGAATGCGAGACTGATCTCGCATTCTCGCCTCACGTTCGCGCAATCACGCGATCGCCTCTCGCGTTCTGGAACTCTCATGGTCTCGCCTCGCGTTATCGCAATTTTACGAGCTCGTGCTGACCTCTAGAATGCTAAAATGTAAAATGGCCAATCTGCGATAGCATGTACAGTGGAACCTCTCTAAACCGAACAACAAGAAACATATGCGATCATAGTTATGATGGGTTTCTTTGTCATTTATCTCAGGTGATAAAGCATGTTCGTGATCGCATAGCACACAACTATGGCTCGAAATAATAAAATGCTTGATTTACAGTGAAACCTCTCTAAACCGGACACCCTGGGGACCCCCCCCCCAGGGTGTCAGGTTTAGAGAGGTTTCGCTCTATCTATTGTGTACATAATCGCCATCACTTCAATTATAAACACAAACATCACATGCTGATATTGATTGTACATTTTACAGGTATCTCGGTAGCTAGGTCAAACTAATCGTTCAATCGACATCGAGATAAGAAATATCATTAAACGACCACTAATTTGTCATCCATTAACATTAAATGCCGGCAAAAACACTCAGTATCTGATCTGATAATGGATATACATCTAGCAATACACCCTTTTTGACATACCGAGTTTTCGTCGATAGTAAAATATGATATATTCCATATATAACGTCGAAAGTTGACAAACAGTTATTGTTACATGACTGTCGTTGTTCGACACCGCTCACAGCCGTTTTCAAACGTACAGCGCGTGCTGTTTGACCATGGCTGCAGACAATGCTCATTCCGGGGCTAAGCCAACACCTACGTAATGCATGTGTCTCATAGCGTTACTAGAGCGCGCCATTACGTCATCACAACAGTTCACACAGGTCATACTGAACTTTTGAAATTGATGCTGGCTGCATCATCGACGTGTACTGCGGCCCCGGAATATGTATGTGTAAATTAGCTGTTTGAATGTAGCAGGTTATCAAAGTTAAAAAAGTACTGCATATATGCTCAAATTGAATGCTATTTCCGACGGAAAGTAACAATAACGTTCGACCATGTCCAGCCGTAGCACTCGGGAACTGTTTGAACCCGCGGCCTACGGCCTTGGGATTCAAACAGTTCCCTCGTACCACGGCAAACGTATACCCGCGGCTGCACATGGTCGAACCTTATAATAGCGCTATACATGTATTCGCCTTTATTAATTAAACTAGCAGTCACCTATCAGACGTATTTACAGGTAGATTCCGCGGATTTGGTAGTCAAACCTGTGAATAAAGACCAGTAATGGGAAGAGAAACAGCTGGCCTTTGTTCACAGGTGCTCATTGTTCACTTGTTCATTTATGTAGTAATTGAATAATTTGGAAAACAAAAGCGTGGCTGCTATAGACAGGTACTTGCTATTTGGAGGTGGCCTTTAGCACATGTTCCACTGTATTTGTGATTGTGGGAAATAAACACATACATAACCGCCTGCGCTAATTATGCCCAAATTATCAACGTTTCGAAAACATCTATTGGCAATGCCAATTCTCAACCACGCCATTGATTGCCTGTGCCTGAGCTGTAGTACAATCAAGCTGCTTTATTTCAAGCACGCTATTACAGTACTTTGAACAGAAGAAATTGACAAATACTGGCAAGTTTAACGCATGCGGTAGAGTAACTGTGAACTTGCTCGATATTTCAATCCCGTTTGACTAACGCGCGTCACTGTATATACATTATATGTTCATGAGGCAATACATTTTTAAATTATTTAATTTAATGAAACGGGTCGAGTGAAGAAATAGAGGATATTCATATTTTTGCAACGAATATGACATATATGTCCATCGAGTGGCTTGGAATGTCCATATTTCACGAGTGCCGTTAGGCACGAGTGAAATATGGACATTTCACACCACGATACATTTTTTAATTATTTAATTTAATGAAACGGGTCGAGTGAAGAAATAGAGGATATTCATACTTTTGCAACGAATATGACATATGTTCATCGAGTGGCGTGGAATGTCCATAAGAAGTAGTCGTATTTTCACCAGAAGATGTTTATTTCATCGATGAGAACATATGACTTTTATTTACATCGTATAACTATGTATTTCATGGGTAGGTATATAATAAATACTTATATTTGGATATTATAAATAGAGGGTCTTACATGTACATGAGTAATGCTTTATTACAATATTATTAACTATTTTATTGATATCATAAGAAACGAGGCCATGCCCATTTTTTGCATGAAATCAGTAAACGAGTTTAATATACATATAGTATACCATAAATGTATGCTAACACCATACATTTGATATAGTATATCATATGCTAACACTATATATGTTAATTTACGGTTAATACGGTATATGTAGTAGTAGCATAATTTATTATAGGAATGAATGGCCTTTTTGTGGAATTTATCTGGGTATAAACTTGGAAAAGTCGCGGGAATACTGGACGAATACGCGACTTTTCCAAGTTTATATCCCCGATAAATTCCACAAAATTGCCATTCATTTCTTATAATTCCAGCATTTGAAATAAATTCATCAAGAAAATGTGTTTATTTTCCGTTTTCTTAAGGGTTATTTTAACTGCGCCTCACGGTTACGGAAAGTAGTTCGGCGTGGGAGTTTACTGGGATATAAATTTTGGACAGAGACTTGCTACGAACCAATCAAATGTTAAGGACTTGTGTAAATATGTTTGTGCTGGAATTATTATAGAGATACATGCTAACAACCAAACATACATATACATGTATAAACACATACAAATCGTTTTTTGAGAGGTAAGTATATGTTGTTAGCACCCAGCCATATGAATGGCTTATGAGTCACTTAATCACTTTCATAAGTATGTATAAGCACAGCGTCATTCATAGGTCCTATATTTGTGATATAACGTGTTTGAAGTAGTAGTGGTAATCACGTATTTATTACAATACTTTCAATAATAAACATAATTATTATTCCACAGCAAAACGTGACTAGAATGAATACATGTCGTTTTCCGATAACATGTTAAAGACAACTAGTTACATGTACCTCCCCTAATAATGCTATCAAGAATCGAAATTCACATTTTATATGCAATGCTACTCAATATAAAACAACAGTTGACAGAAGACAACGAAGCTCGCCTGTTGGCAGCCTTCACTCAAACTTGGCACAGTTGCATAAAAAACATGAATATTATATAACTTGACCTTGGGTTAAGGGGCGTGCGGTGGACCTTGCCATTGGGGTCAGTGGTGCAACGTGGGTCGTGGGTTTGCTATAGCATAATATAGCATATAAAGATGAATGCATGTATGAAATATCAATGCGCTCCCTGAAAACAGAAGTAAAACACAATTTAATCCAACGTTAAGTTTATGAACGCACTAAGTTGGTGATTTTCTACAGCATGATAGCTATTCACATGAGGAATGCATGTATGAATGTGCTAAGTTTGTGACCTTGGGGAAAGGGGTGGGGGGGGGGGGGGTCGTGGATTTGCTGTAGCACAATAGAGGATCATCAGATTAATGCATGTATGAAATATCAAAGCGTTCCCTGTAAAGAAACAAAAGTTACACAACATTTACCTCAACGTTAAGTTTATGAACATGCTAAGTTTGTGACCTTGACCTTGGGGTAAGGGTTGGGTGGTGGATCGTGGATTTGCTACATCATGATAGAGGGTCATCAGATGAATGCATGTATGAAATATGAAGGCATTCTCTGTAAATAAACAGAAGTTACACAACATTTACCCCAACGTTAAGTTTATGAACATGCTAAGTTTGTGACCTTGACCTTGGGGTAGCGGTTGGATGGTGGGTCATTGATTTGCTACAGCATGATAGAGGGTCATCTGAGGAATGTATGTATGAAATATCAAGGTGTTCCATGAAAGGAAAACAGATGTTATAAGATATTAACCCCAACGTTAAGTTTATGAATGTGCTAAGTATATGACCTTGCCCTTGGAGTAAGGGTTGGGTGGTGGGTCATGGATTTTCTACAGCATGATAGAGGGTCATCTGAGGAATGCATGTATGAAATATCAAGGCGTTACATGAAAGGAAACATATGTTATAATAAATTTACCCCAACGTTAAGTTTATGAATGTGCTAGGTTTGTGACCTTGACCTTGGGGTAACGGTTGGGTGGTGGGTCATGGATTTGCTACATCATGATAGAGGGTCATCTGAGGAATGCATGTATGAAATAACAAGGTGTTCCATGAAAGGAAACATAAGTTATAATACATTTACCCCAAAGTTAAGTTTGTGGACGCCGACGCCGACGCCGACGCCGCCGACGCCGACGCCGACGCCGACAACGCCGGGGGTATGCCATAAGCTCTTCTGCACTTCGTGCAGGCGAGCTAAAAATGAAACCTAATTACATTCTGCGATGAAAAATACTCGTATATTATATACATATGACATACATGTATGTAAGGAATTTGTCGAATGAAATATGAAAGCTTAAAATGGTGTGTCAGGGGCGGATCCAGCATTTGGGTGACGGGGGTTGTCCTATTTTCGAGGTCCACGGATGTAAATTTGTCCTGGGGGGCATGCCCCCGGACCCCACTAACAAATGCTAGGGGGGGGGGGGGGGGGGGGGGGGGGGGGGGGGGGGGGGGGGGGGGGGGGGGGGGGGGGGGGGGGGGGTCCGGGGGCATCCCCCCAAGGACAAATTCTGAAATCTAGATGTCCAGAAATGCACTTTTCTGTTTTTAAGGCATTTAATTTCAGACTCTAACTGGTGTTAAACTGTGATCTATGCAACCTCGGACCACCCCACCCCCTCCAGATCCGCCCCTGTGTGTGGGGAGACGCGTAGGGAGACGAACACAAACATTGCCTATGTGGTAGAGCAAACATTAAACAATCAAACAGCAACCAGCAGTGGATATTTCCCGCCCTTTAATGGATACATACGTTACCTGTATCTACACACGTGACACGGCGGTTGTATCCATACGTGGTCAATCAATATTCCCGGTCGTTTTACCGGGGTCCAGGTACCATTCCATTTTACAGCGATACGTTAACCTTTGACCCGATTTGATGCGAAAACTTTGTCCGGATTAGGGCGAGGGTCCATCTGATGACGTCATATTAACTCGAGGTTCTGAAACACGTGACGTATTTGTTATAATTACTCACAAAGAAACGAATATTTGAATTACACTACCGTTACTATTGTCAATATATGTCAATTGGTTTATTTCAAATACTTGAATATTGTGCTTGAAGTCAAGCAGCTTCGCTGAGCCTGATCTGTAGCACAGCTCAGGCTCAGCCAATCAAGCATATATTCCGCATTTACTCCGAAAATTGTGTCATCTTCTGAAGTAATTTACGAAAAATATCCCAGTTTCTGTAAATATATTTCATGAAATATCGCGGATGACGTTCTTAGGTACATGTACAAAATCGCATGGCGTGTCTAACATGTGAACACACCTATATACGCAATATGTCATCGAATGAAGACTTCAAGATGTTATCAGAGTATGTTATTTGGCTTACATAAATTGAAATATAATATCCAGCGGGGTCAGCGAGCTATAGTGCAGCGGCAACAGTTTTATTAAATCATAGAACATTACCATTACACCCTATGATACCCTCATGATTTATATCAACATTGCGTAGGTTGAGCAATTCGATTCGGTTTCAAATAAAACACGTTTCACATTAAGGCCATAAAAATAAGTACTTTGATTCTCAGATACGGGGTTTCTGGAATGTGAAGCGGGAGGGCAGATTGTTTTAAATATATACATATTTTTTTTTTTTTTTTTGAGATGCTCATCTCCGATTTTTTTCATGTTGCCAGATGCATATATGCATCTGGCAACTTGAAAACAATCGGAGATGAGCATGTCAAACAATGATTATATGTTCTATAAAGTTACTATAATCTCTTTAGACGTGAAAAAATCACACGATTCGTCAGACAGTATTTGATTTAACATATTACTGCATGGTAGTGTTTTTTATTGATTATGTGGTCAATTTATAGTACACATTGATTTCTCCAGGACGATACATGCTCGACGCGCAAGGATTATATCTGAGAACCAAAGTACTTTTGTATGGCCTAATTCTCATAAAAATAATATCATAAACATTATTGTATTGAAATAGATAAAGATAAAACTAAATCGGAATTAGAAAATAATCTTGGAGAGTCTGTATGAATTGTGTTAATAAAAAAACATTGCGTATACATTTATTAAAACACTGGGTCTCAAATGAGCACAGAAAGGTATTAACGATAGATAATATACAATTAGTTTAAAGCCATCCGTGGAACAGTCAAAACTATTTTATCCCGTCAACACAGTGCGTATGTGCCGTGAAACACGGTGCCGTGAAACATTTTTGATGTCCAGTCAATACTATTTTTGCATTTTACAGCCAATTGTAGGTGTTGACGGGATAAATAGAATAGTAGGTTAGTGCCGTGAATGGGAAAAAATATCTGGCGCGGCACGGAAACGGGATGTGCTCGGCATAGCCTCGCCCATCCCGTTTCCTGAGCCTTGCCAGATATTTTTTTCCCATTCACAGCACTAACCTACTATACTCTATCTATTTTCCTTATTTCTGAACCAAAGTATATGTTGTGACCACTCATTTGAACCGTCTCGGCCAGACGGTTCAAATGAGTGGTCACAACATATACTTCTGATGAGAAATAAAGAAATTCTTGAGCCTTGCCTGATATTTTTTCCCATTCACGGCACTAACCTACTATTCTCTATGCCCCGACCCAAATTACTATGTCCCAGAGGTCGAAGACCGAGGGCACTATTGCATCGGGTCGTCCACAGTACCGAGGGGCAATATGTTTTGACTGTTCCCCCAATGACCATTAAATAACTGTATTTTATTCAACATATAAACAGTGTATGTGACACAATGAACGTAAATTTGTCGTTTGGCCCATCGACTGATCGATCTACGTTGAATTTTATGACGTAATCCTCGACAAAATTCATGACGTCATGTTTTCCGGGATGAAATAGTTTTCACTATTGACCAGGCCCACGAAACTATTGCCCAGGCACGTCAAAACCCAGGGAATTATATGTCAAAACTATGGAATATCAACGTATATAGAGAGTTTGGTAATAATGAATACTACATGTTTGCATGCAATAACACTCATTTAGGTTTATGTTTGTATCGTATTTCGTCACCAAACTATACGTGCATTTATTAGACTTCTGAAAACAAAATTAAGGTTGTTATAAAATGTGTTGGCGATGATAAAATACGTAAGACCTTCTATGAAATGTAACGATTAGATATATCTAAATACCGTATGGCTGGCCGATTTGTTATATTGGAACGAACAGTCCCGATTTCCAAGACGCAAGTGGGACTGTTCGTCCCAATAATGATCGTCTCGAACAGTCATTGACAAGAACAGTTTCACGGGCGAACATTCTTGTGGACGAACGAGCCCGTAGGCATTAGCTGCTATTATACAGAAACATACCTACAGTTACGAACGCTAGTTTTTTAAGCTGCCAATTGTTACTAATTTAATTGTTTTTAACAGGGCTCCATATAAGGAATTAGTAATTCAGTATTGTCACTCCATCATTTCTGAAGCAATTGGGTATTTCAAAATTTTAATTAGGTAAAATAAAATCACACTACTGTTTACACATCAACAGACCGCAATTATTGAATAGTTTGCTTCGAAATGAAAATGTCTTGGCATTTCATAGAATTTTCTCCTTGGAAATGTACGTCTGATATAAAATGCATAATAATGCCAATCAATACGTGGGGTAATGGTGCATTAATGTTTATTTTGCCAGAAAATGTATCAGATGATGTATCTGATATAAGAACAGTTTGTGCCTACTCAGTGGGCATGTAGTAGGCACATACTTTTCTTTATCATGTTTATAGGAATTAAATAAGTGTATCATTGCGTTACTATTCCACCAGTTCTCAAAATTACGAATGCCCGCTATACAGGTATAATAATTTAGTAATATTTGTTTTACTGATAGTGACTCGCGGTGGTATCAGGCTATTTTCATATGCAAATGATAATGTTTAATTATTTATACTAATTAAATAAATGTAAGTCACCTGAAAAAAATAATATTGTTGGCAGATTATAAAGTATGATCATTACACATTAAACATAAATACAGATAATAAATTGTAATGTCCGTTAACATTTTAATGACACACGGTTATCGCCCCTGATATCAGTTTGGAAATTTACGCCTGATATAAAATGTATAATAATGCCAATCATTACGTGGGGTAATGGCGAATGAATGTTTCTTCTGCCAGAAAATGTCATACCAGTCCTACAGAATATACAAAACTATATGTCTGCCTATATTATAAACTACTGAGTGGTCATGTACGTTTAAGACGACATATAGATATGGCATCCGACATATGTCACCATAAAACGAAGATCAACAATAATGAATTATTTATAGGATTTGCGACAAGCGTAGATATCAGATCAGCCTGTGCATCCGCACAGTCTGATCAGGATCTGTACTGTTCGTCATGTCATCGATGAAACACCCTTCATGCATATAACAAGCAATATAGATCGTTATCAGGCAACACACGTGTGCTACATGTATATGATCAGGCGCTACACTGGTCACATATGACATAAGCCCCATATCTCCAGCCACAGTCACAGACATGCTTGGCTATTCGTACAGTTGAATTATTTATCATTATATTTACCATAAACCCCCGTACCCCATGTTTTCACACGTCCGTACAATTATGAAACGGCAAAGAGAGAGTTCATTTGGTGAATATTACGAAACATTTACACCGATGGCGCTTAATATTGCGCCAGCATATGACACAAGCTATGTAACTTTGTACCTATAAAGATTCGCGATATATCATGAAATATATTTACAAAATGTATGATATTTTCCGTAAATGACGTCGATAGTTGACGAAATTCTCAGAGCAACTACGAAATAGAATTCCGCATTTGCAGTGACAATTTCGTCAACTTTCGGTGTCATTTACAGATAATATCGCTGTTTCTGTAAATGTTTTTCATGAAAAATCGCAAATCGTATTAGGTACAAATCCACATGGCTTTTCTCAATGATTACTTCAATTGCGTAATCGATTGCGTGCAAATGTCTCCAGGTGTACCAACTAATGGTTTAATTACGTAACTGCAGTAGCTTAACCCTTTCACCCCTGAGTAAATAAAATGGATTATTCTATTTTAACTTACAGACTATTCCATTAATCAGAAAAGGGTGTAATTATATAAGAAAATATAAAAACAAGTGAGAAGTGAATGGGTTTAACGTCCCAGTAAAAGCTAAGGTTAAAAAGAGACGGGGCAAATATATAAACAAAAACACAACACATACATATTTTTCCTGATGACACGGCTCGCTACGAGCCGGCTCATCTGGGTGCCGTGTCACTAAACTTCGTACAATTAAAATGTTCGTAAGTGCAAAATTATGATAGTCTGTACATTTCACATTAACAATATTTTCTTGTAAACAATTAATGGATTTACATTTATTGAGCATAGGCTGCATATGCAGCCTATGCTCAATAAATGTAAATCCATCTATTTAAATTTCCAGACGATCCTAAATTTGCGCTTACGAACAGTTTCGTCGTACGATGTTTAGTGAAACGGTCCCCTGAATCTACACTGTTTGCAAACGAGTGTTTATCAGGTAACATGCCCTGCATTGACCGAATACGTACTGACTGATAACATATTGTTGTATCAGGCATTGCCCTGATATAAACATCCGGGTTACAACGAAGTGAAAACTGACGTTCCATTGGTCGGATGACGTCACGTGACGTTACAGAATGACGTCAGTGTAATGACGCAGCGTAAACAAGTCCGCGTTCTGTCCATAGAATACGACGTCATCTGTGGTCATTTTCGAGCATAAAACGTTACCTGATAAATAGAATACCAGGCTAGTGCATTTTGATATCAAGTTTATCAGGCTCGGCTCGGAAACGGTAGGAATTCATCGGCAAGCCTCGGAATTCTTACCCGTTTCCTAGCATTGCCTGATAAACTTAATATCAAAAGACACTAGCCTAGTATTCTCTATATAGAGACATGTCGTGTGTTGTTGAAATCATTCAATGAACAGTACTGAGTCTCACACAACATCTCATGTATTCAATATGTAGATTTTTGGCTTCATAGACTGTATACGGCATATATCAACCAGACTCATAATGTTTCAATTTGTTTTCTTTTATTCTAATATACACTATACTAGACTGCGATAAACACCACATTACTTGCAGCAGTTTGTGTTTATGTTTACTACATGTATATATATAGAGGATCTCAACCGATTTTCCATTTGATATGCGATTTATGAAACGAGTCACGCACAATTTATGCACCGAGGTGCATACAATTGCTGACGAGTTTCATAAATCAAATGGAAACGAGTTTGAAATTATGTTCATCACATGACGTCACACTACAACATAACACTTGGAGATATCCGATACGTTTCATTGAGAAGACGCCATTGACTATTTTCCCTTCAAGTTGAAAACTTACACCGAGAAAAAGAGTATTAATACTAGCAATAAATATATTATAAATATGCCATGTTATATGTTTTCGTTCTTTGTACACATTTCATATTATCAAATCGGTGCTGATTTTAACAAGTGTAGTGTTTTTACTGAGTCACCGACGCTCCTAATGACGTTTAAAAGATAATGATGTAAACGTCAAGACAGTGTTGCTTTGTCGCACCATTAGGTGCGTCATTTGGAACGTCTTCGTTTTCTTTGTTTGACATAACGTTAGCGCATAATATGAATACGTAATTAGGGTGATGCGGCCAGCCAAATCAAATTCGCTGCAGGTGTCATACGCGTGTGTCATATCACATTTATGAAATGGGCTAAAAGTAGTCATAACAAGGTCATAACAAGGTCTTCATGTGATAAACAACCTTATAAGGTGACAAGCAGTGGAGATGATATGATAAATTATTTTCGCAATAAAATCAATATTTAATTTAATTTCACAAATAAAACAAATGGGAAATGTTACTTTTGTCACTGATGAAAAACTACTCACATTTAAATATGTTTTTATCATTTAATGTGTTTAATAGCCAAATGTTCGTCGGCAGAAAAACGCGGAACATAAAGTAGTTAACACAGTGCGTATGTGCCGTGAAACACGGTGCCGTGAAACATTTGTTTGATATCCTGTCAATACGATCTAATCACTGCGAATGAATATGTGCTGTTGTCATACTAGTCGATCCTCCGATTTTGAGGATGCGGCTGGGTTACTTTTTGCATTTTAAAGCTATATGTAGGTGTTGGCGGGATAAATAGAATAATAGGTTAGTGCCGTGAATGGGAAATGTATTTGGCGCGGCACGGAAACGGGATGTGCTCGGCAGAGCCTCGCCCATCCCGTTTCCTAAGCCTTGCCATATATTTCCAATTCACGGCACTAACCTACTATTCTCTATATCTTAATATGGCAAAATGTAATCACACTTGCGGTCTGGTTAGAGTGAGCTTTTCACTGTACGCAGTGTAACCGATCTAAACCTGACACACTGGTGCCTGCCTGGATGTCCCGTTTAGAGAGGTTCCATTGAACAATTCACTCCACCCCGATGCAATTTTAATACATTCACAGGTACATGGGAATACCTAATAATATGCAATGGAACCCCAGTGAGTCCGGTTCGGAGAGGTTTACTCCCACCCGGATGCTATTTATATACACAGGCACGTGTAAATCTCTAACAATTATTTGCGAACGGTAACTCTTGCATTTTCTCCCGTACCGTCCGCCACGGACGGTACGGGAGTAATTGCAAGAGTTACAGTTCGTAACTATCTAACAATATGCAATGCAACATATCTATATTGGACACCCTGGAAGCTCCCATGGTGTCCGGCTAAGAGAGGTTCCATTGAATACGCCATGCCACCCGTATGCACTTTCGTATAAATACACATGCACGTGTGTAAATCTCAATGGAGCCTCTCTAAAACGGAAACCATGGAACATTCCATGTACTGGTGTCCGGTTTAGAGAGTTTCCATTGAATACTTCATCCCACCCTGATGCAATTTTAATAAATTCACAGGCACGTGAAAATCTGTAATAATATGCAATGGAATGTATCGAAACCGGATACCCTGGTAGGTCTCAGGGCGTCCGGTTTATAGAGGTTCCATCGAATATTTACAACCATCCGGATGCTATTTATATACACAGGCACATTTATAACATTATACAATGGAACCTATCAAAATCGGACATCTTGGGACCTCACAATGATGTCCGGTTTAGAGAGGTTCCATTGCAAACGTCTACCCACCCGGATGTAATTTGAATACATTCACCGGTACGTGTGCAAATCTCTAACACTATACAATGGAACCTATCTAAAGCGGACACCATGAAACCTCACAGGGTGTCCGGTTTAGAGAGGGCCCATTGAATTCGTCATCCCACCCGGATGCAATTTGAATAAATACACATGCAGGTGCAAATCTCTAGCAATGGAACCTATCTAAATCGGACACCCTGGGAGCCCCCAGGGTGTCCGGTTTAGAGAGGTCCCATTGAATACGTCATCCCACCCGGATGCAATTTGAATACATTCACATGTAGGTGCAAATCTCTAGCAATACCATATCCTACAACCGAATAAGTTCAGAGAGTTACTCAGCGAAGATACAAAATGCATTATTCACGTTACCCTGGCAAGATTCCATAAACATCCTGGCTGATCCGCCATTTCCATAATAAATCCTTTCTCATAAATTTTCAATAAGGAGTGTCCTATATTGCTATGGTTCATGCTCCATGCGCTCCGTGTACATTAGAAACGCGCCATGCGATTTTGTACATACGGACACCTGCGTAATTTCATTCAATACGTTTACAAAATTTACAATATTTTTTATAAATAAAGTCAAAAGTTGACAATATTCTCAGAGTACATGCGGCATGTACTGTGGAAATTTTGTCAACTTTAGACGTCATTTACGGAAAATGTTGTAAAATTTGTAAACGCAGATATCCGAAGGTATAACATATAATGATGTGTCTCATGTATACCACGCCCAGTAGCCTATTCCATCAACATTGCAAAGTATACTTTAGTAGCAAAGTATACTTTGAGAGAGAAATTTTCAATTTTATGATATATTAATTAATTTTTATTATACTGAATTTATTACATTATCACAGCCAATTTGGCTGTGATAATGTAATAAATTCAGTATAATAATTCTGCATACTTTTAATCATGAAATATATGCATTTGTTAGTTCTATATGAAATAATGCATTTCAGGAAAAATAAATGATTACTCCCTCAAAGTATACCTTGCTAGAAAAGTATACTTTGCAATGTTGATGAAATCGGCTACAGTGGTCTCAATAATTATGTCATGTTCATTTAATTTTTCATAAATAAAGTAAAAAAATAATTATATTCCGCATTTACATGTACTCTGATATTTGTGTCAACTTTTGAAGTCATTTACGTAAAATATTTCCCATTTTCTTTAAATATATTTCATGAAAGAACGCAATGTCCGTAGGTACAAAATCGGCAAGGGAGTCAGCACCCACCCCCACCCCCAAACCCCCACCCCCTTTCCACTGACACCTTCGCCTATGTGTTTATTTTTATTTTTGTTTTATTTGTTTTCCTTTAACGTTGACAACCATATACTGAACGACGTTCGAAATGCGGAACCCACATATGACGTCAGTATGATGAAATCATGTGAATTTGGACGCTTTATTCAAGAGAATACTGGCCCTGGTATTACTTCACTTGATTGAAAATTCAGTTACATGTATATTTTCAGTACATTATATCAAATTTTGACGAAACATTCACATGGTAAGCGATATTAAATTGTGTTTGCGTTTTGATTGTTTATGTCGACGTTGGATGTCATTTGTGAAAATATAACTTATTTGTGGTTATAACTGAATACATGGGGCTTATGGTTTGTTGGGACAAAGTAGTCTGTTCCACGTTTTTCTATCGACGAAATTTTGGCAATTAAACATATTAAATCTAAAAAATATTAAAATTTAATTACTTTTTCACCAATAACAAAAAAGTACCCTCCCCAAATGTTTTTGTTTGATGAAATTCATTCAAATATTGATTTCATAGCGAAAAAAACGATTTTCCTATGGGAATTTAGCATGGGGAAAAAAGAGGTAAAGGAGCTGGGGAAGAGTCAAAAAACGAAAAATTTTGGAAATTGATTCCGAAACCTGGCTAGATATCTTGGAAATGATGTAACTAAGAAAACAAAAGTTAGATTTTGAAAATCGGTCCACAAATAAAAAATGATTAAACAAATCTATTTTTAGCCCCCCCTGTTCAAGGAAAATCTTTTTTTCGCAATAAAATCAAAATTTAGGGAGGGCGACTTTTTTGTTATTATGAAAATGTACTTACATTTAAATATTTTTTAGATGTAATATGTGTAATAGCCAAAAGTTCGTCGGCAACAAAACGTGGAACAGACAGTAGTGTATATCCAATAGAGCACAAGCTCACGTCGAGTTATTTACAATGTAGCGTTATTTGGCGACCATTGTGCTATTAATTTGACATAGCCCCGCCAAGTTTCAGCATCACCCAAGCATTAGTTAACATCCAGAAAACTGAACGTGCGTGTCTACAGCATGTCTACGGAGCCCCGCAGGGGACGAATCATTCTCAATTTAACGAATTAACAATTTGTTCCTACGAAATAACAATTCGTTCCCTCAATTTAACAATTCGTTCCCACGAATTAACAATTCGTTCCCACGGGAACGAATTGTTAATTCGTAGCAACGAATTATTATATCGTGGGAACGAATTGTTAATTCGAGGGGAAAAATTTTTAAACTGAGGGAACGAATTGTCCTTTCGTGGGAACGAATTGTTAATTCGAGGGAACGAATTGTTAAATTGAGGGAACGAATTGTCATTTCATGGGAACGAATTGTTAATTCGTGCGATCGAATTGATATTTCGTGGGAACGAATTAATAACAAATAAGTATACGTCCCTTGCGGAGCTCCGTGCATTTCACTGTATCTATTTTCTGTAAATAGTATCAATGGCTGCTGTTGTCATGGAGATAACTCCGTGGCTCTAACCTGTATCGGGAATGGTTTACTGTCTATGTTATTAATAACTGACTGGTTCCAACATTACAATATGGAAATTACCCGAAAACTAATTTCCAATTTGACCCAGTGGCTTTCTTTATGTATAAAGAGATAGAGACTATCATTTCGCCAATCGTGGACATTTTGACATTTCCGAACGCGAGTAAGGATTTCACTCGAGATGTCATTCCGGTTGGTATGCAGGGTAACAAAAAGGTTGAGACAGTTGGTCAGCTTACAGTGCAGATTTGTTAAGGGTTCCCAAACGAAACAAACAGAAAACGACTGGAAAACTAAGTGAAAACGATCGTTTTGTACAACGATATGCATTTACGCGATTATCGTTTTTTTTGTACGCGAAAACGATATTTTCGTTTAAATACCCTGCCCCAACTATTTAATCGCTCGTCGTATCTTACAGTTCATCGTCTTGACATCGTTTTCGTTGTTTATAAATAGAAAATGCTGTTTTCGTCGGATTACACGTTTTAACCAACGAATTCATTGTTTTCTAATTATAAGCACGAATACGACGTCAAAACGATGTGTAAACGACAGGTAATCGTTCGTTTGTGGAATCAGGAAAACATACGGGCTGCATGTTTAAGTGTGACTATCGGCCGTACAACCTTCCGTACCAGGGGGCCGTTTCACCAAACTTCGTACGACTAAAATATTCGTCAGTGCAAACTTATGATAGTCTGTAAATTTCACATTAACAATGTTTTCTTGGATTTACATTTATTGAGCATAGGCTGCATGTGCAGCCTATGCTCAATAAATGTAAATCCATCAATTGAAATGTCTAGACGATGCTATATTTGCACTTGCGAACATCTTAGTCGTACGCAGTTTAGTGAAACGGGCCCCTGGACATGTAAGCCCATACAGAGGACGAAGTATGATGTATTTTTGTACTTGTATGATGTGTTGCGAAGAATTTGAGACATATGAGCCGAGCATTTGAATGAACTATCATTTTCGCGTATAGAGAGACAACAAAACCACATTCGTTTTCAATGTGCATGATGACAACATGATTCAACAACATCAACAATGGCTCAATGTGTTGAAAAGCGCGTCCACTCCAAAGTAAGTATTATTTGATATTTTCCTTAATAGGTACAGAAATATGGCACAGCAAACGCGCCTTCGTGAGCTGCATTTAGTGGTCCCGTGAGTTCGGCACATAATTATATCGTTTTTGCGAAGAATGAGAAGTTTGTGCCAAAGTACCGAAACCACCAAATGCAGCTTAACAAGACGCGTTTGATGCGCAATATTTCATCAAAATCCGTTACATAATAAGGAAAGAATAACATAATACGTACTTTGAATCGGAGGGCTTCTGGAAGTTTCAGTATTTGTTGTTGTTGTTGTTGTTGTTGTTGTAACCGCGTGATCATGTACCTTGGGTGTTATGCATATCGTTATACAAAACGATTGCTGTAGCTCATGCACTAATTGGTAACATGATCATGTTGACGCTTTTACAACGCTGTTTATGACTATAGGTCGATATTGTACTTTGTGTCAATTATAATTATACTATCCATGTAATAATATACCGTTAAAGGTACATGCCCACTCAGTAGGCACAAAATATTCTTTATATGAATTGAATATGTGTATAATTTTGTCACTATTCCACCAGTTCTAAAAATTACGAGTGCCCGCTATACAGATATAATCATTTAGTAATATTTATTGTTCTGATAGTGACGCGCGGTGGTATCAGGCTATTTGCATATGCAAATGAGGCATGATATTTTTTATTTATTTGTACTAATTAAATGCGTCAGCTGAAAAAATAATATTACAGACAGATTATAAAGTATGTTCATTGCACATCAAAAAATAAATACAGATAATAAATAGCAATGTCCGTTAACATTTTAAGGAAACACGTTTATCGACCCTGATATCAGTGTTGAAATTTTACGTCTGATATAAAATGTATAATAATGCCAATCAATGCGTGGGCTAATGGTGAATGCATGTTTAATTTGCTAGAAAATGTCTCAGATAATGTCTCTGATATAAAGAACAGTTTTTGCCTCCTGAGTGGGCATGTACCTTTAAGCACCATCATTATATTTAAACCAAATGGCATGTGCATATATACGGAGCCCCGCAGGGGACGTAGATTGTTTTATTAATTCGTTCCCAGTTCCCACGAAATAGCAATTTGTTCCCTCAATTTAACATTTCGTTCCCACGAATTAACAATTCGTTCCCACGAATTAACAATTCGTTCCCTCAATTTAACAATTCGTTCCCACAAATTGTTAATTCGTGGGAACGAATTGTTATATCGTGGGAACGAATTGTTAATTCGAAGGAACGAATTGTTGAATTGAGGGAACGAATTGTTATTTCGTGGGAACGAATTAATAATAAAAAATCCATGTCCCCAGTGGGACTCCGTACATACATGTACGAGGGGTTTCAAGAAAGTTCGAGAATTAATTTTATATAAGGGGAAAACTACGGATAAGCCGGGGATCAAACCATAACTTAAGTAGAACAACATTTATGTTGACATGCTGACGTCATGAATATCGTGCTGTCACGACGTCACGTGACACCATGTCGAAACGTTTTGTAGAAATAACAAATTCGTTCTCTACATCGTCATTAGCAGAACGATTTTAATTTTTCATTTCATTCTACTACATATAAGTCTGTATTAATACATTAATGCAATATCAATTGCTAAATTAATTAATGCTGTGTTATAATTGATATAAAATCGTGATAGAAAAATTTATATTGATAAAATGAATATAACAATTGAATGGAAGGTGGAAAACCATTTCCTGAAATCAGTTCTGCCTGGTGGCTTTTAAGATAAAGAGTGATATGTCTTTTTTATATTATTAACTAAATGAAATTCGCTAATTTGGAAAATTGTTTCAAGCATGGCGATTTTATATTTCACCCGTCTGAATTACAGTTGAAGGATCAAAAAACGGATTTTTTTGTAAATTGACTCCGAAACCTGGCGAGATAGCTTGAGAATGATGTAATAAAATCAATATTATTTTTTTGGGGAGGGTGACTTTTTTGTTATTCATGAAAAAGTACTTTTAAATATTTTTAAGATTTAATATGTTTAATTGCCAAAAGTTCGTCGGCAGAAAAACGTGGAACAGACAGTAATTTCAGTTCGTTTCGAAGCATACGTTTTCTAAATATCGCCAATCTAGTGACATAATGGACATGTTGTAAGACATCACACATTTCTGACACATAGTCAACTTATGACGTCATTGTGTTCATGACGTCAAAATGTCGCGCCAGTCAACATGAGTCCACTACAGCGATTATGTGTTGGCGGTTCTCAAAAGAAACAAACAAAAACGAATGGAAAACGAAGGGAAAACAATTGTTTTGTACAACAATATGCATATAAACGATTATCGTTTGTTGATTTTGTGTGTTGAAACGATAGTTTTTGATAAATATCCGGCTTTCAACTATTTACACGTATACCGTTGGTTTCAATGCATCGTGTTGACATCGTTCTCGGTGTTTAAATTGGTTTAAACATGACATTGTTGTTTTTAATTAGAAAATTAGGACTATTAAAAAAAAATTCCGGGCTCCAGAGTCAAAGTTAAACTCTATTTCTTTCTATGCTACAAACTGAACATTAATGCATGAAGACCCGTTTTCTCGTGCGCTCTGTACACCTTACCTGTAAAGAGAACAATAGCCTTCTCCAGTTGAACACTTCTGCATGTGCAAGCATGAGCAAATTTCCAGCTTGACCACTAAATGACCAGCTAAATTATTACAGGTAATTTATACAGGTAAATTAATATACCTGGGTATTACATTTCCGCAAACTGTGTTGACAATGTTGTGGCAATATGTGGACCTGTGCAGATATATGTAGATAAATATAGGACTATTATAAAAATTCTGGGCTCCAGTAGCGAGCATTATTTTTTTGTTAATTTTTAAACTTTTTTTGCATTTTTAGCCAGGTTTTTTTTTTGGAAAACAAATCCACGCTATTGGATTGGCGAAAGCCAGGCGGGCGGGCGGCGTCCACAATCAATGTTAAGTTTTCCAGTCCAACCGTGCGGCCCCTGTGCCCAATGTCAAGGTCAAATTACTTTGATTTGTGTGTGTACTATATCTCTGCAACTGCTTCACCCATTACCTTGATACTTCACATGGGTGTTTATCATCATTGTCGCGCCCGCTTGCGGAAAGCGCGATATAATCGGCATTTTGGCATACGCCCGTCCGTCCGTCCGTCCGTCCGTCCGTCCATCCGTCCGTCCGTGTGTCCGGTTAAAGTTTTTCCATCTAATATATCTCTTTTTTTAGTGTCCATGCCTCGCCCCAAGGCGCGACATGCAGGCCACGGCCATCTAGTCTACAAAAAGTGGCCTCGTTTCTTGTTTTCTCTTTCAAATTCTTTCTCCATTTTTGTCTAGTAGCATAAGGTCGTAAGTCGTATATACCGACTATTATCATATACTAAAACAATTGTTGGCTGGTGAGCCATAGAATATAATCCGATATTCTGTGGCTCACTAGTCAATAATTGCATAATACGTTCGGGCCAGTGAAAATTGCTTTCTGACCCAGGCTCGAGGTCAAGGCGGCGGGACAAGGCGAGACATTTGATTCCGCGGAATTCTTGTTTCGTATAATGACAAAGTTTAGTACTGTAATTACTCAATACCTGTACACGAGACCTGGTACCTTACGAGCTTGACACTATATGCCACTAGGGATTATAGGCATGTATGCACAATCACTCTGTATGATTCTATACGTTTTGCCTAATGCATGAATATTGCCCCTTGCCTGACACACGAACAGGGTAGGCCTCGATCCGAGTGCGCCGACGCGCAGGCTGATCTGGGGCTACACTGATCGTATGTATTACAACGTTCCTTTCTTCACAGTAACATGCATCTAAGCCCACCCTCTAGAAACATGTCAGCCGTAATCGCCATTTAGCTCAGGTACGATTCACTGTGCTAAGAAATAGTACCTTATGACCATAGCCACTTACCTGGCACCAGATCAGAATAGAGTCAGTTATGCACAATCACATACTATGTCATGTCTTATTACGTTGCTGCAAAAATCAATACTACTCCATCAAAAGATCAGTGGAGGGTGTAAGCCCTGACCAGTTGCGCAGATTAACCGGAGTCTGGATTCGCCACACATGTCATGAATTATTCTTACACTATGATCGGCGAAAAAGGAAAGTTCACTGTGCCTATAACGATCATATCTATGAAATTAAACAGTTATTACACATTAATGACAGTGAACTTTCTTTTTTTGCTCAATATATAAGACGATGTAAGCCTGTTTTTTCGTGTTAGGGCAAATCATAGTATTGTAAACAGTCGTCATTACATGTGCACGAGAACTGGTACCTTACGACATTGACACTAGGGGTTATACGTACGTACCAGGGTTATACGTATGTACTACTTTAGGATACTTTCGGACAAGTAGTGATGTCCTCCTCGCATGTATGTTTACATGTATGCGTGTTTCTGTTATTTTATATTCCCGTATATGCCTATCAATTCGTCGACTAGCAGCCTGCTTACCGAGTGTACTCGATTGCATTTACCACATCGACACTATAATATCCCATACTATGTGCAATAGACTGGTCCCATCATACTGGACTTGCTTTTCCCATGTTCAAATCATCGCCCGTGTGCCCAATCGTTAGCGGTAAAATGGCTTACATGTAATCACGACAATACTGGACACCGACGGGTGAATACGCTTTCCTGTGGCGACTCTATATTGTCCTAAAGAAATTCCCGACTTTTGTTGAGCTGAAATAAAACTACACGCGCATGTCTGTCTGGGGTTCTCATATTTCGTTTTCGCTATGAGGACACCGGAGGGGCACACCCGTCCAACATTAGACAAGCTAACTTCCCATAACCGCCCTCCCCCAATCGAGGGAGAGCCGTTTCATTGGGTTGTTCGCTCAGCCGAGCACGGCCAACTTGCTCCTGATACGGACACGCTCGACCATTGTATGTCCACACGTATGTAGAAAGCAATGTAAAAACATTATTATTAAGTAGACATTTATCATACACGATAAGTCGCGGTAGGTGGGTTGCTGGTGGCGAAAATGAAACGCATACTTCTTACAACTTAGTGTACTCCCACGACCTCTTAGCAAATACCAGGTTCTCAGAAATTAATATAACAACAGCAGAGACCAAATGGCGAACATGGCAGCTATGATCCTAACCATTTGGTACCTTGCTCATTCCCTAAGGTTCCCCAACTATACGTCCAACTCGCATATACGTCGAAAATCTGACCTCGTCATAATTGTGATACATGTACAACATATTCAATACTTGCATTTTGGCCCTCATGTACATTTTCGTACGTCCGATACTTGAGAGCTAAATCCAGTTATACATATTAACAGCATAGCAAGACATATATCACTCCATGGTGTGTACCCTGTTGAACTGGTCTTCTGTAAACATTGAGCTCTGTTTCGGGAATTCCACTCATTTTGGACATCGGAAACTGAACCACTTAACCATGATAAACACAGACCTGGAATGTCAAGCCATCGTCACTGATTTATGCCTATACGTTGACTCGTCACACACATTGAGCACGTCCCCTTCCCCACCCATTTTTTTCGCATGTTTCTTAACTATATTATCGAGGTAATACACCTCGCATTGCATTCATATAAGCTGTGGTTTGTGCTTCGAAGAGTCCCCAAGTTCTTTCCGTGGGATGGGAGCTTGTCCCGGGGCGGGTTGTCCTGCGCTGCGCCACCGTGTCGGTCTGTCTAATCTACACTTACATAATGTCAAACAACATAGACCCGATGCGGGGACGCCGAGCAGGCCCACGAATGAATAGTGCCTATAGAAATCGTCTCTTAATAACAATTCTAACTATGCTCCTTACACACGTTAACAATGACTCATCGCTAAAAGTGTATAGCACAGTAATATCGCTCAAACTTACGTGCAAGCTATGTCGGATAGCCGCCTTGTCAACAAGGAGGTTCACGCCTAATGATAATTCAATGACTCAAAATAAAGGATTCACATCCAAACTATTCAAGGCACTAATTGTCCTAACTAGCATACTCATACTTATCACGATAACACATAATAGGAATCATGAGACAACTCCACACATCTATTTACAAATCTTATTATCAGGTGACATACATCCCAACCCTGGTCCTAGCTCGCATTCCGAACTATCCGATGAATCATCCAACATCTCGACGTCATCATATATACATCTAATCAACGGCGGCCTTAGCATTATGCACTTGAACATACAAAGCATAACCAGCAAACTTGATATACTGGAAATCGAATCGCAACCTTACGACGTCCTTGTTTTCACTGAAACATGGCTATCACAAACTACACCTAACGAAGATATATTAATTCCTAACTTTAATCCTCCATTTCGATGTGATAGACAAAACAGAATCGGCGGCGGAGTAGCAATATATGTTCGCGACTCACTCTTTGCAAAACAACGTAACGACCTTTCTATCAATGGCCTCGAATCACTTTGGATCGAGTTACATATTGACCACCGTAAATTACTACTTGACGGCATATACAGACCACCCAACTCTAATAATACCGAATGGAATCTTCTAGAAGAGAGCATTGACCGTGCGTTTAATCAGCCGGCTGACAACATACTAGTCACAGGCGACTTTAATATTGATATTCTAAACGGCACTCCAAATAAAATCAATAGACTCATAACATCTTATAGCGCAGAGCAACTAATCACAACGGCAACTCACTTTACTGAACACTCCAGCTCACTAATTGACCTGATGTTCGTTAAACACACCCAACATGTCCTAACATCATTCGTTGCGGATCCGTTTATTCCGGATTTAATACGTTTCCACTGCCCAATGTTGTAACCGTCCTAAAATTTGATAAGCCCAAAATAACTGCTTATAAGAGGCACATTTGGCTAATACGACAAAGGCGACTTTAATAAATATAGAGAATTTCTAGCAAACACAAACTGGGAATTATTCATCAGTCAAATAACTTAGACAATGTGGCTAGCAAAATAACGGAAATCATCACGAACGCCGCTAAAAATTCTATCCCAAACAAAATGGTGACCATAAGACCTAACGATATACCATGGTTCAACTGCACTATACGTAGACTTATAAGGAAAAGAAATAGAATACATAAAAAGGCAAAAACTTCTAACAATGAACACACGTGGGCATGTTTCCGTAAACTACGAAATGAAGTAACCACCACCCTGCGTAAGTGCAAGGCCGAATTTAAAACCAAATTGGTAGATAAAATTAATGATAATAACTTCAATGCAAAAAACTGGTTTAAACTGGCTAAGCAACTAACAAACAAGCGCAGCTCATCTTCACAAATCCCTTCGCTTTTTGAAAATGGATCTGAAGCTACGACTGATACTCAAAAAACCGAAATGCTTAATTCTTATTTTTGTAAGCAATCATTACTAGATGACAGCAACACAGAATTACCTACACTTGACCAAACACCACCATACTCCATTTCGACTATTTTTCTCACACCCCAAGATATACGTGGTGCCATATCCAACATCGACCCTTCTAAAGCATGTGGTCCCGACCTAATTAGCCCGCGCCTTCTTCGTGAAGGCTCCGAAGTCTTATCGCAGCCTCTAGCCACATACTTCAACAAGCTCATTGCATCTTCATATTTCCCTTCTACATGGAAACTAGCAAACGTAGTTCCAATATTTAAAAAGGCTGACCCATCAAATCCGCAGAACTACCGACCCATATCCCTACTAAGCTGTATTGGTAAACTTATGGAGCGATGCATTCACAAGCATTTATACAATTATATAACTGTCAATAATATTCTCACGCCTCTTCAATCAGGATTCATTAAAGGAGACTCGACGATCAACCAGCTAACATATATATACAACGATATCATCAAAGCATTGGATGACGGTAAAGAAGTCCGAGCCGTTTTCTGCGATATCTCAAAAGCATTTGATAGAGTCTGGCACCGCGGCCTTATAATGAAACTCTCCTCAATCGGAATGACCGGGAACCTTATTTCCTGGTTTAAATCGTACCTAGCAGATAGAAAACAGCGAGTAGTACACTTAAACGCATCTTCCGAATGGTCTAATGTAACCGCCGGAGTTCCCCAAGGATCCATTTTGGGCCCTTTGCTCTTTCTTATCTACATTAACGATATAGTTCAAACTATCAACTCTAAAATTCGACTATTTGCAGACGATACAAGCTTATACATCATTGTAGACGACCCATCAGAATCCGCAACACAACTAAATGCCGATCTTAACACAGTGCACCAATGGTCACAAAACTGGTTAGTAACATTTAATCCATCAAAAACCGAGTCCATGATATTTTCGAAAAAACAAAATAAGCTCTATCATCCTGATCTTTATATGAACAATACTGTAATAAACACTGTAACCGAGCACAAACACTTAGGTTTAACGTTCTCTGACGATGGAAAATGGACAGCACACATTTCAAGTTCTTTAGAGAAAGCTTGGCAGAGGATAGGAATTCTAAGATCGCTCAAATTCACATTAACTAGAACAAGCATTGAACGCCTTTATATCATAACCATCCGCCCACTACTCGAATATGGAAACATTGTTTGGGACAACTGTACAAACTATCTAAAAAATGACCTCGATGCTATACAAACCGAGGCAGCACGCATTGTAACAGGTGCAACACAACTTTGCAGCATTGACAACCTTTATAGAGATCTTAAATGGGAAACTCTCTCATTACGCCGAAAAAAACACAAGCTCGTACAACTCTACAAAATGAAGAATGGCATAACACCAACATATTTAACAACACTTATACCTACCGAAACACAACAGCGTTACGCCCTTAGAAATGTAAACAATATACCGTTACTATATGGTCGCACCCAGCAATATACCAATTCCTTCCTCCCATCCACTATCAGAGACTGGAACAGTCTACCAGAATCTACCAGATACGCCCCAACAATATCCAGCTTCAAATACAGACTTAACAAAGATACATCTAAATCATCCCCTCTGTTTAACGTGGGTACCCGAAAAGACCAAATCCTACACGCTCGATTACGAATGTCTTGCAGTTCCCTAAATTACGATCTCTACAGAAAATCAATAATAGACTCACTCTCTGTACATGTGGCGCCCCAGAGACTGTCAGTCACTTTCTCACATCATGCAGACAATATCAACACCAACGACAAGTGTACCTCACTGATATTCCATGTATTCCGTCAACTGAAAATCTTTTGAACGGAAACCAACACTTGACTTTCGATCAAAATAAAAAAATGTTTGTAAGTGTCCAAAACTACATAACAGCAACAAATAGATTTTAGCATCATAATATCATTCCAACATAGACAACCAAAATATACCATACGTATCATCCTAACAATAGACGACAACTTCCGGGCACTATCCATTTACGCCGCTCGGGGGCGACTCCCCGTCCACGGAACGTGAGAGGGAAATTGTGAGGGTTGGGAAAGGCATGGGCGATTCCCCATGTAACCCCCCACTCCAGTGTCCCTGTCTCATTTGCTTGGTGACCATCTCTGAAGCACAGCCACACGCATTATCATGTCATAAATCTAAGGTTTAAACACTGTCAATCTCATTATGTAAGTACACCATTGTAAGACAAAGTTATTCCACTTAGACTATTTCAACATGTATATTCGCCTGTATGTGCACTTAACTATCTTGTACCACATTCGTGTCTTACATCCACCTTGTGGGAGACGAATTCATATAAGCTTCACGCTTGTTTTCATATCCCTGTCATTGTATACCTTGTATTGTACCATATACTGTCGAATAAATATTGTTTAAACTAATTAGAAAATTATGCTTTCGTTGGTTTAAACTTACGAAAACATCGGTTTCTAATTATAGAAAACGGAACTTGACGATGTCAAAACGAGGTGTTAACGATCGATACTCGTTCTTTTGTTGAACCGGGAAAATCTCGTGGCTGTAGTTGGTCGTTGGTAGTCCCACGTACGTAATAAATCTGATGGACACATATGTGCGAAGTAATAAAATACGTGGATACACCCACAACAACTTAACAATTTAACATTAATTGTGACGTATCATGTTATCAGATATATTTATTGCCATCCTATATTTGACACCCATGTGTCTTTTAAACTCATAAATGCGTCACGTAAAGTGCGCGTAGGAAATGAAAAAGCCTTTTCGACGTCTTTGTCACATAAAACAGGAAGTGTAAGTCAATTTTCGAAATGATATAAAAAGCCCGCATCTGGTGCCGATTTCATCAAAATTGCAAAGTATTCTTATCTAGCAAAGTATACTTTGAGGGAGTAATCATTTTTCCCCCCAAAATGCATTATTTCATATAGAACTAACCACTGCATATATCTGATGATTAAAAGTGTGCAGAATTATTATACTGAATTTATTACATTATCACAGCCAAAATGCCTGTGATAATGTAATAAATTCAGTATAATAAAAATTAACAAATTTATCATTAAATAATAATTTGTGTCTATTACATTTGTTCAATTAGCAAAAGGTCATTAATTACTCAGTTGATGATGTTACAAGAGAGCACGACGTTATACCTTAAGAGAAACAGTATCTGACATGAGTTGTGATTTAGTATGATACATGTATATATCAGACAAGTCAACTGATGTTGTACCTAGGAACATATGCGATTTTTAATAAAAATGATTTACAAAATTTGCTATGTTTTCCGTAAACGATGTCGAAAGGTGGCGGAATTTTCATAGCAAATGCGGAATTGCATTCCGCATTTGCTATGAAAATTTCGTCACCTTTCGGCGTCATATACGGAAAATATCACAGATTCTGTAAATACATTTCATGACAAATCGGACATGTTCTCAGGTGCCAAAGCCACATGGCTGTTCTCATGTGAAGCGCGTTTACTTTGAAGGACTGAAATAAAAACAAGAAATATAATAAAAAGAAAACGTGGCCTGTCGGCACATAAATGCCGCCGCTGGCAGATTAGTGAAACTCTGGCAAACGCATGAACCGGCCCCGTGCACACATATGCGGACGCACAAGCGGACGGATGCACAGTCCACACACTATACCCCCTCCCTCCCCCGGCCACCCACCCCGCCGACTCTATAGAGACGGGAGATATAAAGAAAAAAATCATAATCCATAAATCAAAACGTCAGCATTCATTAAATACTAAATCAAAACATGGACAAATCAACAAGAAACCCGCCATGTCAACTGTATCGCGAGACTAGTTATATACAGTGGATATGCTAAAATATACAATTATATAGGACACGAGAAACTATATCGTGACCGTCTCTGGAAAAACCAGACTTGTCATATCGCCGTATTTGATCGCCTTTACCGATTTCGAAAACCAGTACCTATAATTTGTATGGCAATGATGTTGAATGACAACGAAAATTCGGAGCAAATGTTGCATTTTTTTTATTCGAAATATTTTTCGGCGGCGAAAAACGTTGCGATAATGGATGTAATATCAAACAGGGGCAAATATATCCTGACCTCCGTACCACGGCCATCACAGAGCAAGTATTGTTTGATCGTCCAATATTTCCCGAATCATTCGCTCCATTGTGCTGTGTGATCGACATATTGTCCCGAATCACGAATTAGCCCCCTTGTCGTGTGATATTGCATTTCGCCGGTATTACTTTAGAAAACAAAAATATATTTTCGGAAAATAACATTGAAACGTTGCAAATATTTCAGAGCATGTGCGGAATAGAATTCCGCACATGCTCTGAGATTTTCGCAAACTTTCGTGTTCATTTGTTGAAAATATCTCTGATTTTCCGGAACATTATCGGATATATACAGTACAATACGTTTTTCCAAACGCTGGCCCATACGTCTTTGATCAATAGCAGAATTAGGAATATCCATAGCCAATCTTACTGAGAACGAAGTTGTTGTTTTGCCGAATGAAGCCACACAAACAAATTAATTGCAAATTAATTTCGGAGTCAGATAAAGCGGGATGGCTCTGTTATGCCCTGGCTATGTCATCTTTATTGCGTACTCAAAGACCGACATCTCACTCCGGTGACGCAAATACTGCCGCATATATAGAGAATAGTAGGTTAGTGCCGTGAATGGGAAAACATATATGGCAAGGCTCAGGAAACGGGATGGGCGAGGCTCTGCCGAGCACATCCCGTTTCCGTGCCGCGACAGATATTTTTTCCCATTCACGGCACTAACCTACTATTCTATTTATCCCGTCAACACCTACTAATGGCTGTAAAATGCAAAAATGTTTCACGGCACCGTGTTTCACGGCACATACGCACTGTGTTGACGGGATAAATGTGGTTCGCTAGGTGAACCAAAAAACATCATACAGCTAGACCTCTCTAAACCGGACACCCTGTGAGGTTGCCAGGGTGTCCGGTTAAGAGATGTTCCACTGTAAATCAGGAAAATGACCGTTCTGGGACAAACGCGTGTGTTTTGCAATCATGAGCATGCATTATTATCCGAGATATCGCGTTACAAAATACACTACCGCCAGCGCTAATCTTGCCAGATTTCTTTGTTTCACTAAATACGAGTACTTGAATATTGTGTTTGAAATCAAGCAACTTGATTGGTTGAGCCTGAGCTGTAGCACAGCTCAGGCTCAACCAATCAAGTTGCTTGATTGCGATTTGGCATTGCCAATAGATGTCCAAAAACGTTGATAACCTGGGAAGGATTGACGCGGGCGGTTGTGTATGAACTGTGTACAGCTGCATGTATTCCACATGTTTAATAAGACCATTATTGTTCGTTGTTTAATATAGGAATGAATGGCCTTTTTGTGGAATTTATCGGGGTATAAGCTCGGAAAAGTCGCGGGAATACTGGACGAAGGCCGGAAGGCCTCGTCCAGTATTCCCGCGACTTTTCCAAGTTTATATCCCCGATAAATTCCACAAAAAGGCCATTCATTCCTTATAATTCCAGCATTTGAAATAAATTCATCAAGAAAATGTGTTTATTATTCATTTTTTTTAAGAATTATTTTAACTGCGCCTCACGGTTAGGGAAGTAGTTCGGCGTGGGAGCTTACTGGGATATAAATTTTGGACGGAGACTTGCTACGGGCCAATCAAATGTTAGGGAATTGTGTAAATACTTTTTTGCTGGAATTATTGTTCGTTGTTTAAGTGTTAGTATTACTTATCAATATGTTGATAGTATGAACAAGGCGCGATGTTATATATACTTAAGGCCAAAATAAACTATACGGTAAAAATTGTATATACATGGTTCGATATTTCGTGAACAAGTACGTTTAAAAACCTGATGTAAAGTGTTTTTTATATCTGAATCTAATCTGCAACTACGGCACCAAAACATCAGATGCATGTGTTTAATTAAAGAGATTGTATAAACATTTAAAATATAACAACACCCTTTATTTCAGAAACAGTAAAGAGAATAATGGGAAGCAATGCGTGAACGTGTCATTCGTCATGTGTACATTAAATGCGCAGACGTTGCCAAACATTGATCAACGCCCAAGGGGTCATACTACATGTAGGTATTAAATACGGTCACTTATTACACTCTTGAAAATTGTTTGCACGGGTTTCGATGTGAGAGAAAACCCGTAATCAACTCCTTACAAATAATACACCGTGAAGAGAACACCCGTAATTGCGCGCCTTTTTTCTTGGAAACCACGAGCTACCATGCAAAATGTTTAATTTTTATTACAGTCAAAATGAAGTTATTTGACCATTTGGAAACGGTCTCGACTAATCAAGAATGTTAATTCCAAACATTCCAATCATGCACTCAAATATATCTGGTTCATAGAAACAGCTGCGTAATTGGGATTTCAAAAAGTTTACATGACGTCACATTTGACGTCACACAACTTAACGTCAAAACACGTCATTGTATAACTATTCATGCGCAATCACAATTCATTGATTATAATCTAAAAAAAATAGACTAAATTCGCATATATATCCACCGTGGAAGAGTAATAAATAGGATATTCCATCGTACATGTTTGAATAGCGGAAATAATACACACGTGTCCGTTGGCGTCCGTGCAAGCAACTCGTTCGCTAGACTAGACATATGTGACTTATGACATTGGCGACCAGTACAGTCCAATATATGTCAGGTTACATGTGGCGCTGATCAGGTTCATGCCATTTGCGACCAGTATTCATGTAGTCCTAATTGCATTGTATATGGAACGCCAAATCTACAATAACTCAAATAATTATTGCTAGCTCTAAACGCTCACTCGTTGCTTACGCGGAAGCCGACGCACACTCGTGTATTATTTCCCGCTATTCAAAATGTACGATGGAATGTCCTCTATTTCATCATTGTGAGCACTGTAGGCGATCCATTGTTTTGCTCTGGATTATCAATATTGTCTAGGAAAATTTCCAAATTGTGTTCTCTTTACTGCAGTTTTTGAAATGAAGGGTGTTGTTGTCTTTTCATTGTTTACACAATCTCTTTAAACACATGCATCTAATGTATTGGTGCAGTAGTTGCAGATTAGATACAGCATTAAAAACATTATACATCATGTTTTTAACATACTTGTTCACGAAATATCGAGCCATTTATATACATTGTACTGTAAAGTTTAATTTGGTCTTAAGTATATAATACGATTTAATGCTACTAATTCTCCACTCAAACCACTTAAATTAATTAAAACGTAGCGGTTGCTGTGCAAAGTAAATGTCTTAATTAAAACATGAACGAAAACAACATTTGTTATCACTTATGATAAAATAGTTGGACGTGATTCTGTTCATGTCTGTATGACCAGTGTCATCGTACTCACACAATCAGATTAATTGCTGGAAGAACAAGAAAACATGGCCTGGCGGCACACGAATGACCAGAATGACAGACCGTTGAAAATCCGGGAAACTTACTAAAAGTTCCTACGGTTACATATGCACAGACACACGGACACACAGCCCAAACACATTATGTCTACCGGCACTAAGGAGACCGGGTGCGTAACAATATAAACACACTATGCGATATAGCGATATACGAAGACCGCGATGGAACGGTCATCTAGAATAACAAGAGCTGTAGGAGAACAGCATAGCTCGACTACGAGGGTTGTCGATGTACACATAGCTTGACAAAGAAGGTGGCTGCGGCCTGCATAACAACCTTAACCAAGGTTGACTAAAAACCTTAACCAAGGGATATTAAGTAAGTAATTCAAGGTTAAATGTAGGTCAATGTCAGATATAGGTCAGGGGTTATTGATGTACATCACTAGGAGATGAAGTTTTCCAAGTATGGTTTCTGTAGGCCCAGGAGTATTCCATATACAAGCTTGACTAAAAACCGTAACCAAGGGGAAATAACTAAGTAATCCAAGGTTAAAAGTAGGTCAAGGTCAAATATAGGTCAGGGATTATTGATGTACATATATATGTATTCCATATACAAGCTTGACTATAAACATTAACCAAGTAATTCAAGGTTAAATGTAGGCGAAGGTAAAATAAAGGTCAGGGGTTATTGATGTACATCCCTATGAGAAAAAGTTATCCAAGTATGGTGTCTGGATGCACAATAGTATTCCATGTATTCCATGTACAAGCTTGATTAAAAACCTTAACCAAGGTTGACTAAAAACCTTAACCAAGGGGAATTAAGTAAGTAATTGAAGAGGAAATGTAGGTCAAGGTCAAATATAGATCAGGGGTTATTGATGTACATCCCTATGAGAAAAGGTTGTCCAAGTATGGTGTCTGTATGCACAATAGTATTCCATGTACCAGCTTGACTAAAAACCTTAACCAAGCTTGACTAAAAACGATAACCAAGGGGAATTAAGTAAGTAATTCAAGAGGAAATGTAGGTGAAGGTCAAATATAGATCAGGGGTTATTGATGTACATCACTAGGAGATGAAGTTGTCCAATTATGGTAGGTGTAGGGCCAGTAGTATTCCATATACAAGCTTGACTAAAAACCTTAACCAAGGGGAATTAAGTAAGTAATTCAAGAGGAAATGTAGGTCAAGGTCAAATATAGATCAGGGGTTATTGATGTACATCCCTATGAACAAAGATTGTCCAAGTATGGTGTCTGTATGCACAATAGTGTTCCATGTACAAGCTTGACTAAAAACCTTAACCAAGGTTGACTAAAAACCTTAACCAAGGGGAATTAACTAATTAATTCAAGAGGAAATGTAGGTGAAGGTCAAATATAGATCAGGGGTTATTGATATGCATCACTAGGAGATGAAGTTGTCCAAGTATGGTGGGTGTAGGGCCAGTAGTATTGCATATACAAGCTTGACTAAAAACCTTAACCAAGGGGAATTAACTAAGTAATTCAAGAGGACATGTAGGTCAAGGTCAAATATAGATCAGGGGTTATTGATGTACATCACTAGGAGATGAAGTTGTCCAAGTATGGTGGGTGTAGGGCCAGTAGTATTCCATATACAAGGTTGACTAAAAACCTTAACCAAGGCGTGACGGTGACGCCGACGCCGACGCCGGCGCCGACGCCGACGCCGACGCCGACGCCGGCGCCGTGGTGACAACATAAGCTCTACTTATTCTTCGAATAGTCGAGCTAAAAACTGGATATGATATGTGCGTACCTATTTGGACCGGTCTGTGTGACAGGGCACAGCATTAAATTTAGCCCAGGTTCGTGCTTATCAAGCATTTGAACTCGTCTCGGCCAATGCAACTTCATGATTTCGAACATGAGCACTTAGTACGTGCTCAGAATATTGTATAAGCATGGAATTCGGTTTCCAACTGACGACACCATATCAGTAAAGCGAGTTCAGTCCTTATGACGTCTTCGTGGCTAATACAGCAATAACGCATAACAACCCGACGCAACTTTGATGACATGGAGTCTATTGTGAACCCTTGCACAGGGATAGAAAACGACCAGCGTAGTACTGTAGCATATTTCATCAACATTGCAAAGTATACTTTAGTAGCAAAGTATACTTTGATGGAGAAATTTTCCTCTTTTTTTTAAATTTATTAATTTTTATTATACTGAATTTATTACATTATCACAGCCATTGAATGGCTGTGATAATGTAATAAATTCAGTATAATAATTCTGCATACTTTTAATCATGAAATATATGCATTTGTTAGTTCTATATGAAATAATGCATTTCAGGAAAAATAAATGAATACTCCCTCAAAGTATACTTGCTAGTAAAGTATACTTTGCAATGTTGATGAAATAGGCTACAGATCAGCTGCAACAAGCATGTATACTGATATACTTTAAAGTCTGTATCAGAGAGAAAATCTAAATTGACAGAAGTGACCTTCACGTTGTCTTTTATACGAATGTTGGTTTGGGTACGAACTGGGCGCTATATCAATACGTGTAATTGTTGTTGTTCGTTCGCCTCTCACGTCATTTGCGGTATGACGTATACTGCGTACATTGTTCAGAATATTATTTTCTTGGTTGAATGGAACGTTCCTGATTTAATGTTGTGTTTGTTGTTTACTAGATTAAGTAATAGAGCGCCCGGGAACACAATGGGTGCCTATTACATGTGCTGCCTGGTTCACTGTGGCTGTGACTGGAGGAATGTGGGCCGATGACATTCGTGACAAGTGTATGTTAAGACCAGCCTGGTTAACTGTGGCCATGACTGGGGGTAATGGGGCTTATGGCGGTTGTGGCCAGTGTATGGCTTATACTAGTCTAGTGTACTGTGCGTGCTGAAAGTGGCGAAATGGGACGTATGGTATTCGTGATCAGTGTTTGTTTAGACACGCCCGGATAAATGTGGATATGACTGGAGAGATGGTGTATATGTCATTTGAAAATGGTCTAAATTTGCCGGCGACTAGACATATGGGGCTTATGGCATTGGCGACCAGGGGGTCGTTTCACTAAACTTCGTACGACTAAAATGTTTGTAAGTTAAAAATGATGATAGTCTGTAAATTTCACATTAAGAATGTTTTCTTGTAAACAAAATATTGGATTTACATGTATTAAGCATAGGCTGCATATGCAGCCTATGCTCAATATATGTAAACCCATCAATTTAAATTTACAGTCGATCCTAAATTTGCACTTATGAACATTTTAGTCGTACGAAGTTTAGTGAAACGGCCCCCAATACAGTCCAATATATGTCAGGTTACAAAATGTATATGTGGCGGTCACCAGGTTCATGCCATTTGCGACCAGTACAGTCCAATATATGTCAGGTTATATGTGGCGGTGACCAGGTTCATGTCAGTTACGACCAGTACAGTCCAATACATGTCAGGCTATATGTGGCGGTGACCAGGTTCATGCCATTTGCGACCAGTACAGTCCAATATATGGCAGGTTGTATGTGGCGGTGACCGGGTTCATGTCATTTGCGACCAGTACAGTCCAATATATGTCAGGTTATACGTGGCGGTGACCGGGTTCATGTCATTTGCGATCAGTACAGTCCAATATATGTCAGTTATACGTGGCGGTGACCAGGTTCATGCCATTTGCGACCAGTACAGTCCAATATATGTCAGGTTATACGTGGCGGTGACCGGGTTCATGTCATTTGCGACCAGTACAGTCCAATATATGTCAGTTATACGTGGCGGTGACCAGGTTCATGTCATTTGCGACCAGTACAGTCCAATATATGTCAGGTTATACGTGGCGGTGACCGGGTTCATGTCATTTGCGACCAGTACAGTCCAATATATGTCAGGTTATATGTGGCGGTGACCAGGTTCATGTCATTTGTGACCAGTACAGTCCAATAAATGTCAGGTTATATGTGGCGGTGACCGGGTTCATGTCATTTACGACCAGTACAGTCCAATATATGTCAGGTTATATGTGGTGGTGACCAGGTTCATGCAATTTACGACCAGTGCAGTCCAATATATGTCAGGTTATATGTGGCGGTGACCCGGTTCATGCCATTTGCGACCAGTACAGTCCAATATATGTCAGATTATATGTGGCGGTGACCGGGATCATGTCATTTACGACCAGTACAGTCCAATATATGTCAGGTTATATGTGGCGGTGACCGGGTTCATGTCATTTGCGACCAGTACAGTCCAATATATGTCAGGTTATATGTGGCGGTGACCAGGTTCATGCCATTTGCGACCAGTACAGTCCAATATATGTCAGGTTATATGTGGCGGTGACCGGGTTCATGCCATTTACGAGCAGTAATTCCAATTATTATGTCAAGGTTGATATGTGGCGCGTGACGGGGGTTTCATACCTTTTGCGACCAATACAGGTCCAATATATGGTCAGATTATATGTGGCCGGTGGGGACCGGGTTCATGTCCATTTTGCGACCCAAGTACAGTCCCAAATTATATGTCAGGTTTATGTGGCGGTGACGGGTTCATGTTCAATGCGGACCAAGGGGTACAGTCCATTAATTATGTCAGGTTTTATGTGGCGGTGCCCGGGTTCATGTCATTTGCGACCAGTACAGTCCAATATATGTCAGGTTATATATGGCGGTGCCCGGGTTCATGTCATGTGCATGTAATCCTATGTCTTTGGAAGGCCAAATCTACATAAGCTCAACAAATTAGAGCTAGCAATAAATACTTAGAGCTAGCTCCAAATCACGTGAAGAGCTCTCTAAATCATTTGGAGCTACATGTAGCAATAATTATTCGAGTGTATATTGTAATTAGATTTGGCGTTCGGAGAACGCCACATCTACATAAACTCAAATAATTAATCCTAGCTCTAAATATTTAATGCTAGCCCTAATTTATTTATTCCAGGAACGCCAAATCTATATAAACTCAAATAATTATTGCTAGCTCTAAAGAATTATTGGTAGTAATAAATACTTAGAGTTAGCTCCAAATCATGTGAATAGCTCTCTAAATCATTTGGAGCTAGCTCTAAATACGTAATGCTAGCTCTAATTATTTAGAGCTAGCAATACTTATTTGATTTTATGTAGATTTGGCGTTCCATGAACGCCAAATCTACATAAACTCAAATAATTAATGCTAGCTCCAACTGATTTAAGAGAGCTCTTTAAATGATACGGAGCTAGTTCTAAATATTTAATGCTAGCTCTAAATATTTAATGCTAGCTCTAATTGGTCGTATGCCATTTGTGAAGTGGAGTCCCAAAACAGCCTGATTGATGTAGATTTGAGTATGAAAATGGGATGTGTGACTAGTGAATGGCTAGACGAGCCTAGTTCAATATGGATCACATGGGACGAGTGGGCTTATGCTATTTGTGACTACTGTCTGTTAAAATTATTTGATGAAATTCCATCAAATATTGATTTTATTACGAAAAAACGATTTTCCTATGGGAATTTAACATGGGGAGTCAATTTCCAAAACTTTTCGTTTTTAGATCCTGAAGGATGAAAAAACGAAAACATTTGGAAATTGACTCCGAAACCTGGCGAGATAGCTTGAAAATGATGTAACTAAGAAAACAAGAGTTATATTTTGAAAATCGGTCCACAAATAAAACAATATTAAAAAAAAAAATTGTTTTACCCCCCATGTTAAATTCCCATAGGAAAATCGTTTTTTCGCAATAAAATCAATATTTGATGGAATTTCATCAAATAATTATTTTGGGGAGGGTGACTTTTTTGTTATTGATAAAAAAGTACTTACTTTTAAATATTTTTTAGATTTAATGTGTTTAATAGCCAAAAGTTCGTCGGCAGCAAAACGTGGAACAGACAGTAGTGTAGCACAAACCTGGCTGTGAATGGAGGAGTGGGGATTATGGTACATGGTGTTAGTGGAAGTTGGCGTATATGAATGACTGAATGGCCAACATCATAGGATCTGATCAGACTGCGCGGATGCGTAGGCTGATCTGGGGCTATGCTGATCGCTGCATGGGTCGTAATGTCCCCGTTGTTAGATGAGGGTTCAAATGCGGTACATTGACAGGATAAAAACGAACGGAAACAGCACAACTTAGAAAATTACGCGAACAATGAAATTACTGTACATAGTTCCACTTTAGTACTTCGCCCATTTCCATTGTTCTTTTCATGCACAATAATATACAGCTAAAGCATTTATATGACAATTTATACAGTGGAATCTCTCGAAACAGGACACCCTCGGTGGTCTCCACAGTGACCGGTTTGGAGAGCTCGCACGTTAATTCGAGTGTATCATTTCTACGCGAGATATAGAGAATAGTAGGTTAGTGCCGTGAATGGGAAAAAATATCTGGCAAGGCTCAAACATTTCTTTATTTCTCATCAGAAGTATATGTTGTGACCACTCATTTGAACCGTCTCGCCGAGACGGTTCAAATGAGTGGTCACAACATATACTTTGGTTCATAAATAAGGAAAATAGATAGAGAATACGAGGTTAGTGTAGTTCAGTTCTGCAAAAACCAGGAACCAAAAACTAGGAACAACTTATAATAGTATTATTGCGGAAAGCTTGATATCAAGTTCATCAGTCAACTCTAGGAAACGCGTAGGAATTCCGAGATTTGTCGAGGAATTCCGTTTCACAGCAGAGCATGCTATTATATTTATCGTGTACATGTAACAGGCTATGATACAGCATCTCTGAAAATACGATTGTTTTCCATCAAAATAACGAGGATATTATATTATTTATTAGTTGACAAAATGAATAGTGCAATCGTTGTTCATTGACAGATGTGACAGTAAAAGTGTCATGTCAACGTCGGCATTGCTCATCCAGCTATTTATAAACGCGTCTGTTTCCATGTATACACAACCGTCAGCGTTAAACTTGCCAAAATGTCAACCATTTCCATGTAATATACACAACCGCCAGCGTTAAACTTGCCAATATGTCAATCATTTCCATGTAATATACACAACCGCCAGCGTTAACCTTGCCAATATGTCAACCATTTCCATGTAATATAACACAAACCGCCTCAAGCGTTAAACTGCCAAGATGTCAATCATTTCCATGTAATATACACAACCGCCAGCGTTAAACTTGCCAATATGTCAATCATTTCCATGTAATATACACAACCGCCAGCGTTAAACTTGCCAAGATGTCAACCATTTCCATGTAATATACACAAACGCCAGCGTTAAACTTGCCAAGATGTCAACCATTTCCATGTAATATACACAACCGCCAGCGTTTAACTTGCCAAGATGTCAATCATTTCCATGTAATATACACAACCGCGAGCGTTAAACTAGCTAAGATATCAACAATTTCCATGTAATATACACAACCGCCAGCGCTAAATTTGCCCAGCTGTCAACCATTTCCATGTATACAAAACGGCCTGCATTAAATGTGCACAGCTGTCAACCATTTCCATGTATACACAACGGCCTGAGTACCTGCGGAATAATATTATGCTTTTTACTTTATTTATGAAAAATATTTAAAATTTTGTAAACGTTGTTCATGAAATTACGCAGATGTTTTAAATTTTGCAAATGTATTTAATGAAATTACGGAGATGTCCGAATGTACCATTTCGCATGATATTGGCATTTCATTAGAATTGTCTCCTTGGAGACAATTCTAATGAAATCCAAAAATGTGTTTTCATGACGTGTCTCATAAGTGAACAGCAATTTCGCATCGATACGTGTTTTTCAGAATGCCGAATATTGTGCGAATTCGTGACAGTTGATCGTTTCCTGAACAGTTTTGAAGAAAAAGTCAGAACTTGTCGTGATAAAGATGTCAAAACAATTCCGACGGGTGGGATGAACTGACTGGAAAGATCAGGAAACGACCAACAGTCACGACGGAGTGAGTCTACGTTACGTGCGCTTTTTTTCATAAACATCGGTGGATTAATCGGAAAGTTACATGTATAATAAATAATAATACCCGAATCGATTCGAAATTGGTCTGTTTCGGCTGTTCACATATCCAAAACGTGAACCTGCATTAATATGGAACGCCAAATCTACATAAACTCAAATACGTATTGCTAGCTCTAAATAATTAGAGCTAGCATGGCGTTCCATACATTATGATTGATGTCTACGGAGCCCCACAGGGACATGTATATTTTTAAGTTATTCGTTCCCACGAACTAACAATTCGTTCCCCCGAATTAACAATTCTTTCCCACAATATAACAATTCGTTCCCACGAATTAACAATTCGTTCCCACGAATTAACATTTCGTTCACACGAAATGACAATTCGTTCCCTCAATTTAACAATTTGTTCCCTTGAATTAACAATACGTTCCCACGATATAACAATTCGTTCCCACGTGGGAACGAATTGTTATTTCGTGGGAGCGAATTGTTAATTCGTGGGAACGAATTGTTAAAGTGAGGGAACAAATTGTTAATTCGTAGGAACGAATTGTTAATTCGTGGGAACGAATTGTTAATTCGTGGAAACGAATTATTAAATTGAGGCAAAGAATTGTTATTTCGTGGGAACGAATTAATAAAAAAATAATATAATACAATGCCAATATGCAGCTGAGACTGGAGAATTGGGGCTTATGGGTTTTGCGACCAGTGTAGATCCAGATCAGCCTGTGCATCCGCACAGTCTGATCAGGATCTGCACTGTTCACTATTTCATCAACAAATCACCCGTCATACTTCTAACAAGCAATATAGATCGTCATCGGGCTAATGAGTGTGATATTTGATCAGGAGCTGCACTAGACACAAATCCCGTAAGCCCCGCTTCTCCAGTTACAGTCACATATAATTCATTGTGTTACAGGACTGTAAACATTGTCGCGCATGCGTAAGATACTCATACTGGAGCTCGAAATCGAACAGACTCGTTGCCTGAATCCGGCTCAGCCAATACAACGTTGATTTCACATTTAACCGTGGCATGAAATCGCATCAAAAAGAGTCCCGTGCATGACGACTGTTTTCTTTCAAAATGCTTGAATAATGTGCTTGAAATCAAACAGTTTGTTCGGCTGAGTCTGAGCTGTGCTACAGCTCAGACTCAGCTAATCAATATGTTTAATGGCGAGTTGACATTGTCAACATATGTAGAGAAACGTTGAACATTTGGGCAAGACTAATGCGGGCAGCTGTGTATGACAATATGAAATCGCATCAAAATTTCCCAAGTATTTGAGATATTTAGAAAAATGTAACAGCGTGTGAAAACACACTACCGCCTGCGCTAATTTTGCCAATATTTGACAATTAATTTAATTTAAAAAAGCTTGAATATTGTGCTTGAAAGCAAAAAAACGAGCAGCTTGATTGGCTGAGTCTGATCTGTTCTACAGCTCAGGCTCAGCCAGTCAAACTTTTTGATTGCAAGTTGGCATCGTCCATACATATGTGGTTTTGACTTTGAGTAATGGTGCTTATCATGGGCAACACAGTGCGTATGTGCCGTGAAACATTTTTGATATCCAGTCAATATTATTTTTGCATTTTACAGCCATTTGTAGGTGTTGACGGGATAAATAGAATAGTAGGTTAGTTCCGTGAATGGGAAAAATATCTGGCGCGGCACGGAAACGGGATGTGCTCGGCAAAGCCTCGCCCATCCCGTTTCCTGAGCCTTGCCAGATATTTTTTCCCATTCACGGCACTAACCTACTATTCTCTATCTATTTTCCTTATTTATGAACCAAAGTATATGTTGTGACCACTCATTTGAACCGTCTCGGCGAGACGGTTCAAATGAGTGGTCACAACATATACTTCTGATGAGAAATAAAGAAATTCTTTAGCCTTGCCAGATATTTTTTCCCATTCACGGCACTAACCTACTATTCTCTATTTATAGGATTAATGCGACCAGTGTAGATCCAGAAAAGTTTATAATCTGGGCAATATTAACATCAGGGGATTGTGTAGCGGCTGCACATGACGTATATCCCCCACCGTAGCTGTTCGCATCCATTGAGAAAACGCGCCGCATATCTATATTACTATCTGCGTTGCGTTATTTATGTATTTCATCCAATTAGTAAGGGTTCGTAGTAACTTATTGGTTCCCATTTGCATGTGTTTAATATTCATGGGTTGTATCGTTGTTCCATATGCCGTGCTCCTCTATACGGCATTTCTGGAATACCACTGGTGAACTGATACTTAGAAAACGATGTTTTCGTTGGTTTAAACGTGCCCGATTTTTAAACCAAAATATTGATTTCACGTACAAATTTCACATTTAGACACGCTATGCAATAATTTGGCTTATTTGCACATTTTAACACACAGAAAACATATTTTTATTCGTCATGTCACATGTACGTGTTTGTTACATTCAAGGTTTCAAGTCCCAGGGTGCCCGGTTGAGAGAGGTTCCACTGTAACGAAAATCAATGCACTGGATGCTGTGCTGCTGCTATCGAAGCGGGAAATGTGACACCTATGAAACATGACCAGTGCATGCAGATAACAGCGCCGTTTGCTGCAGGTCGTTAAGCACGGCAATTAAAAGGCCCGTCAACAGGAGTCTTTTTACTCATTATCTTGACATGAAATCGCAGGATACAGCCGTGAGAAGACGCTGAAATGTGCGTTTCAGAGTGATTCGAGCATGCGTACGGTTTGTTTTAGTGTTGTATTCCCCCGGTCTCGGTAGAGCGGTGCGTGCGTGCGTGAGTGCGTGCGGTACATGTTAATACATTTGCCGGAGTTTTTCCAATCTTCCACGTCCAATACATATATCTCCACCAGTGGAAATGTTCTGCGGTATAATTCCCGTCTCATTAGGTATACTGTCTAATTCCTGGCATATGCATCATACCTCTCCCTACCACACACTATCGGCATGATCGGGCAGGGAAACATTGATAGCCGCATAAATCGTCTGAAATCCCGTCTATAAAATACACAATGCAGCAAATAAATAAAATCTTGCATTCTGTAATTAAATGCCTCCAGGGAAATTTAAAATAACTAAAAATAACGAACCGTAAAAGGATAATGCGAACTATTTATATGAGTGCGTCTGGGTTCCTTCCGTGCAGCTAAATTCCAAGTTGTTATTTTTCGCGGTGGGAAAACTACGCCTACTGTCTGTTTCACGAAACCTGCGCACATTTTACGGCCATATAAACATTGCAAAAACAATATTTGTTTCGATAATATTAAATTTTATCAAAATTTAAGAGTGAGCCTTCTTTTTATTTCGTGAAATGTGGTCCAATATTGATTGTATTGTGAAAAAACTATTTCCACATGTTAAATCCTCATAGACATCTCTGTGGAGATGTCTATGAGGATTTAATATGGAGATTTAACATGCGGATTTTTTTCTAATTTCAGAAATAGTGGACCGATTTTCAAAATTTAACTTTGTTTTCTTAGTTAGATCATTTCAAAGCTACATGCATCTAGCCAGATTTCGGAGTCAATTTCCATAATTTTTCGTTTTTAGCTCCTCCCCGTTTTGTACAACGATATGCTTAGAAATTATTATCGATTGTTGTTTTTGTACATGAAAACGATATTTTCGTTTATATAAACCACTTTCAACGCCTGTCGTTCTTTCAACGCATCGTTTTAACATCGTATTCGTTGTTTGTATTTAGAAAATGAGGTTACGTTGCTTGCAAGTATAACGTTTAAACCAATTAATTTTTGTCTACATATCTCATTCATTTCAATTTTTTAGCCATGATGCGCAGACACCCCAAGTTAGTATAAACTATCGCATACCGACGATGCCAGCCTCGCAGCTGTCAAATATTGATTTTATTGCGAAAAAAACATTTTCCTATCGGAATTTAACATGGGGGCTAAAAATAGAATTTTTTAAAATATTTTTTTTATTTGTGGACCGATTTTCAAAATCTATCTTTTGTTTTGTTAGTTACAACATGATCTCGCCATGTTTCGGAGTCAATTTCCAATTTGTTTCGCTTTTTGATCCTCTAGGATCAAAAAACTAAAAGTTTTGGAAATTGACTCCCCATGTTAAATTCCCATAGGAAAATCGTTTGTTCGCAATAAAATAAATATTTGATGGAATTTCATCAAATAATATTGTTTGGGGAGGGTGACTTTTTATTATTTATGAAAAAGTACTTTCTTTTAAATATTTTTTAGATTTATTGTGTTTAATAGTCAAAAGTTCGTCGGTAGCAAAACGTCGGACTGACAGTAGGGGGTTTTATAAGGCCCTGATCCAAAGGGCGCGATTGCTGGCTGATATGAGATTACGCTAGTCGCATACTGTTTTCAGCCGAGAGCCAATTTATTTTCATTTGCCATCCCTAAACCAGTTCCATATACAAGGTAATGGCCAATAAGAAACAAAATTGCTACCCCGCTCCATACCTCTCACGAGGGTAGCAATTTAACCCCATCTCTTTAATGTAACACTTGGAAGAGTGATTTTTGCAACCGGTTATCTGGCGTGTTTGATATGTTAGCGATATAAAACTGTCAAAGCTGTATCAATAAATTATTAATTAAGAACATACACGTGCAGAAATTAGATATTTTACCGTGCCAATGTGTTTATCTGACATTTACATGTATCTTGCAAATTTAAAAGCTTCATTTCGTTATGTTGAATGTTGAACAACAACAAGAGAAAAGATGGCTTCCATGGGAAAATAATTTCCCTGTTCTATTGTTTTTGACATTTACTAGTTCTACATCAAAGATTATTTTCTGAAAGGTATATAATATACAGTTTACTAAATGTTGACGTACATGCAAAAGGGGGCCGTTTCACTAAACTTCTTACGACTAAAATGTTCGTAAGCGCAAATTTAGAATCGTCTACAAATTTCAATTGATGGATTTACATTTATTGAGCATAGGCTGCATATGCAGCCTATGTCAATAAATGTAAATCCAACAATTATTTACAAGAAAACAGTGTTAATGTGAAATTTACAGACTATCATAATTTTGCACTTATTAACATTTTAGTCGTAGGAAGTTTAGTGAAACGGGCCCCAGGTTTGGGTATGTACTTCTGTTGCTAGCATTTTTTGAATGGGTCAAATTGTAGGTAGCCGTACAAATTGTAAGTAGCCGTTGATAACATATAGGAGGCGAATTATTGTAGTCAATGGCCAATGAACTATAAAATGATGCAACCTTTTCACCAGTCATTCAACTCGGGTAAAGCGACAACAACCAGGCACTCCATATAGTTTTATAATTCATTATATGTCTCTGCGGAAACTTATCAATATTTTCATGATTTATCTGTATAACGAAGAGCTGTAGTATACGAGCTTGTTATGCCATTTTTCAATTTACGTTGCGGTATTGCAACATCGCCATACAGTACGCGTGTGTTCCTAGTTAAAAAAAACGAACCGTCTACCGTTTACACATCGTTTACATATCGTTTTAGTTTTAATAATAAAACAACTATGTTTTCATTGGCTGAAACGTGTCACGTTTAAACAAACGAAAACATCGATTTCTAATTAAAAACAGCGAAAACATTGCATGTCCAAATGTGTTGAAACAAACGACATGCGTTTAAAAAGTTGGAAGCCGGATATTTAAACGAACATTTTTCTAATACAAAACAAACAACAAACGAGAATCGTGTATATACATATCGTTGTATAAAAATATCGTGGTATTCGTTTTCGTTTGTTTCGTTTGGGAACCTTCGACAAATCTTCACTGTATGTTACTCGCTCAATACGATTTATACTGTCTGTTCCACGTTTTGCTGCCGACGAACTTTTGGCTATTTAGCACATTAAATCTAAAAAATATTTAAAAGTAAGTACTTTTTTATTAATAACAAGAAGTCACCCTCACCAAAAAAATTTGATTTGATGAAATTTTATTACGAAAAAACGATTTTCCAGGAGGCTAAAAATAGATTTTTTAAAATATTATTTTCATTTGTGGACCGATTTTCAAAATCAAACTTTTGTTTTCTTAGTTACATCATTTTCAAGCTATCTAGCCAGGTTTCGGAGCCACTTTCCAAATGTTTTCGTTCTTTGATCCTTTAGGATCAAAACAATAATTTTTTTGAAAATTGACTCCCCATGTTAAATTCCCATAGGAATATCGGTTTTTCTCAATAAAATCAATATTTGATGGAATTTCATCAAAACAATTTTTTTGGGGAGGGTGACTTTTTTGTTATTGATGAAAAAGTACTTACAGTGAAACCTCTCTAAACCGGACAACCTGGGAGGTCCCCAGGGTGTCCGGTTTAGAGAGGTTTCACTGTAAATCATGCATTATCCCCAAGGTAAATGACCAAGAACTGACTCACAAAAAATAAGATCACAGATGTTGTCTTGTGTTCGGTTTAGAGAGGTTCCACTGTACTTTCAGATATTTTTTAGATTTCATGTGTTTATTGGCCAAATGTTTGTCGGCAGCAAAACGTGGAACAGACAGTTGATTGTATATCATGTATTTCATGTGTCTGTGATTTTGAATAGGAAGTTTATGGGTTTTGCGACCAGTGTAGATCCAGATCAACCTGTGCATCCGCACAGTCTGATCAGGATCTACAAGGCTCGCCATCCCATTAATGAAACACCATTCATGTTTCTAACAAGCAATATATATCGCTATAGGGTTACAGGAATGTGACATTTGATCAGGAGCTACATTGGTCCCAAATCCCATAAGCCCCATTACTCCAGTCACATCCACATATTAGGATGAGACTGGAGATATTGGGCTTATGCGATTTGTGACCAGCGTATCTCCTGGTCAAATAGCCTGAAAACGATTCCGCTGGGGCAAATAAAAAAATCGCCACTTCAAAAAATTGGCGATAAAAAATTACAATTTTCGAAAGAATTTCAATTTTCGATTTTGTTTTCGAAAATTGTAATTTTTTATCGTCAATTGTTTATTTTTATCGCCAATTGCGAAAGTGGCGATCGCCAGCGGAATCCCTGCTCTAGTGCTAGCTAGATGCATGACGGGTGTTTCATTGATGGAATGGCGAAAAGTGCAGATCATGTTCAGACTGTGCGAAAACTAATAACTAAATGCACATTTCATTTGTGTCCATGATTTGACATACCTACAGACAAGCTGCGTATTTGCTTAAATACCCAATTAAAATTACCAAAAACCCAATTGAAATCAGAAGTAGTGAGTATCAAAAAGCAATGAAAAAATTGTGGTACCTTTATCATGTTGCAGAAAACAATAAACAGATCACAACTATAGCATATTGTAGCTCCTGATCAAATGTCACACTCCTTATTTTTCCATGAAAACACATCTTGGTATTTCATTAGAATTGTCTCCAAGGAGACAATTATAATGAAATGCCATGACATGTTTTCATTTCGAAGCAAACTATTCAATACTTGCCGTCTGTTGATGTGTAAACAGTTGTGTGATTTTAATTTACCCAATTAAAATTTTGAAATACCCAATTGTTTCACAATGATGGAGTGACAATTCTCAATTACTAATTCCTTATCTGGAGCACTGGTACATGAAGAATCTGGGAGTATGTTCCCGGCGATCATGTCACATTGAGATCATACAGCAATACTGCCCTCCCAAGTCAAACTGCAGTATCTGTTAAACTGCAGTATCTGCACTATGATGCTATGTTATGCTGACCCTGTGCAATCATCCCCAGGTGGGGATGATTGCACAGGGTCAGCATAGCATCATAGTGCAGATACTGCAGTTTAACAGATACTGCAGTTTGACTTGGGAGGGCAGAATATTGATAACCCTTACCGTTTTACCTATTTCCCTCTCCAGCAACCAGTCATACCAATAACACAATAATATCGACAAAAGTAATGTGTTTTGTGAGGTTCGAACTCGCGACCAGATAGAATGAACAAAAGTTCTACAAAAGTGTGGATATTCATCCCGCTTTGATACCACTAAGCCATACACTGCAGGTCCATGTTTGAGCACCGAGATACACTATTTCAGTGACATACATGCACGTGTACTCCTCCATCATGTAGTTTTTATACACACACAAATGAGGCTATGATATGATAATACACCTGGTTTACCTATTTTTTGAACTCATCGATTGACCTCCAGCGACTTAGTATCGTCTGTCATTTATGCCTGTACCGTATCGGTGAGTTTATACTGTACGTTTGTATTGGGGTTACGCATGTCGCACCGAAATCATACCATATTCATACCCAAGGTGTATGATCACGTGGTACTAACAACAACAACAACATGTACTGAACTTCCAGAATTCATCTGATTCAAAGTACGTATTCTTTTATATAGTCCCTTATTACGTATCTGATTATGATGAAATATGGCGCATCAAACGCATCTCGTTAAGCTGCATTTGGTGGTCTCTGTATTTTCGCCCAAACTTCTGTCGTTTTTGCGAAGAATCGATTTCCGTGTCTATCGACACGGAAATCGATTCTTCGCAAAAACGACATAAGTCTGTGCCGAACTCCCTGGACCACCGAATGCAGCTCTTGAAAATTCATTGCATATTAAGGAAAATATCAAATAATACTTACTTTGGAGTGGGCGACGTTGTTGTTGTTGTAACTCGTGATCATACACCTTGATACCGTATACGTACATTACGCAACTACCTGATGTCGCAAGGTTGTTCAGTCTAGAGAGGTTTGACTGAATAGGACAAAGCAATGGTGGTGGGCCACCTTGACTTGGGAATTGTGATGTAACTATCGCCATTCTTCGATACCAATGTCCCTCTTAGTTCTTTAGGACAACATCATCAAATGTACGGTGCATGTAAACGCATACGATCTGTCCACCCACCTACCACAAAGGTACAAGATGTATCTTATGACGACCGAATTTCTTCCGACAATAACAACCGTCTGTTATAACATCAAGACCGGAAATGTTTTCAAATGGATCCGGAACGCATGCGCAATGGAAGTAACTTGATAAATTTGAAAGAGCAATGTCGGCTCGTGATGAGATAAAAATGTTTTCAAACAGATCGCTTTTATTGCCGAATAGAAATAACACCGCATTTCATTACATTACGGGAAACGTTTTACGGACATTCACGATTAAACTGCCCGAGTCACGAACCGTTAATAAGTCTAACGATGTTTGATGTGTCTCGCTGTAGGCACGAACCAGACGTGTGGGATTTTTTTCGAAATATTTGGGACATTTTGAGTAAATAACGCTGGACGGTGATGAAAAGTTCACTCACCGAATTCATCTCTTCTACAGTGAAACCCCTCTAAGCCGGACACCCTGGGGGACTCCCAGGGTGTCCGGTTTAGAGAGGTTCCACTGTAATTCTTGAATATGAGCGCCATAAGACATATTTGCATGTTTTGCAATCATGAAGTAGTGACGTCATGAAGGCACTTCCGCGTAGTGACGTCATGAAGGCACTTCCATTACGCGCGGCCCCGGAATGAGCATTGCCTAAAGCCATATGCACGCGCTATATGTTTGCGCATATGTGCAAACAACGGAAACCATGTAACAATAGATGTTCAGCAACGCTAACAATCGGGGCGGTTGTTCATCTACACGGTCTATTGCACAACATTCATTCCGTAGTGTAATAAATATGGTTTGTTTATTTTTTATTTTGTTGAGATGATTATCGTGAAATATTTGACGAGCGAACCGAGTAGCGTAGCGAACCAAGTTTGCTTAGCGACAGGAATCAATCACACGGTCATTATTTCAAGATACTCAATCCATCTGGTTAAATAAACGTTTTTTTTACAATTTCCATACGGTACTTGATACAATCAAAGCGAATCAGGCGTAAACTATTCCCAAGAAATTGGCTGATAGCGGGTTTGAATTGCAAATGAGAGTTCAGAAACGTTGATAATCTGTGCAAGATTACCGCTGGCGGTTGTGTATATATGCAACGAACACTTAACCACACTGAGAACGCTGTGATACGCACGGCAAGATTAACGCAGGCGGGTGTGTATGTGTACCTGATGAACATTTCCCCTCGCGTATTAATACATCACGTCCGCCGGGCAATCTACTAAGTGGCCGGTGGTAATCCACAACAGACGGCTGAGCGGTAATTCTTAGCCAATAGGAAATCGTGATTCTTTTTGTCAACCCGATAAATCTCGCCGAACGGGAAGTCGAATTTTACATCAAACACACGATTACTGTGTATCAGAGCTCCAGATGAGTTTTGTATCTAAAGAGTACAAGGTGCATGATCACGTGGTTGCAACAACAACAACAACGTTGCCCACTCCAAAGAAAGTATTATCTGATATTTTCCTTAATATGCAACGGATTTTGATGAAATATTGCGCAGCAAACGCGTCTTCATGAGCTGCATTTGGTGGTTTAAGGAGCTTGGCACAGACTTATGTCGTTTTTGCGAAGAATCGAAATCGATTCTTCGCAACAACGACAGAAGTTTGTGAGACCACCAAAGGCAGCTTAACAAGACGAGTTTGATGCGCCATGTTTCATCAAAATCCGTTACGTAATAAGGACACTATAAAATAATACGTACTTTGAATCGGTACTTGTTGTTGTTGTTAGTACCACGTGATCATACACCTTGGAGTAGTATGCCCTCATATTTCGCATTCAGTGCGTATTTTACTTTGACAACTGTATATTGAGTGTATGCCTTATTAAATAGGGAACAAATGCTGCAAATAAAACAATTTTAAAATTTCACTTATTTGAGCTGCAGCATTTTGCAGCTCAACGAAGTCAATTTTCAACTTTATTACAATATTTTCACTACTCTATTTGAAAATCAATGCATATTTTCGCATTGCTGTGAGTATTTTGTACTCCCACTGTTGACATAATCAATGAGTATTCTGCTAAAATATGTGCGTAAAATACGCCAATACGCACCTTATCTGGAGCGATATAAATGCTACAAATATGCTGAAAACTGGTGTTAAAAGCACCCCAAAATGTTCCTTATATGAAACTGGCTCGTAATAGATCAAGATTTGGAAGCAAACTACATGCATGTCCTTTTTTATACCGCACTACTTTTGCATACACCGTGGACGATTTCGCGCCAGTTGGTATTCTCTAACCTTTACGCCGACACTCACTCGGAAACTATCGGTACATTTCACAAATCATCGAAGTGAAAACAATGGTTTTGTACAACAATTTGCATAAAACGAATATCTTAAATTTATTTTGTTTGTACGCGAACACGATATTTGCAAGTACATACCCGGCTTCCAACTATTAAAACGCCTTCCTCGTTTCTTTCAACGCATGTCGTGTCATTGTCATTGTCAAGTCATCGTGTCGTTTACATATTGCTTTCGTTTGTTAATTAGCTAACAATTTTTTCGTTTGTTTAAATCATATTTTATTTTAATTAAGAAGCTAATTTTCGTTTTTTAATTGAAACAATTGAAACGATGTGAAAACGATGTGTAAATGATAAGAAATCGTTCGTGCCACCGGCAACGACTCATGACCGTATGAATAGTTTGAAAACATATTTTGATGTTTAAGGAATTAAATGCGAGGGAGCGCTAGCGACCGCATCATTTAGTTCCTGGAAAGTCCAATATGCGAAAAATAACATACTTATAGTTCAGCCTAGTGTACAGTGATTTGTCCCATCCGAGCATTGATTTTCCATTTCCTGTCGAACAGTTAATCATTAAACCTGGTAATATATCGGGTTAAACGTTGCACTATATGAAATAAGTGGAGCAGAATGCTGCCCAGCGATTGGCTTAGAAAGTTGAGCGAGCTATAAATCTCTTTTGATACTGTCTGTTCATTCATGCAATGTCACGGAATGTTCATACATATATGCCTGAAATGTTGTGGAACATCTCTAAACCGGGCACCCTGGGTACCTCCCAGGGTGTCCGGTTTAGATAGGCTCCACTTTGTGCAAAACAAAATGCGTTACGTCACGTCACCAGCAACCAATGAAATACGCATTTACATCTAACCCGTTCATTTGCGTTCGCAAACTAACAGCTTCCGGTTCTGTTTTCATTCGGAGGCTATTTGTCTCCGACACTCCTTACAACCTAATGCAGACACGCACATGGCGATTGTCTCCTTCAATGACAAATCTTGTACAGCATGTATCATTTGGGCATGGACTTACAAATGTACATGATGTGAGAAACATGTATACAGCTGTGGTGCTACTTATGTCCGGTTGTGAGTGGAGAATTTGCGGTGTACGTGTTTTTGCGACCAGTGTAGATCCAGATCAGCCTGCGCATCCGAGCAGTCTGATCAGGATCTACACTGTTCGCCATTCCATCAAAGAAGCACCCGTCAATGCTTCTAGCAAGGCATTTATATCGGTATAAGGCTACAGGAGTGTGCTATTTGATCTGGAACTACACTGGTAACAAATCCAATAAGCCCCATTTATCCAGTCACAGCCACATACATTGCACCTATGACCCCTTTGACCGGCGTATATGTGTAACAATTGTATGTACACATATAGTCGCCACCCTGTCCGTCCGTCCGTCCGTCCGTCCGTCTGTCTCTGTCTGTCTGTCTATCTGTCCAAGATTTGAATTAAAGTTTACGGTTCGCCACTGTCTCTGTTACCGCAAGTCAGATCGGCTTGAAACTTGAAAAAGCAAACAGTGATTTTTAAAATAAATATTTGTTGTGGATATAATACTCCTTAGATACAAAACTTATCTGGAGCGCTGCAGTGACATAGAAATTGACATTTCAGTTTTTGATGGGCATATCCTCCAAAACATACTATTCAACTCTTTTAAAATAAAGAAATTGACAATTTTTGGCAATATTTGCGAAGTGTAATTGTGTATTATTGTTCTGGCTGTGTTAGTCATTAAATGGCAAATGCGTGTGAGAAACAAAATATGAGATACGCCATGTGAATGCACACTTTCCTTAACATTTACGTTTACAAAATTTACAATATTTTTTATAAATAAAGTCAAAAGTTCACAAAACATTTAGAGTACATGCGGAATATAATTTCGCATGTACTCTCAAAATAATGTCAGAATTTGACGACATTTACGGAAAATATTTTAAATTTTGTAAACGTATTTAATGGAATTAAGCAGATGTAATCACATAGCGTGTCTCATATAAGCGCCAGTGTCTGATGCAATATGTTCATTATCGTATTACGCTTACCATTTATCGATAATTCAAACAGACATTTGTAGACAAAAATCTTAAATTGACGCCGCAACACCGATATGTTTTATACCACTGTTTATCCAAGAAATCATATCGTGATAAAACCGACCCATTGTTTAAGCCACAGTTAGATCACGGTTCGTCCGCATGTACGAGGAGATAAGCCGCGAGCTTTAGCGAGTGGATTATCTATCGTACATGCGGACTAACGTGATATAACTGTTAGCACATCGTCATGTACATACATTGCCCATGTGCTGTGTAAATGCAGAAATAAAACTCGAAAATGTATCAAAAATGTGATAATATTACGGGAATGGCGATGCAAACAGACAATATCAATTGGTACTTGACATATCGTTGCAAGATGGTATATTTTCTAATTATAGAAAAAAAATGTAATATATAACATCGATGGTACATTGTACATGTTCGTACATGTATATCCTACAAAACTGACACAAAACATACACTAGTATTATATTATATTTCAGTCATTCTCATTGGTCGAAACACGGCTACGTAATTATCTACGAATTCAATGTAGACCTCTGAACTATTTGTTTACACGAATAAGCACTCTCGGACCGCGAGACCGGTCCGAGATGTGTTTATTCGTGTAAACAAACATATTATTCACCTCCTTAGAGCGCATGCGTAAATCTGACACTGTAATTGTTATTGTGACTATTCCGGATTTTCTGAATATTCGTGGTCACATAATAAAACAAGTAGTATTTTGAGTCGGTATAAATGATAGTTACGGACCTTCGAAAAACGATGTTCACATCCGCCTTCGGCGTCGGTGAACGTCACTTTTCTCAGGTCCTTAAATCTCATGTACTCGTCATCAAAAGACAATAATTCCAGCACACACATATTTACACAATTCCCTAACATTTGATTGGTCCGTAGCAAGTCTCTGTCCAAAATGTATATCCCAGTAAACTCCCATGCCGAACTACTTTCCGTAACCGTGAGGCGCAGTTAAAATAATTATTAAGAAAACGGAAAATAAACACATTTTCTGGATGAATTTATTTCAAATGCTGGAATTCATAAGGAATGAATGGCCTTTTTGTTGAATTAATCGGGGATATAAACTTGGAAAAGTCGCGGGAATACTGGACAAGGACTTAAAAAAAATACAATTTTCGAAAAAAAATCCATTTTTTTTTGTTATCACTTCGTCCAGTATTCCCGCGACTTTTCCAAGTTTATACCCCGATAAATTCCACAAAAAGGCCATTCATTCCTATAATAATTGTATAATGATGCATATCGTTGTTATACAAGGGGTGTTCATATTATACTCTGACAAGTTCTGTAAAATCCATGTGTGTTGTGTTCACTTTCTGAAAATTCACATACATGATGATTGATAAATGCTGCATCGATCTCATATTCACAACTCGTCATACATATATCATGGACATTTGTATCGTTACCAACGCAACGTCATCACGCGATATGCGGCGAAACGTCAAAATGACGTTATGTAAGTGCTCTCCAGCGGTCAGGCCATGAAATTTACCTTTGTCCAAACATACCACCAGGCATACGTGTACCGATAATAACATTATTGAACAATTCTGCGAAAACCAGGAACCCTATTTTTGCAGAATTATTCAACATATCGTATTATTGCGGAAAGCTTAGTGAAATTATTGACTGCTGATGTCGTCGCTGTGTCTCCTCATTGAGTTCAACCGACTTGATAGTTCAAGCACAATGATCCGTAAACCCAGAGTTTTACGTTGGGCCATAACATCTGACGATGTCTCTGTTGTACGTCCATGTCATGCCTAGCCCTTCGCGGCTTCCACATATGACGTCCACTATCTATCTGACAATATCGCTCATAAATTGTCATCCCGATGGTGCACATCCACCGTATATTTTTCATCATCAACATCTCGTCTTGATATATGCGTTAAGATGCAACGTTTAATAGCATATTGTGATTCTTCAAGCATGTTCTCATAGACAGACAGTCATTAAACTACGACATTTCCTGTCCTGAAGTCACAATTTTCAAAATTATCCTCACATATGAAACGTTAAAAAAAGTCATTATTATTTTCCAGAAATTTATTTGAGCCGCAGCAAACAACACCGAAACGCCAGCATTTCCCTTAACGCATTCTTTCAAAAATATTCATACAAACTTACGTTACTTGGGCCGCAACCCCAAACATGACGTTACCACAGCAACTGCAACACGAGCCAAACACATTATTTTCGTACTTCATATTGAGGTAGTGGAAAAAATGGACCGGGCTACGAACTATCCAAACTTTGTTGAAATGCGATAAAAGATGACAAACCGATGGGACTTGTTCGGTCTTTCATGAACACCCCTCGTACATATCGTTGTCAGATGGTATATTTTCACTCCAAAGTAAGTATTATTTGATATTTTCCTTAATATGAAACGGATTTTGATGAAATATGGCACAGTAAACGCGTCTTCATGAGCTGCATTTGGTCGTCCAGGGAGTTCGGCACAGACTTGTGTCGTTTTTGCGAAGAATCGATTATTCGCAAAAAAAACGACAGAAGTCAGGGCCAAAGTACAGAGACCACCAAATGCAGCTTAACAAGAAGCGTTTGCCATATTTCATCAAAATCAGTTACGTAATAAGGACAATATAAAAGAATACGTACTTTGAATCGGATGGATCCTGGAAGTTTCAGTACTTGTTGTTGTTGTTAGTACCACGTGATCATACACCTTGTGTATGTGTTACTATGTTTTTCATACTGTGTTACGTTTATTATAGGAATGAATGTCCTTTTTGTGGAATTTATGGGGGTATAAACTTGGAAAAGTCGCGGGAATACTGGACGAAGGCCGGAAGGCCTCGTCCAGTATTCCCGCGACCTTTCCAAGTTTATATCCCCGATAAATTCAACAAAAAGGCCATTCATTCCTTATAATTCCAGCATTTGAAATAAATTCATCAAGAAAATGTGTTTATTTTGACAGACGGCAGCCATTTGTTTACATTGACAACACTGACAGCGCACCTGTAGAAAGTAGTTCGGCGTGGGAGTTTACTGGAATATACATTTTGGACAGATACTTGCTACTGGCCAATCAAATGTTAGGGAATTGTGTAAATATTTTTGTGCCGGAATTATATTACGTTGAGAAATACCATTGTACATATGCAATACAAATGTTCTAAAATGGTACGAGCCGTATAACCTCCCACATTTATGTACAGTGCAACCTCTCTACAACAGCCACCCATGGGAAGAGGCAACATTGGCTGTTATAGAGAGGTGGCTGTTGTAGGGAGGTTAATGCTGAATACAATTTTATCGTCTGATGTTTATTTATTTTCTTCAATAATTCTCAATAAAAACATGTTTTGACAGCATTTTAGAATCATTTCCAATGGAAATGATTCTAAAATGCTGTCAAAACATATTTTTGTTGAGAAAGAATGCAAAATCAACATCAAACGACAATGTTCATGCTCAGCGTGTAAGTGTTAGATATAGATGAACTCATCCATTTGGGATATAAAATAGCGGCTGTTACAGATAGGTGGCTGTTGTAGAGAGGTGGCCGTTCGGGGAGGTTCGACTGTATTACTATTATTTTGAAGGCAATGCGCACTCAGTAGGCACACAATGTTCTTTATATCAGAGACATCATCTGGGACATTTTCTGGCAAACTAAACACTCATTCACCATTACCCCACGTATTGATAGGCATTATTATACATTTTATATCAGACGTAAAGTTTCACACTGATATCAGGGGCGATAACCGTGTTTTCTTAAAATGTTAACGGACATTACAATGTATTCTCTGTATGTATTTATGTTTTGATTTTTTTCAGCTGACGCGTTTAATTAGTATAAATAATTAAAACATATCATGCCTCATTTGCATATGAAAATAGCCTGATACCACCGCGAGTCCCTTCAATATTGAGATGTAAAAAATATCTCTATAAAATGGGAAAAAAAATTCCATTTGTAGCATTATGATTTTAGTACACTGTGCTGTGACATTGTCAATGCCAATTTGTGTTACTATGGTTTAACATACACGGTGCAATGACGTTGTGAAGGCCAATTTTATGCAATAACAAGCTGTCTAACATGGCATAAACTCCCATGATGCCTAGCGTTCAAAAATGTCGCAATCACGACTGGGAATAACATGACCTTCAGTGTAATAAGACAGGCTTATATGGTTCTGTGACTAGGAAAATCGGGCTTATGGGTTCTACGACCAGTGTAGATCCCGATCAGCCTGTGCATCCGCACTGTCTGACCAGGATCTGCACTGATCGTCATTACATTAATGAAACACCCGTAATGCTTCTACCAAGCGATATAGATCGTCATAAAGCTGGATAAAGGTGATATTTGATCAGGAGTTACGCTAGTCACAAATCCCATAAGCCCCGTTTCTCCAGGCACGGTCACACATCGGAGCCATGTTAATAGATACGCTTCTTCTACGCAGATATTATTCATAGAATATTCAGGCATATTGATTGAATGTAATCAAATCATTGCACGACCGGCGTACAAACGAATTGGCAGAAGTCTTGACATCAAAGTTATTTCGACAGTCCGGTGACAGCATAGGTATTATGACACATACGACCAGATTAACCCTTTCAACACTACATGTACATACCTCTTTAGCAGTGTCTGCAAACAGTGTAGATCCAGATGAGCTGGCTCGTGACGAGCCGTCTCGTCAGGATCTGCACGTTTTGTACGTAATTTTCATATTTTTTAAGAAACAAAAAACACCCCCTTTCTTATAAATGGACATTGGATTAGTCGGGAAATTAACAAATCACAGTCCAATCCAGTTATTTACTGTCTGTTTCACGAAAGCTACCCAAATTTTACGGCTATATAAACAATTAAAAAACAAGATTTATTTTGATAATATTAAATTAAAGGAAAAATTAAGAATGAGCCTTCTTTTTATTTCGTGAAATTTGGTCAAATATTGATTTTATTGCGAAAACAAAATTTTCCCATGTTAAATCCCCATAGACATCTTCACGGAGTGAAGATGTCTATGGGGATTTAACATGGGGCATTTATTTTGAATTTTAGAAATACTGGACCGATTTTTAAAATTTAACTTTTGTTTTCTTAGTTAGATCATATACAAGCTATCTAGTCAGGTTTCGGAGTCAATTTCAATTTTTTTTTGTTTTTTGACTCCTCCCACACTTCCATACCACTTTTTTTCCCCATGTTAAATTCCCATAGACAAATCAATTTTTCGTAATAAAATCAATATTTGACCGAATTTCACGAAATAAAAAGAAGGTTCATTCTTAAATTTTCCTTTAAGTTAATATTATCGAAAATAATATTGTTTTTGAATCGTCTATATAGCCGTAAAATTTGGGCAGCTTTCGTGAAACAGACTATAGTGTTGAAAGAGTTATCCACGGTTTGGCCTGTTTGATCAGGTTTTGCATAGTTTGCATTTCAATTGTGTTGATTTGTTTACTGATAATTCACACCCCTCCACCTCTTTCTATATCTCCCCCACCCATCTCTCTCTCTATCTCTCTCTCTCTATATATATATATGTATATATATATCTTTTTTTTTCTATCACTCTCTTTCTCTCCGTCTCTCCATTGTCGTGACATACATTGACATTTCATATTGCTGGTCGAACGACGTCATTATAGGAATGAATGGCCTTTTTGTTGAATTTATCGGGGTATAAACTTGGAAAAGTCGCGGGAATACTGGACGAAGCGATACAAAATGACAATTTTCGAAAAAAAAAAAAAAAAAAAAAAAAAGATTATTATTTTTTTTTTCGAAAATTGTGATTTTGATAAGGCCTCTTCCAGTATTCCCGCGACTTTTCCAAGTTTATATCCCCGATGAATTCAACAAAAAGGCCATTCATTCCTTATAATACCAGCATTTGAAATAAATTCATCAAGAAAATGTGTTTATTTTTCGTTTTCTTAAGAATTAGTTTAACTGCGCCCGACGGTTACGGAAAGTAGTTCGGCGTGGGAGTTTACTGGGTTTTAAATTTTGGACAGAGACTTGCTACGGGCCAATCAAATGTTAGGGAATTGTGTAAATATTTTTGTGCTGGAATTAAATGACGTTAACGAATGCCGCGAGTACCATGTCACAACGTAAACAATTTCATGTAAGCTCAGTTGTTAACATAACACGTTTCCTGAAATAGTGGATATTGGTATCGTGGTTTGGAAACTATAGGAATTCTTCGTCGAGCCTCAGAATTCCTAATTGTCCAGTCAACACAGTGCGTATGTGCCGTGAAACACGGTGCCGTGAAACATTTTTGATATCCTGTCAATACGATATAATCACTGCGTATGAATATGTGCGGTGGCTGTGGTTATTTTGTTTGCATTTTAAAGCCATTTGGGATAAATAGAATAGTAGGTTAGCGCCGTGAATGGGAAAACATATCTGGCGCCACACGGAAACGGGATTTGCTCGGCAGAGCCTCGCCCATCCCGTGTCCTAAGCCTTGCCAGATATGTTCCCCCATTCACGGCACTAACCTACTATTCTCTATATTATTCACATTGTCTGATAAATTTGATATCAAAGACACTAGTCTGGGCATGATTAATGCAGGCGGTTGTGCATGTATGCATGTAGCAATTAAGCAAATATCTAATTGTATCACAGTCATATATAAGGAATACAACCATGGGCAGTTGCGTTTACTGCAGTAGTATAATATAGGGTTAAGTGTATTGCAATTTTCAAATTTGCGGCGTATATCAGAAAATGATAGGTCGGAAAATCTGTTTAATGACGACGCGCTAGCGGAGCCATTAAACATGTTTTCCGACCTATAATTTACGCTGCAAATTTCAAAATTACAATGCGGTTAACCTATTTCTAATGCACTCCTTTACTACTGGCGTAGGAATACATATTGAAATAATTTGTGACCGTTCATTAACAATGATATACCTGTAATGTATGACCATCAGCCAATCAGATTGCGTGATATTTATAGAGTGCATTAGAAAAACAATTGGTCTGTTTAAAGTGCGTAAAGGACTCCTCGCAAACTTTAAACAGACCAAACTGCTGTTAATAATATAGTAAACGCAACTGCCCATGGCTATATTACTTATATTTACAATTTGCAACCAATCCAATCATCGTAAAATGATTTTCAGACTATTCCATTTATAAAAAGGGAGTATTTGTTTTTCTCTAAAATATGAAAATTACTTCCAAACAGTGCAGATCCTGATGAGACGGCTCGTTACGAGCCGGCTCATCTGGATCTGTACTGTTTGCATAAACCGATATAGCGGGCTTTCGGGTTCGGTTCGGTTCATGTTCTGATAGTGTCAACAATATAAATAACCAAATACGGCGTTAACATTAGGAATCTTATTGTTTGACGTTATTTTGTGGCAATTCATAAAACAGCGACGTTGTCGGTCAATAGCTTCACATTATAAACAGCGAAGATGAACGTCATGTATTTTAATGACGCCAAACAAACTTTAACAAATCAACAACGTCGCGTGACGTCACGTGGGCTAATGTAATTTACTGGGATACATGTATAAACGCAATACAATGCACGCTGAATGGACGTTTTCAGTATTATATGGTCAGTGTCAATATTTGCATTTGGAGAGCGCTTCCTCGCACCGCGGATTGCATTTCCGCGTTAGAGTAATACCAATTCCAAGGTGTATGATCACGTGGTACTAACAACAACAACAAGTACGGAAACTTCCAGAATCCATCTGATTCAAAGTACGTATTCCTTTATATTGTCCTAATTACGTAACGGATGTTGATGAAATATGACGCATCAAATGCATCTTGTTAAGCTGCATTTGGTGGTCTTTGTATTTTCGCCCAAACTTATGAAGTTTTTACGAAGAATCGATTTCCGTGTCGGTAGACACGGAAATCGATTCTTCGCAAAAACGACATAAGTCTGTGCCGAACTCCCTGGACCACCAAATGTAGCTCATGAAGACGCGTTTGCTGCGCCATATTTCATCAAATTCCGTTGCATATTACGGAAAATATCATCAAATAATACTTTGAAGTGGGCGACGTTGTTGTTGTTGTAACCACGTGATCATGCACCTTGAATTCGCTTGGCAAGATAACCGCGGGTGGGTATGTATTAATACTTATGTACGTACACGTCACGCGCACCTGCTAGTTAGACAGGCATGGCATACTGTTTCCCCACCTCGCCAGCCAGTCTATCTAATCATGCACTTCCTGTCGTCCGTTTATCTATCGCGTGTCCTTAGATTACGGAAAGGAGGAAATGGGTTGGTATTACTCGGAATCGCAAAAGAAACTTACAGATTTGCTCAGCAACCAGCGTAACCAATGACACGCTTTCAAACTAATTACACCGAAACTGTACATATACCTACATTATTCACATTCTAACAATGACTGTTATAGGACAGGGTGCAAAACAGCGGAACCTCTATAAACCGGACACCAAGAAAACACATGTGATCTTATTTTTTATGAGCTTATTGGTTACGTATCTGAGGTGATAATGTCTGCTCGTGATCGCATAGCACGCAACTGTGGCTCAGAATCATCAAATACCTGATTTACAGTGAAACCTCTCTAAGACAGACACATTGGGGACCCCTAAAAACTGGACAATCGGGAAAATATAGATGTTTAACTTAGCTGTGTTTCGCCCTTATGTATATCTGATACAATGACTGTTCATGATTGTAAAACACTAGAATGTGTCATGAAGCGCTAACATCTCCAAACCGGATACCCTGGGGTCCTCCCAGGATGTCCGGTTTAGACAGGTTCCAATGTAGTTTCTAACCAACGCCGCACAAACATGAGACCAAACTGGGAAATGTTTTTTTCTCAACATTGTCTATCTGTAAATGGCTAAGATGTTCGTTATCAGACATTGCACGCACTTACAGTAATCAGTATCGCCATGTAATGTAACTACTGTCTGTTCCACGTTTTTCTGCTAACGAACGTTTGACTATTAAACACATTAGTAACACAATTTAAATGTAAGTATCTGTTCACCAATAACATAAATGTATTCCTAGACAATTTGTTTGTTGATGAAATTCAATCAAATAATAATTTTATTGCGAAAAGAAAATTCCTAAGGGCATTTAACATCGGGGGTAAAAATACATTTTTAAACATAATTTTGGAATTTGTGCACCGATTTTTAAAATCTAACCTTTGTTGTGTTAGTTACATCATTTCGAAGCTACATGTATCTAACGAGGTTTCCCAGCCACTTTCCACCTTTGTTCGACCATCTACCTCACACTCCTTTTTTTGCTCAATGTTATATTATTTTTTCGCAATATTATCAATATTGGATGGAATTTCATCAAATATTTTTTCCGAGAAGGGTGATTTTTGTTATTTATGAAAAAGTACCGACATTTAAATATCTATTTAGAGGTAATGTGTTTAGTAGCCAAGGTTGATTGGCAGAAAAACGTGAAACAGCCAGTAAATTACTGCAGCGATGAAAAACAGACATGACATTGGTCCTGATAGCAAGAAAGGTCGTATACGAATTGCACATAAACACAAAACTGTTACTGATACATTTTGATTACATATACGAAAATTACAATTGAAGCTGAAATTTCTTTAGGATCGTCTCAACGAGACGATTCTCAAGAAAATTCAGCGTCAATTTAACATGGATGGATATGGAAATGTTACAACACCTTGATCGTATCTAGTGTTCTTGTAATTCGTAGACAAGACGGTGTGCACGTAGCTGCTGTTTACTTGTACAACACATATCAATTCGGCATGGACTTCTGCTTAGTATATAGTTCGACCATGTCCAGCCGTGTGTAAACGTTTGTAGTGGCACGAGGGAACTGTTTGAAACCAAAGGCCGTAGTTCCCGAGTAGGCCACAGCAAACGTTTACCCACGGCTGGACATGGTCGAACGTTATTGATACATTTCCGTCGGAAATATCGTCTAATTTTAGCATATATGGAGTACTTTCGGTACTTTGATAACCCGTTCCATTCAAACAGCTGATTTACACATACATACCGTATTCCGGGGCCGCAGGGCACGTCGCGTGAGGCAGCCGCATCAATTTCAAAATTTCAGTACGACCGTTGTGAACTGGTCTGGTGACGTAATGGTGCGTTCTAGTAACATCATGAGACACAAGCATTACGTATGTGTTGGCTTGGCCCCGGAATGAGCATTGTCTACAGCTATGGTCAAACGTTTGAACACGGTTGTGAGCGGTTTCATACAAAGTCAGTCATGTAAGGAAATCGTTTTGCGCATCAGCTCACATGTACATATGGACGCATGCAATGAAACTGTTTCCGTCTTTGAAAGATGGATTGACCTCGATCTAAAGACGGGCGTTGACACGGAAAATCAAGGTACTGAAATACCTGAAACTGTAAAGCCAGAAACCAAAAGGTAGAAAGAATGCCTGCCCTACATTGATGATGCCCCCATTGGCAGCCTTTATATTAACACTATTGATCTGGTGTGTGTTGCATTAATTACAGCCGTCGTAGACATACATATCGCATATCACGTTGGAGCATAGAGACATACCTTTAATTTGATACATTTACCATCAAAATATGTATTATGAAATATGAATTATAACCGTTTGTATAAGTTACGTTTTTTACCACATAATAAGTACACGAGTTCTGGCAAATAGACCTGTCCGCAGAAATGGCGAGCGACAGCCACAGTTAATTATTCTAAAAATAGATACATAAAATGGCGATACATAAAAAGTAACATACATCGGACGCTGACTTAACTGTATCTGATGATACAGTAAAAACGCAGGAGACCGTGAATGAAATCGAAGATGTACATGTTTCGACAACATGAACGGGAGATAACGGTTCTAGATAGAAGCCGTACATGTACATTGTATAACAAGATCGTTCAAAGCACGGTCTTATATGAACAACCAATTGGCACAATTTCTCATTCAATGTCTGAAATTAATTTTAGACACAATCCAATTGTAAAATTCATAGACATTCATTGCGAGAATTAATCATTATTGGCGCTTCGATTTGGCAGCATGTAATCAGCACTTTGAACTTCTGTCATTATTCTTCCAGACAAAAAAAACAACAAAACCTGGTTAATGTCCGCCATTTTGTGTGGGAGAACGGCTAAGTTGATCTAGCGGACTCCGCACCGGGTTTGCCTAATTCTCGCTGTGATTGAAGACATGGGGCTGATTGGTTTTGCGACCAGTGTAGCTCCTGATCAGCCTGTGCATCCGCACAGTCTGACCAAGAGCTGCACTGGTCGCCATTTTATCAATGAAACACCCACCTTCAAGTGGATAGCCGATTTCACCAACATTGCAAAGTATACTTTTCTACCAAAGTATACTTTGAAGGAGTAATCATTTATTTTTCCTGAAATGCATTATTTCATATAGAACAAACAAATGCATATATTTCATGATTAAAAGTATGCAGAATTATTATACTGAATTAATTAATTTGTATTATACTGAATTTATTACATTATCACAGCCAATTTGGCTGTGATAATGTAATAAATTCAGTATAATACAAATTAATAAATGTATCCTAAAATTGAAAATTGCTCCCTCAAAGTATACTTTGCTAGAAAAATATACTTTGCAATGTTGGTGAAATAGGCTACAGGGTGCATGAGTGTGCTATTTTATGACCGGTTATACTGGTCACAAGTCACATAGGCCGCATTTATTCAATTACAGCCGCAATTAATGGCAGTAAATGTGCGTCACGCGTACCTGCTATTTTCAAAAATTACAATCGAATATTTCTCCTGCTTCGACTATCAGTTTCTTGCATCTTTCAACAACTATATATTAGAGCGATTTGCATGCGATAAACACAGATCCCACCCCGCTATATTCAATTCATCTGATCTTCCTCCGATAACGCCATCCTGTTTACGCGTACAATGTACATGTGCAGCGACGATTTGTAACGCCATCCTGTTTACGCGTACAATGTACATGTGCAGCGACGATTTGTAACGCCATAACGCCATCCTGTTTACGCGTACAATGTACATGTGCAGCGACGATTTGTAACGCCATCCTGTTTACGCGTACAATGTACATGTGCAGCGACGATTTGTTGTGGCTCCCTCCCAAACATCGTTTTCGTTTGTTTCGTTTGGGAACCCTCAACAAATATTCACGTATATGGAGTTGCACGACATGTATGTATTTTCTGAATGACTGTGTAGAAACATACGCCAATATTGTAACTTCTGTTAACCAGTAAGACAACAAGTAGTACACGCACATGTATTTGCCACAATTTTCAAGATTTTTTAAATAAAATACCACTTTTGTTGATTCTGAAATAGTCTAAAAATTAACATGAAGCAGTTAATATCACACATTTAGGGGCGAAATGGCTTAGGACGTAATCTCATAATCCAGGAGCAAACACGTAATAGCCTATTCCTGTAAATAGGACTGTTCGTTGTTCAAATCTATATTGCAAATTGCTCTATTCTGCAAGACTTCTATATCGACGCAGCGTACAATTTATTAAAACCCAGTTATTTCAAGAATCAATTCTGATTACAATGTCAGGGTTTCTGGTAAATGTTTTCCAATTTTAACACTCCCTGAAAAGGAATGTCGGGAACTCAATATTACTAAATATAAATGAACGTATTTTCAATAATAGTATTTTATTGTAACAATTGTTTGCTTTAGAATTAAATTATTGTGAGTAAGCAAGTACATGTATACATGTTTATTATATACCTACCAATGAAATACATAGTTATACGATGTAAATAAAAGTCCTATGTTCTCATCGATGAAATAAACATCTTCCGGTGTAAATACGACTACTTCCGCTATCTATATTCATAACGCGTACCTGCAGTGCCGGACTGCAAATAGGCTGCAACTACACATTCATTACCGTATACAGTCTAAAAAACTGCTAATTTCCATGGAGCGGTATATAATAAATAGAATATTCATGTTTGCAACGAATATGACATATATGTTCATCTCGTGGTGTGAAATGTCCATATTTCATATGGACATTCCACACCACTCGATGAACATATATTTCATATTCGTTGTAAAAATATGAATATCCTCTATTTATTGCATAAACGGGGCTTTCACAGTTTAACAAAACAGTGTAATAAAAAAAATCATACTACACTAATGTAATAAATATGCAAATATGCCCGCTACAGAAAACAAGTCATGAAATCAATAGTTTCAACGTATGATGGTGTGCTTATGCAATATATATAATCTAACAGCTGTGATGATTTAATTTGACATTTTCGGCATAGCCTCGTTTCTTATGAAATCAGTAAACTCGTTTAATTAAAATATCATATTAAATCATCACTCGTGTACATGTAAGATCCGCATTTAAGAAGACGAATTGTACCAGAGCTACATGAATTTGGGGAAATAATGACGGCAGTTTTAAACTATATTCATTATATGGAATGGATGTTCGCAGTGTAATAAGTTAAACATAGTGTATACTATCATAATACACTTGTCTAGTCCAGTGTAATTAATGTGATAAATAGACCGCTGCAGATACTCATTACAGCTTCAATGTATAGTACTATGGTAATCTAATATCCGTGCTGATTTCAAGGTGCATGATCACGTGGTTACAACAACAACAACAACAACAACAACGTCGCCTACTTCAAAGTAAGTATTATTTGATATTTTCCTTAATATGCAACGGATTTTGATGAAATATGGCCCAGCAAACGCGTCTTCATGAGCTGCATTTGGTGGTCTATGGACTTTGGCACAGACTTATGTCGTTATGGAGACACGGAAATCGATTCTTCGCAAAAACGACAGAATTTTGGGCGAAAATAAAGAGACCACCAAATGCAGCTTAACAAGGCGCGTATGATGCGCCATATTACATCACAATCCGTGACGTAATAAGGACACTATAAAAGAATACGTACTTTGAACCGGTACGTGTTGTTGTTGTTAGTACCACGTGATCATACACCTTGGATTTAGTACGATGTATATTACATCCGTTGACTGAGTTCATAAGAAACTCGGCATAACACATTTCTAATGAAATCAATAAACGAGTTTAACAAATGTAATTTGAAGGCAATACTAAAATACGATCCATTGATATATACACTAGGCTTCAATGATAATTGCTTCATAAGAGTGATGTGATATATGCATATAATATATGTGAATATTGTCTTGTTACTGTATACTATATGGATCATTGAGTTGCTATCTCCACCATCTTTGTATGTACAAGCCATTGTGCAGTTTCACCACATACAGTGAGGTCAGCGTGTAAGTGCACACACGAACGAAGACGACAGGTTGGAACCAACCTGTCGTGTTCGTTCGTGGGTGCACTTACACGCTGACCCCACTGTACATCAAATACTATGACAGTCAACCAAATACAATTTGGTACACTACATAATAGACAGATATGACAACGGCATGCTATAAATATTATGTTAGCAAACTGTACTAAAGACGAGATATCTGAGCATTTCTCCCATCAATCATCTCTTGTTTTTTTACTGTATACTATAGAGAGTATTTAGTAGCCATCTCCGCCATCTTTGAATGTACGAGACATCGTACAGTTTCACCACTTCGTGCGTTTGACACATACAGCAAATAATATGACAGTAAACCAAATAAAATTTGGTTAATACATAATAGACAGATATCATAACGGCAAGCTATAAATATAATGCCAGCAAACTATACAAAAGACGAGATATCTGAGCATTTCTCCCATCAATCTCAAAATAGATTTTGATGTGTAAACTTTTCAATCTGATGCACACCATATTGTTAGTGTATACGTTACCCATATGTAAAGTCATATCTACTCGCATAGTAGGTGAGTAGGCACCAGAGAGAACACACTCGGGTAACTGCATACATGTCACTGGATTTGATAGCTAATAACAGAGCACAGTAGTGGGTATATATGGTATGTGCTGTGTGGTTGGTCAGGTAAAAGTGATACACTGTGCGATTTTCTGTGTATGAGGCTATCTATAATGGTGGTTCGTGCTGTTAAAAACACAGGCATACACCTGTCGAGAAAACTGGCATATTTTACAGTTTGGTCTAATATAATTGATAGGAGTCCGTTCTCATGGCTTTTCTACATGTGATTAGCTACATTATATCATATGTTCTCCTTCACATATTGAGTTCTTTGTCAAACGGCAGAACATGTGAAACTGACTGAAGGCTGGAACACACAAAGATGGCCGACTTGGCCATTCCATGCGCTGTATAGGATACAGTAACGAGGCAGTGTTCACATATATGTTATACACAAATTATATCACATTTACGAAGCAATTATCTTTGAATCAAACGATTAGGTATAGAACGGGTCCTTAAATGTACATGTATTTGTAAACATTGTGGTCAACGCATTCGTGTATACATCACCTTATATACAAACATCATGAGAGTGGATATGTATTGTCCCGTTACGTGTATAACAGTGTAAATCACCAATACAGCATTAATGAGTCGGGCAACGCTGGAAAATAGCGCGGACCACTCTATCACGTGGCCACTGTATTAACCAATCCGCGGAGAATTGTACACGTTGACCTTTGTAACCAGCTTATTACCAGAAACATGCAGTACTACTGTCTGTTTCACGAAAGCTGCCAAAATTTCACGGCTATATAAACAATTCAAAAACAATATTTTTTTCGATAATTTTAAATTAAATGAAAATTTAAGAATGAGCCTTCTTTTTATTTCGTGAAATTTTGTCAATTAAGTCAAGATGTCTGGGGATTTAACATGGGGAATTTTTTTGAATTTCAGAAACTGGAACGATTTTCAAAATTTAACTTTTGTTTTCTTTGTTAGATCATTTCCAAGCTATCTAGCCAGGTTTCGGAGCCAATTTCCAATTTTTTTTTTCGTTTTCTGAGTCCTCCCATAGCCCCTCCAGCTCCTTTTCCCCAATGTTAAATTCCCATAGACAAATACATTTTTCGTAATAAATTCAAAATTTGACCAAATTTCACGAAATAAAAAGAAGGCTCATTCTTAAATTTTGATAAAATTTAATATCATCAAAAAACATACTGTTTTTGCATTGTTTATATAGCCGAAAAATCTTGGCAGGTTTCGTGAAACAGACAGTAATTGTCCAATTAGACTTGAGGTTACACAGTTTTGACGTTCATACTTCGCTACATTGTTATTTTTTTGACAGAAAATTCTACAATATCAGACACAAATATTATTGCAATCACACCTAATAAAGTGTGAATTAGCAAAATTATTAGAAAACTCTCCACGAAGTAGAAAGTAAACAAAGAACGCCTCAAACGCACATTTGGGAATACTACTTCGTCATAACTCTAATTTAATGCAATGTAATTAGAGTTATGTACTCAAAACTATGTACACCCAAATCAGACTGCACAAACGTGTACATTGATGGTGTACATTCATGGCGCGGACAATGCGTTGTGCCACATCCAGCGCAGTGTCTGGTATTAAGAAAAGTGTCTATGCTTCCGTGTTTTAAATTCACAAACTCTCGACGGCTCTTGAGCAAATAACCAGAACATCTTGTTCCATTAAAGGTACATGCCCACTCAGTAGGCACAAACTGTTCTTTATAGGAATTAAATAAGTGTGTAATTGTGTCACTATTCCACCAGTTCTGAAAATTAGGAGTGCCCGCTATACAGACATAATCATTTACATGTAGTAAAATTTATTTTACTGATAGTGACTCGTGGTGGTATCAGGCGATTTTCATATGTAAATGAGGCAAGATATTTTGTAATTATTTATACTAATTAAATGCGTCACCTGAACAAAAAATATTGTTGACATAATTTTTATTATAAAGTATGAACATTGCACATCAAAAAATAAATACTGAACATAAATAGTAATGTCCGCTAATATTTTAAGGAAACACGGTTATCGCCCCTCATAGCAGTGTGAAAATTTACGTCTGATATAAAATGTACAATACTGCCAATCAATACGTGGGGTAATGGTGAATGAGTGTTCTGATATAAGAACATTGTGTGCCTATTGAGTGGGCGTGTACCTTTAAGAAATACAAATACTACACAACAGCCTGCATTAACATTGCCAAGATTATCAACGTTTTCTAAACATTAATTGGCAATGCCAACTCGCAATTCAGGCAATTTGATTTTCTGAGCCTGAGCTGTAGCACAGCTCAGGGTTAGACAATCAAGCTGCTTGCTTTCAAGCACAATATTCAAGTAGTTTGAAGTAAAGAAATTGATAAATGCTGGCAATAATGGCAAGTGACATTGTACCGTCATATGTGGCTGTGAATGGTGAAAAGGGGCTTATGGATTTTGCGACCAGTGTAGATCCAGATCAGCCTGTGCATCCGCACAGTCTGATCAGGATCTGCACTGTTCGCCATTCCATCAATGAAACACCCGCCATACTTTTAACAAGCACTACAGATCGTTACCAGGCTACAGTAGTGTGCTATTTGATCCGAAACTATTTGACGGTCACAAATCCTATAAGCCCCATTTCTCCAATCACAGCTACATATACGTATACAAGGCGTTATGATATTTGTTTTCGTTTAAAATCCATTCAATGCAATAAACAATAAACATACACTCCATATGGGTTACAAACTCAAATTAATATTGACATCTGCCTTTTTTCTCTCAAACGAAAGGCATAAATAAACGTAAATGTCTATGAAATTGATATATTTATCGCGATACTTGTAAACAAAATGCATTCTACATGCAGTCGCTGTTGTTTTTGTTGTTCGCTTTTCGATTAGTGTCCCCCACCACCCCTCTCCCTACTAGGATTAAAAAGATACATGGTAAGGCCAGAGCAAAGGGCACATCTAGCGCGTAAACTTTGAAACAAGCGGCACATCCGCGGTACATTGAGGCACGTCGCTAAGCGGTGGCCTGGAAACCCAGTTGCGAACAGTAACTCTTGCAATATACTCCCGTACCGTCCGTATCTGTCTACGGACGGTACGGCAGTAGATTACAAGAGTCACTGTTCACAACTAGCTCCATTGATTGGAGCACCCACCTGGGCTTCAGCTTTAGACATGGTCTGGCGACGTCCCAGCATTGATTAATCATCTCCATCATATGTGTATGTTCACTGTATGTGTCCAACGCTCGAAGTGGTGAAATATTACGATGGCTTAAAGCCATCGTAATATTTCACCACTTCGAGCGTTGGACACATACCGATACAGTAAATAATATGACAGAATAACTAATAAATGCTGGTGTAACACAACATAGGCAGATATGACAACAGTGTGCTATAAATATTACGCCATCAAACTATACAACAGGCGAGATATTTGAGCATTTCTCCCATTAATCTCAACATAAATTTCAATTTGTAAACTTTTCAATCTGATGCACTTTCAATTATGTATTACCATACGCTATACAGGTTATGAGAGAGTACACGATATACAACATACATACCATGCATGTGTATATATACTGGTTGAGGTGCTTGTTCATGTTTTGAGGCGCAGCGGGCAAACATGCGCCATATATCATTCTCACCCTACAAGTGTAGGCTCGCGCTACGAGGCGCATCAGACGCACGGTGTCGCCGGCAGACGACCATATGTGACCATCATGCCTCACAAAATAAGCCAACACAGTCTATCGTTGTGAACGTGACACCACCGGTAAAGCCGTACTTACTCGCATTGTAGAAATGTAGACACCGGTGACAATACACCGAGATAACTGTCTACATGTAACTGGGTTTGATACAGTGTGTGTGGTTATAAAGGTTCATGTACATATATCTACCTCACTGTGTATTCAAGTTATCTTACTGTTACACGACTATTACTGGATCCTCAAACAGTTTAACAACAAACACTTCAGACATTATACTATGTATATGAATATGATGAAAACAAACCATAGGACGTTGTTCTCTAATATCTTTGGAACATATTGCACCAAATTGTATCGATGTGTATGTCATATTATTTGTTGTACGTATCAAACGCCACAAGAGGTTCAACTGACTGATCGCTTGCACACACTAAGATGGCCGACATATCAACTCTATGCGCCGTATAGTATACAGTAACAAGCTAATGTTCACATATAATAATGCAATACATATATCTATGGAAGCGTCTTGGTGTCAATGCTAAAATATGTTTATCTCCTAATTAGGAGATACTAAGTCCTAATTAGGAGGTAGTATCTCCTAATTACGACTTATTATCTCCTAATTAGGACATTCCTAATAAGGACTTTATATCTGTGTCAATGTTAAACAATGTGTTATCTCCTAATTAAGAGATACTAACTCCTAATTAGGAGATCGTTAGTCATAATTATGAGATATTAAGTCCTAATTATGAGATATTTATATGTTAGCATTGGCACCAGAACACTTCCATACATATCCCATCACATTGTAGGAAAACATTTTATCCCGTCAACACAGTGTGTATGTGCCGTGAAACACGGTGAAGTGAAACATTTTTGATATCCAGTCAATACAAATTTTGTATTTTACAGCCATTTGTTGGTGTTGACGGGATAAATAGAATAGTAGGTTAGTGCCGTGAATGGGAAAACATATCTGGCGCGGCACGGAAACGGGATGTGCTCGGCAGAGCCTCGCCCATCCCGTTTCCTGAGCCTTGCCAGATATTTTTTCCCATTCACGGCACTAACCTACTATTCTCTATATATTGGAATCGAATGATAGGTCCTTAATCGTTCAAGTACACGGCCTGTGTTGCTGCAAAATAATCACGAATACACGACCACCTGTGCCTGTCTTGACAATAATTGTAAATGTCTGTATTACAAAATACTTATGGTGCTTCAAAATCAGACTCAGACATGCATATTGCGTAATAATTCCAGCACAACAATATTTACACAATTCCCTAACATTTGATTGGTCCGTTGCAAGTCTCCGTGCAAAATTTATATCCTAGTAAACTCCATGCCGAACTACTTTCCGTAACCGTGAGGTTCAGTTAAAATAATTCTTAAGAAAACGGAAAATAAACACATTTTCTTGATGAATTTATTTAAAATGCTGGAATTATAAGGAATGAATGGCCTTTTTTGTTGAATTTATCGGGGATATAAACTCCTATATTGCATATTGCGTGGTTGAGAGTTGGTACAGTCGAACCTCTCTACAACGGCCAGCCATGGGGAGACTGAAAACTGGCTGTTGAAGAGAGGTGGCTGTTGAAGAGAGGTATATCATATAGAAATCAGAGCTACATTTAAGGTGCATATGTTTTAATTTCTTCGCCAAAACTGGCAAGTTGGAAGTGCTTTAGAATCGTCTCAATGAGACGATTCTAAAGCACTCCCAACTTGCCAGTTCTGATGAAGAATTAACAAAATCCCCCACAAAGTTTATCAAATTACGTACACTAACTGTGGTCGCAATTCATCACATTGCGTTTTGAAATTTTGGCCGTTGTAGAGAGGTGGCTGTTGTTGAGAGGTGGCCGTTCGTGGAGGTTCGACTGTATTGTCAACAGATGTTCATACATGTTGACAATCTACTGTCTGTTTCACGAAACCTGGCCAAATTTGACGGGCATACAAACAATGGGGGGGGGGGTGGGGGATTGAGAGGTTTTGGGGGTAAAAAGGCAACACAATAAGGAAATTGACTCATGGCTAGACAGCTTGGAAATGATTATCTAATGATTATCTAACTAAGAAAATGAAAGTTCAACTTTGAAAATAAGTCCAGTATTTCTTAAACTAGAAAAATGTCCCCATGTTAAATCCCCATAGACATCTTACTCTGTGAAGATGTCTATGGGGATTTAACATGATTTAAAATGAAATAAAAAGAAGGCTTATTCTTAAATTTTGATAAAATGTAATATTATCGATTGGGGTTGTGTACATGTTTGAAAATGTGAATTTGCGAATATTTAACGCACTAGCAAACACAGAAAATGCAAAACCCATAATCCCAATTTCTCCAGTCAAAGCCACAAATATCAACAGTAAATGTTCATGTCCTCAGAATCGCTTTTTCCCCTCAAACCCACAGGTGTTTGAACAGAAGGTCAGTATGTTGGTGTCATATGGGTATTTTGGGTAAATGTGGTGGAGTTCGTTGGTCTTCGGTAATTTACTATAGGAATGAATGGCCTTTTTGTGGAATTTATCGGGGTATAAACTTGGAAATGTCGCGGGAATACTGGACGAAGGCCGGAAGGCATAATTCCAGCATTTGAAATAAATTCATCAAGAAAATGTGTTTATTTTCCGTTTTCATAAGAATTATTTTAACTGCGCCTGACGGTTACGGAAAGTAGTTCAGCATGGGAGTTTACTGGGATATAAATTTTGGACAGAGACTTGCTACGGACCAATCAAATGTTAGGGAATTGTGTAAATATTTTTGTGCTGGAATTATATAGTTTTACGCAACTACATGTACACGTACTGAGATAGAGAATATAAATAGAGAATAGTAGGTTAGTGCCGTGAATGGGAAAAAATATCCGGCAAGGCTCAAGAATTTCTTTATTTCTCATCAGAAGTATATGTTGTCACCGAGACGGTTCAAATGAGTGGTCACAACATATACTTTGGTTAAGAAATAAGGAAAATAGATAGAGAATAGTAGGTTAGTGCCGTGATGAATGGGAAAAAATATCTGGCAAGGCTCAGGAAACGGGATGGGCGAGGCTCTGCCGAGCACATCCCGTTTCCGTGCCGCGCCAGATATTTTTTTCCCATTCACGGCACTAACCTACTATTCTATTTATCCCGTCAACACCTACAAATGGCTGTAAAATGCAAAATTAGTATTGACTGGATATCCAAAATGTTTCACGGCACCGTGTTTCACGGCACATACACACTGTGTTGACGGGATAAACTCAATTATTACACACGACATGAATCGTCAATTATCTACACATTCACCGTTCCGAACTTTCGGACGCCTTTTATACTGTCAAAATACTCACAAAGGAAAACTTGTACGTATAGTTATACGTGTAATTCGCGGGAGGTGACGTACATTGTATGTTGGTAACAATGCACACAAACCACCAGATAATACTGAAACAACCCATACGACATGAAATATGAACCGCTCTTCGAGAACCTGTGCTCAAACGCACAGAAACAGGACTCGGCGTAATGACCTCATGTATGCAAATGACTGAACGTCCTATGCGGCTGCTGTTATCAATGGACATCAGGGGTATTATCTACCAGACAAAGGAACTCATGGATAACATCCAAAACACTATGGAAATCAGATGAACCATGAATGAGCTCACTAGGCCGGTGATATTTTCCCCCATTGAGCGATGTGAAGCTGTAATTTCCCTTTGGAGGCGGCCTTTGTTTACACACCCGTGTCTTAGTATACTGCCGCGACAGAAAGTAGTTCCAAAACAAACAAAAATGTGTGTAACTTGTTTAGTATAAACATAGTTTATTCACATTACATGTACATTTATATGAGATCGAGAGCGAATATTTAACTATTTAAACGCCGGAGTGTCTTCTTTTAACGCGTCGTTTTGAAATCGTTTTTCGTTGTTCGTGATACGTGTAAACCAAGGAAAACATTGTTTTCTAATTATAACTACATGGCCGCGGCCCGCATGTCGCGCCCGCGTAGAATCACACTATGGATCATGATAAACACCTATGTGAAGTGTAAAGTTAATCAATGAAGAGGTTTCAGTGATATAGTGTAGTTACAAACATTAACCGGACGCACGTACGGACGGACGGACGTATGGACGGACGTACGTACGCCAATGTGCCGACTATATCGAGCTGTCCGCAAGCGGGTGCGACTAACTAAAGCAAAAACGATTGAAAACGATTTCAAAAGAAGATAGCAGGTGTGCTTTTGTGGAACCAGGAACAAATCTCCACTGTACATGGCATAACTCAAGTGTTACAACTGAGTGGCGTTCAGAATAAAATGAGGGATCGTAGCTAGTTATTTCCCTGTTCAAATCTATTTATAGATATCGGTCCAATGCATATGTCAGCGTTTATGCGATCAGAGTTTTGCGATCAGAGTAGACCCAGATCAGACTGACAAATAATGCTGTTCCTAGTCAGATTGCGCAGGAATGTATGATGATCTGGATCAACACTAATCGAAATCACTATAATTGCTCCTTTTCATAACAAATAATTTTACAGTGGTCCATTTTACAAACAATAAGGCCCTAAACTACACAATATCTATAAATAAATTCAACGGGAGATAACTAGCTATGATCCCTCAATGTAACAAGTTTGCTGGAACCAGTAGTATTCCAACAAGATTATGCATTTGAATACTAAAGGTAAACCATGTATGCATGTTATAGCCACCTCCGAATAGCAAGTACAGTCAAACCTGCGCATAAAGGCCAGCCATGGGAAGTGAAAAATCTGTCCTTTGTTCACAGGGTCAATTATGACGTAATTGTGCCATTGGGACAACACAATTGTGTGCATGACACACAATACAATAATTCAAGCACAAAAATATTTACGCAATTCCCTAACATTTGATTGGCCCGTAGCAAGTCTCTGTCCATAATTTATATCCCAGTAAACCCCCACGCCGAACTACTTTCTACAGGTGCGCTGTCAGGGCTGTCAATGTAAACAAATGGCTAAACACATTTTCTTGATGTATTTATTTCAAATGCTGGAATTATAAGGAATGAATGGCCTTTTTGTGGAATTTATCGGGGATATAAACTTGGAAAAGTCGCGGGAAAACTGGACGAGGCCTTCCGGCCTTCGTCCAGTATTCCCGCGGCTTTTCCAAGTTTATACCCCGATAAATTCCACAAAAAGGTCATTCATTCCTATAGTGAAACGAATTCAATCTTATGAACATATTTGTGGTTGTGACTGGATAAATGGGGCTTATGGAATTTTCCATTGGTAACCCGCTCCCAGGGGGCCCGGTTTGTAGAGGTACCACTGTACTCCCTTATCGCATCGCCGTGTTACGCCGATATTGATTTCGAAAATCGACATATTTTTCAGAATAGAAAAGAACAAAAACATGTCGTTTATTAAGTAATAATGTTCTGGCCACACGCAAGAGCATACGTGCGGTGCCACGCAGGGGACATGGATTTTTTTTTATTATTTCGTTCCCACGAAATAACAATTCGTTCCCTCAATTTAACAATTCGTTCCCTCGAATTAACAATTCGTTCCCATGATATAACAATTCGTACCCACGAATTAACAATTCATTCCCGTGGGAACGAATTGTTATTTCATTGGAACGAATTGTTAAATTGAGTGAACGAATTGTTAATTCGTGGGAACGAATTGTTAAGTTGAGGGAACGAATTGTTATTTCGTGGGAACGAATTGTTTTTTCGTGGGAACGAATTAATAAAAAAAGATTACTACGTCCCCTCCGGGGCTCCGTACATAGAGAATAGTAGGTTAGTGCCGTGAATGGGAAAAAATATCCGGCAAGGCTCAAGAATTTCTTTATTTCTCATCAGAAGTATATGTTGTCACCACTCATTTGAACCGTCTCGCCGAGACGGTTCAAATGAGTGGTCACAACATATACTTTGGTTCAGAAATAAGGAAAATAGATAGAGAATAGTAGGTTAGTGCCGTGAATGGGAAAAAATATCTGGCAAGGCTCAGGAAACGGGATGGGCGAGGCTCTGCCGAGCACATCCCGTTTCCGTGCCGCGCCAGATATTTTTTCCCATTCACGGCACTAACCTACTATTCTATTTATCCCGTCAACACCTACAAATGGCTGTAAAATGCAAAAATTGTATTGACTGGATATCCAAAAATGTTTCACGGCACCGTGTTTCACGGCACATACGCACTGTGTTGACGGGATAAAGCCAAATTGTGGGTCACTGTGACTCAACATTTGGTGATCTCTCGTACGATAAGCAGGTGTGTCAGTACAATTGTATTGACAGGATATCCAAAATGTTTCACGGCACCGTGTTTCACGGCACATACGCACTGTGTTGACGGGATAAATAAGAAACAACGCATGGAATGTATATGTTACACGCAGTGACGTCTACAAGTTTTTATTACACTGTAGTATGGTATTATGATTGAAGTATTATCCGAGCTATTAGCTCGGATTAAGTAACTATATTGAAATTCTCAGTCATTGCAGATACTATGCTAATGAGTTAAGTGGCGGTCGCAGTGTCACTGTTTGCGGGTTTAACTTTAGAAAAACACGCGGTACTACGCCATAAACAAGAGCTGTAGGAGAACAGCATAGCTCGACTACGAGGGTTGTCGATGTACACATAGCTTGACAAACAAGGTGGCTGCGGCCTGCATAAAAAACCTTAACCAAGGTTGACTAAAAAAACTTAACCAAGGGAAATTAAGTAAGTAATTCAAGGTTAAATGTAGGTCAATGACAGATATAGGTCAGGGGTTATTGATGTACATCACTAGGAGATGAAGTTTTCCAAGTATGGTTGCTGTAGGCCAAGAGTATTCCATATACAAGCTTGACTAAAAACCTTAACCAAGGGGAAATAACTAAGTAATCCAAGGATAAAAGTAGGTCAAGGTCAAACATAGGTCAGGGATTATTGATGTACATCACTAGGAGATGAAGTTGTCCAAGTATGGTTGATGTAGGCCCAGGAGTATTCCATATACAAGATTGACTATAAACATAAACCAAGTAATTAAAGGTTAAATGTAGGTGAAGGTAAAATATAGGTCAGGGGTTATTGACGTACATCCCTATGCGAAAAAGTTATCCAAGTATGGTGTCTGTATGCAGAATAGTATTCCATCTACAAGCTTGACTAAAACACATAACCAAGGTTGACTAAAATCCTTAACCAAGGGGAATTAACTAATTAATTCAAGGTTAAATGTAGGTCAAGGTCAAATATAGATCAGGGGTTGTTGATGTACATCACTAGGAGATGAAGTTGTCCAAGTATGGTTGGTGTAGGGCCGTGAGTATTCCATCTACAAGCTTGACTAAACACCTTAACCAAAGAAAATTAACTAAGTAATTCAAGAGGAAATGTAGGTCAAGGTCAAATATAGATCAGGGTTTATTGATGTACATCCCTCGGAGATGAAGTTGTCCAAGTATGGTGGGTGTAGGGCCAGGAGTATTACATATACAAGTTTGACTAAAAACCTTAACCAAGGGGAATTAACTAAGTAATTCAAGGGGAAATGTAGGTCAAGGTCAAATCTAGATCAGGGGTTATTGATGTACATCCCTATGAGAAAAGGTTGTCCAAGTATGGTGTCTGTATGCACAATAGTATTCCATGTACAAGCTTGACTAAAAACCTTAACCAAGGTTGACTAAAAACTTTAACCAAGGGGAATTAACTAAGTAATTCAAGAGGAAATGTAGGTCAAGGTCAAATATAGATCAGGGGTTATTGATGTACATAACTAGGAGATGAAGTTGTCCAAGTATGGTGGGTGTAGGGCCAGTAGTATTCCATATACAAGCTATCTTACCGTTTCAGCGTAATACATGTGTTGTTTGATTTGTTTGTGCTATATGTGTGTTATTGCAAAAGTTTGTGTATACTTTATAAACTGTTATCTGTTATGTATTAATATGAGTTATTTGTTATGTATGTTGATATTTTGCGCAATGATATAGTAGGGGGCGCGATTTCCCTGTGACGTTTTTCTTGAATGACCAATCAGATTAAAGCTTACATTCTGAACGGCTCGATAAAATCCGACATTGGACAGCGAAATGATGATGATTTAAAGCAGAAACATTGTTTGTTGACAGTTACATACTGTTTTAATCATCTAGAGCCATCGATATTATTAATCAGTGTCCATTTTACTTAACAAATCAACTAATCTATAATGAATTTAGTAAAACAGTTCGCGCGGAAATCCAAACTTTCCAAAGTGGTGCTAGCAATTTTTTGATAATTACACGTCGTGTGTGTTAGCGAGTTGACGTTAGACAGCATATACAGTACGATACACTTCACAAAGCGAATGCGAGAAACTGAGTTCGGATCGGCTAGAATTGGACAATAATTTGGGCACAAGAATATCCAAAATGTTCGTATGTATTCGGGTCATTTTGTCAATGGTAAGTCCTTGATATTATAAATAATCCGATAGTTCTACTTGTCAGCTGGTGAGACAATGTAAGCTGGTGTAATCATTATATTGTGTGTGAATCTCACCGATAAGCTGCGTATTTGCGTAAATACACAATTAAAATTGCCAAAAACCCAATTGAAATCAGAAGTAGTGAGTATCAAAAAACAATGAGAACAATTGTGGTACCTTTATCATGCTGCAGAAAACAATAAACAGACCACAATATAGCATATTTTTCTTATTTTACCATGAAGACACATCCAAGCAGACAATTCTAATGATATGTTTTCATTTCGAAATAAACTATTCAATAATTGCTGTTGATGTGTAAACAGTAGTGTGATTTAATTTTACCCAATTAAAATTTTGAAATACCCAATTTCTTCAGAACTGATGGAGTAACAATACTCAATTACTAATTCCTTATCTGGAGCCTGCGGCCACCCACTGAATTATAATGTTTGACACCCGTGCTGTCACTATACTTAACATGCTTAAGACGTGCGAGATGGTGTATTTTGATGGACCTCAGACAATACAAAATTGCAGTTTGTGTGGAATTTCATGAAAAATGTTTACAGATTTTGCGATTTTGTTGTCACCATTAAATGTTATTTATGAAAGATATTGTAAATTTTTAAATATGTTTCATCAAAGTGCGTACTTGTTTGTACATGCAAAATCACATGGCGCATGTCATATGTATAACATTTGTCCTAAATTGTCAATATTTCAGTGATATTAGAGTACACCTTTCCTTTTTTATTTCTCCTCAAAAGTGCATGTAAATGTTGTTACCACTCATCTGAACCGTCTCAGCAAGAATGTTCAGATGGTGTATGCAACATATACTTCCGAGAAGAAATAATAAAAATAAAGTTATTATATTGTAACTAAATATGCAAAGTTACAATATCCGACAAGTACAGATGTATTTATTTATTTTTAATATATATCATGTGTATGTTTCAGGAAAGAAGGCAGAGTTGTATGACCATCTTAACCCAAACTGGGCACCATCAGTTAATCAGGGCAGACAAAAGCGAGCATCATCTACATCAAGATATGATCGGCAGCAGGAAACGAAGAGAAGGAAGCCAGCTGAATCCACAACTATTGTTGGACCTGATCACACTGAGACGGGTATGGATATGGGTGACAGCGTTGATGAAGACGGCGTTCAGTCACAGACTGATGTTGATGGTCCACTCATGGAGGCTATGTCGCTGGAGCTGCAGGAACTGCGTACAGAGAATGGGAAAAAGTGGCCCATTTGGAAACTATATTCACTGCAAGTTATTTTAAGGGTAGTGACGAGAAGGTGAAACATTTAACAGGATTACCATCATTCACAGTTCTATCTATATTGTTTAATTTTCTGGAGCATCACCTGCCATCCAGTCTGGTCATGCCCAAATTCAAGGTAATGATATTGACATTTATTTAGTGAAATTGCGACTAAATTTGTCAAATCTCTTTCTTGCGTATGAATTTGACACTGCTCAATCAACAATATCTATGCTTTTTACACGGACAATTGACTGTATGTACAAGCGGCTAAAGAAACTCATAAGATGGCCAGAGCACGAGACATTGAGAAAAACCATGCCAATGGAATTTAGGAAGTACTTCGGCCACATGTGTGCAGTGATAATTGATTGTTTTGAGGTATTTATTGAGAAACCAAGTGGTTTGAAAGCCAGAGCAGAAACCTGGTCTTCATACAAACACCACCACACTGTGAAATTTCTAATTACAATTACTCCTGAGGGCAGTGTGTCCTTCATATCGAAAGCATGGGGTGGTCGTGTGAGTGACAAGTTTGTGACAGAGAACAGTGACTTCCTGTCCAAGTTATTACCTGGGGATTTAGTGTTGACGGACAGAGGATTTGATGTCAAGGATAGTGTTGGCTCGGTAGCTGCAGAAGTGAATATTCCAGCATTTACGGAAGGTCGTGATCAGCTATCCCCTCTGGACGTGGAATCAACGCGTAAACTTGCCCACTCAAGAATACATGTGGAACGGGTTATTGGTTCAGTTCGACAGAAATATACTATATTGAACAATTGTCTTCCCATTAATTGTCTCATGAACAAGGATAAGTTTTGTAAGACGGTCACTGACAAAATTGTTACCGTTTTGTGTGGACTAGTAAATTTGTGTGACTCAATTGTTGATTTTAGGTGAACCAAATTGATCTACACTGGTCATTGCACTTCTTTGTGTAAGTTGTAAACACTGAAATCTTCTTTTTCTGATTCACTTATTTCGCCATCAAACAATTACTTTTCTATTGATTGCAAGGAAATAGCGATTCTGCGATTTCGGTCGGCTGTCAGCATGGTACCGGTAAACAGGTTGTCTGTCGGTCGGTATAGTCGACTATAATGACCGACAGCCGACCTGTGTATCTGTACCATGCCGGCAGCCGACCGAAATCGCTGAATTAGTATTCCTGGGCCAGGGGTGTGGAATTTCTTCATCAGATTTGCTGGCACCTTTTGAAATTAAAATCATATACATATCCCAATTCAAAACCATTTTTAATAGAAGCTAAACATGTATACTTTATCATTTATTCCATTATCATGATTATCACATAAGGCATATAATAATAATGTATAAACTCTCATAGTAAGCATGATATTACTTCTTTTCAATGGTAATATGACCAGTGTAGGCACAGATCAGCCTGCACATTCACATACAGGAGTGTGCTAGCAGATTAATATCCAGATTGATCAAACCCCATAAGGCCTTTTTCTCAAGCCACGGTCACATATACTTTTCTATATGTGTGATGCACCGTTAGAGAAACAGTCCACTTACTTAACTGGTGCTGCACTCCGTACCGATGGAAATATTTCAAGACAATCCACTTGAAAGATACAATAGGCGCCATTAATTGTAAGAAAATGTTTCAAGACGAGTAGTAATTTTATTGATTTTCTCGATTATACAGACAGTATATCTGCATTGGCAATATATACATTGAAGTTCACATACAGTACTTGCACACCAAATTAATTACCTTTTTACACGCTTGTTTTTCTTAAATTCTGGTATCTTTCGGCACCTCGTGTTAATTTATGGCACCCGGTGTTTTTATAAACTTGAATGTATAACGTTTTAAAAAAATCCGGGCGCCATTTTTTTAAACCAAGTTCACGGTCATTTCAAGGTCATTGAACTTTATGCTTGACGGAAGTCGAAAATTGCCAATATATGATACAATAGGTACATGTAGGTCATGGTTCTTAACTTGGAAATTGGTGTAAGTTGTTCAAAAACATTTCAGATGGACATATTAAAGAATTTACGTAAACTACACTAATATTCGGTATATTATTATCATATTTTCAAGATGGCCGCCAAAAGCCAAAAATCGGGTATTTATGAGATTTCGGTTGACTTGCTACATATTTGTGTAATGCTAAGCGCCTTCACCTATATTCAAAGGTTAATTCTTTCAACTGGAATAATATTGCAGTTAATATACTCCATTGTCAGAAAACTCAAAATGGCCGCCAAGTAAATGGCAAATCCATAGTAATTTACTAAATATAACTTGGAGAATTTGGTTGGGGAGGAAATCAACACTTCTTTCACTTTTCCCTGAGATTCCGTAACTACAAAAATGTGGACATATCTTGAACCCTGATTTGATCGGCTAATAACATCATGCTCTGCATGACTTTTCATTTGTATTATGAATTTAAAAAAAAGTATATTTAAATAATTAGATATTAATTTAAATAAATATTTCGGCATCATTTACTTAGTAAATTAAAATTGAATGTGTAGCTGAAATGAAAGTGAAAGTAGAACTTATTTGTTCTATCCTCCGGGTTACACATCGCTGAGCATTCCTATTTGAATTGGAAAATTATATGAATTTTAAATTTAGGAGACTGTGTCATATGTCACCAGTCTAGTTCCTGAGCTATAACTGTGACAGGAAAAAAGGGACTGATGACATATGTCACCTGTCGTGTTCCATGCATGACTGCTCGCTCTTGTTTGTAATTGTTGTAAAATATATAATGTTTAAACTGTGTATACAAAACAATAGATATACCCCCCCCCCCCCCCAGGCATACAAAGTATGTCGAGGGGTGTATTGTTTTCGTAATTCCGTCCGTCCACGTTAAAGAGTTTGGGTACCCATTATCTCTGTGACGGAAAGTCGGATGGACCTCAAACTTCATATACTTCCTTATCATCAACCATATTTTCATTCCATACCACACTCATGCGGCCTTCATTTCCAAGGTCAAGGTCAAATTTCTTAGGCATTTGCATCCGTACGATTTGCCTTAACGTTTTCTGCAACCGTAAGTAAGATTGACTTCAAACTTCATATATTTCCTTATCATCATCCATATTTTCATTCCATACATGTACCACACCCATGTGGCCTTCATGTCCAAGGTCAAGGTGAACTTACTTTGAACAATCATGTTTGTCAAGATAAATATTGTTTTTGCAGCATTGATAATGTATACTGATTCGACAAATATATTTATTTTAAATGGAGTACATATGATTTTTTGTGTGAAATATTAAAATGGTTGAGCACGTACTGCGAAGAATTTCAGGACTTCCAGTCCTTTGATTACTAATATGGAGCCATTTTCAAGACTATGTTATGTTATGTGCGGGAATAGAAAGCAAATGCTAACCGGATGTTTTTAACTGGGCCGCTTATACGACTGATAACAGAAGAAATGTGATTGTTTAAACGACGGCCGCTGAGCACACTAAACAAAGCACTTCGACGGTTAATCTGCAGTGTCTAAGAGGAACGGAAACCGATCTTGCTTTTAGAAATGTGTCTTCAGCGGCGATTTAATCTCGTCAAATGATATTAACTTAAAGTGGTTCTAAAATACGTATGGAGCGTGGCTGGTAAAAAGGACATGTTGTCGTTTTCGACATTTTGGAATTATTATCGCGAGCGAGGTTTGATGTATCATATTGGTGCTGGTAGTGCTATACAGTGAAGCCTCTCTAAACCGGACACCCTGGGAGGTACCCAGGGTGTCCGGTTTAGAGAGGTTTCACCGTCAGTCGGAAAATGAATATGAGCTTTCCAAGGCATGCTTGCGCGCTTTCTAATGTGAAAATACAGTGAAAATCTGTTCATGGTTTCCAGATGAAACAAACTTAAACGAATTGAAAACGAAGTGAAAACGATCTTTTTTATAACAATATAATTCCAGCACAAAAATATTTACACAATTCCCTAACATTTGATTGGCTCGTAGCAAGTCTCTGTCCAAAATTTATATCCCAGTATACTCCCACGCCGAACTACTTTCCGTAACCGTCAGGCGCAGTTAAAATAATTCTTAAGAAAACGTAAAATAAACACATTTTCTTGATGAATTTATTTCAAATGCTGGAATTATAAGGAATGAATGGCCTTTTTGTTGAATTTATCGGAGATATAAACTTGGAAAAGTCGCAGGGATACTGGACGAATGCCGGAAGGCCTTCGTCCAGTATTCCCGCGACTTTTCCAAGTTTATACCCCGATAAATTCCTCAAAAATGCCATTTATTCCTATAATGCAAATACACTGTTATGATGTGTTGTTTTTGTACGCGAAAACGATATTTTCGCTAAATATCCAACTTTCAGCTATTTAAACGCCTGTCATTTCTTTCAACGCATCGTTTAGATATCATTTCCTTTGTATTTATTTCAGGAATAAAACCATGTGCTGTTGCGTTTACCGGGGTGTATAATACATTTGGTCTGTTTAAAGTGTGTAGAGTCCGAAGGACTCGTTGCAAACTTTAAACATATCAAATGTATTGATCACACCAGTAAATGCAAATGCCCATGGTTTTATTACTCATAGTTACACTGCATTTTCATTCATATAGTTTCAAAACTGTAAATAACCAAATATTGTGTTACAATTAACACACATAATTTTTTTCGCAATTCCTGGAACTTTAACCAATCAACAACATCGCGCGACGTCACGTGTGTAAAGGTATGTAAAAGCAAAATGCATAGAAACTGTAAATATTTAGACACGTCTAAACCAAAGAAACATCACTTTCTAATTATAAAAAACGAACACGATGTGAAAACGATGTGCAATGATAGGCGTGGAAAGTCTTCGCTGTATCAGTCCACATGTATCAAGTGTCCGAATATTAAGTAGTCCTTCCGGCCAACTAGAAGTTAAGACATTTTCTAATGCACTCTATAAATATCACGCAATCTGATTGGCTGAGGATCATACATTACATGTATATCGTTGTTGATGAACGGTCGCAATTTATTTCAATATGTATTCCTACGCCAGTAGTAAAGGAGTGCATTAGAAATAGGTTAACCGCATTGTAATTTCGAAATTTGCGGCGTATATCAGAAAATGATAGGTCTGAAAATCTGTTTAATGGCGACGCGCTAGCGCGTCGCCATTAAACAGATTTTCCGACCTATCATTTTCTGATATACGCCGCAAATTTGAAAATTACAATACAGTTAACTCTATAATGAAGAAACTCGTACAAACTTGTTGACCATGAATGTAGATTACGTTAATATTTGCTGATGTCAACCCAAGGAGACTAATACTAATTAAATGCGTCACTTAAAAACATAATATTTTCGACAGATTATAAAGTATGATCACTGCACATCAAAAATAATAGTAATGTCCGTTAGTATTTTAATGAAACACCGTTATCCCCCCTGATATCAGTGTGGAAATCTACGTCACATATAAAATGTATAATAATGCCAATCATTACGTGGGGGGGGAATGGTGAATGAATGTTTATTTTGCAGAAAATGTCTCAGGTGATGTCTCTGATATAAAGAACATTGTGTGCCTACTGAGTGGGCATGTACCTTTAAACTAACGTAGGCCGACATGTACGTACCCACAAACGAAACTTTAAGAAGAGAACAATAACAGATGTTACCGCGTTAGATGAATACAGATTATCATTGACGTATGTATGCATTACTTCGAGTGTGCCGTGGATATAGGTTGTAACGTATCAACATCAGTACAATTTATGAAATTTTGAAAATAGTTTTCTACACTTTCATTATTTATTCTCGAAAGTGTATGTTGTTACCACTCATCTGAACCGTCTCGACGAGACGGTTCTAATGAGTGGTAACAACGAATAACGATACGAGAGATATAATATATGAGAAATAAACAAAATAATCAGATTAGTTAATAAAACTTGTATGCATAAATTTCAATGGGCTAAACGTCATTGACCGACAGACGAACACTGTAGTCCCCGAGTCCCTGACCAGAAAGCGCAGTCGAAATTCCTACACGTTGCCCAGCTGTACTTGATAATTTTGATATCTTATATGTCAGAAACGAATATATCACACGTGTGAAGTATTCGTGCAAATGCGTCCGGCACACATTTCGGTGAATATTGGCCGAATTCGGCCGAATACATCACAAACCGAAAATCTCACCCAAATATTTTTCACTTTTTGGTACAAACGAATATGTCACACAATCGCAAATTTCAAACTTGACCGAATATGGTCATATCATTATCAAATGGAATGTATCGAGAAGACGATCACTTTGGAGCATTTATTGTCGAAATATGATCATTACGTAATTCATGAAATGATATTGGAAAAACTTCACAGTTATGGTCCGTGGGTGAAGACTTTTCATATTTGTTAAAATGGAGATCATCGCATAATCAAAAATGGCCGCCGTCAAAAAGTATGTAAAATTCTTAAAAAAAAATCTTCTCACGAACCGCCAGACGGATTTCGATGACACTTGGAAGTAATGATCGATTGTTAACGCTGTTTCAGATTTGTACACTTGGTGGCCCCTGGGTCAAGAAAGGGCGGACCGGAGGGGTCAAGTAGGGGTCAAAATATTTGATTACTTTGTGTTCGAGTTTTTGTAACATGTGACACATTCGTTTTTGTTGCAAGGGGTAGTGATGCCAAACGTAAACGTCACAGATTTGTGTGATGTATTCGTACGTATTATTCACCATGTGTGACACATTCGCACTAATATATCATATATTCATTTCAGTGACATATAAGGTTCAACAAGCCTATGTTCTATGCACAAGGAAAGGGCATACTGGTTCCTCACCAGGAGCCGCCCTGGCTAGTACTGGTTCTACCCAGGAACACGGCAAAATTTGCGGAGAAATCCGCGGGTAATCCCTGCCACCGTGTCGGGAAACCCTTAAATTCGATAAACAACAACAACAACATGCTCTATACTCTACGCAAGGTGCTCACTCAATAACGGAATATTATCACATATGGACAGTTTGCAGTGGAACCTAAGGAGCCCCGCAGGGGACATGGATTTATTTTATTAATTCGTTCCCACGCAATAACAATTCGCTCCATCAATTTAACAATTCAATCCCTCGAATCAACAATTCGTTCCCACGATATAACAATTCGTTCCCTTGATTTAACAATTCTTTCCCACAAAATGACAATTCGTTCCACAAATTTAACAATTCGTTCCCTTGAATTAACAATTCGTTACCACGATATAACAATTCATTCCCACGAATTAACAATTCGTGGGAACGAATTGTTATTTCGTGGGAACGAGTTGTTAATTAGTGGGAACGAAATGTTATATCGTGGGAACGAACTGCTAATATTTCGTGGAAAGGAATTAATAAAAACAAATCCATGTCCCCTGCGGAGCTCCGTAGAACCTAATTGGGAAAGTGATATATGTATTCTGGTGCGATTAGTCAGGACACGATTTCCATATTTCTGTGATGACGTGTATTGACTAAGGATGGACAACCAATTATCAACATAAACATATTTATTTTGGTTTCAATGTGAGGAAACAGGAGCTATACCTGGTCCAGTATATTATTCTGACCAGCGTAGTGTACACACATATGTCCCCTCACCGATAGTCAAGATGGGATATATCGTTAGTCCATGTACGTACGTACGTACGTACGTACGTACGTGCGTACATACGTACGTGCACGTACGTACGTACGTACGTGCGTACGTTCGTACGTGCGTCGTGCGTACGTGCGTACGTGCGTACGTGCGTACGTGCGTACGTGCGTACGTGCGTACGTGCGTACGTGCGTACGTGCGTACGTGCGTACGTGTGTACGTGCGTATGTACGTGCGTACGTTAGTAACACCTTTCATTTGTCAATAACTTATGAACCGTTTCACCGATTGTGATAATATTTGGCCACAATGTGTATCTATGGATGGTGTATTGTATTGCCTATTACCCACGTCCGATCGCCCAAGGTCAAGGTCACTGAAGGCTTATGTTCACCTTGTTAGTAATGCAGAAATGTTAAACAAAAATTATGATTATGTCGTTCTTTTCACATATAAAATAATTCAATGTGAAACGTATCGATAGTTATGTCGTTATTTCGACATATAAATAATGTTATCCCTTCAACACAGTGCGTATGTGCCGTGAAACATTTTTGATATCCTATCAATACGACCTAATCACTGCGTATGAATATATGCGGTGGCTGGGGTTATTTTCTTGCAATTTAAAGCCATGTGTAGGTGTTGACGGGATAAATAGAATAGTAGATTAGTGCCGTGAATGGGAAAACATATCTGGCGCGGCACGGAAACGGGATGGGCTGGCCCATCCCGTTTCCTAAGCCTTGCCAGATATTTTTCCCATTCACGGCACTAACCTACTATTCTCTATATAGGTAACACGTATCGATAGTTTCATATCGTTATTTCGACATACATTTTACAGTATGTATTGATGACACGTATTGATAGTTATGTCATTATTTCGACATATACCATAATTAATGGTGACACGTATCGATAGATATGTCGTTATTTTGACGTACACAAGGTGCATGATCACGTGGTTACAACAACAACAACGTCGCACACTCCAATGTAAGTATTATTTGATATTTTCCTTAATATCCAACGGATTTTGATGAAATATGGCGCAGCAAACGCGTCTTCATGAGCTGCATTTGGTGGTATAGGGAGTTTGTCACAGACTTATGTCGTTTTTGGGAAGAATCGATTTCCGTGTCGGAGACACGGAAATTGATTTTCGCAAAAACCACAGAAGTTTGGGCGAAAAATACAGAGACCACCAAATGCAGCTTAACAAGACGCGTTTGATGCGCCATATTTCATCAAAATCCGTTACGTAATAAGGACACTATAAAATAATACGTACTTTGAATCGATACTTGTTGTTGTTGTTGACGTGATCATACACCTTGTATATGTGCCAATATGGTGGAATATCTTCACTATTTGGTAATAGACGTAATTCTAGGTGATACATAGCGATAGTTAAAGCCGCTATGTCGACGTACACACTATTTCTAGGTGACACGTGACGGTTTCCGTAGCGCATGTAAATGATAGAAAAACTTTATTTTTATTTGACTGGCGTTCAAAGCTGCTTTCAATGCGAAATTAAAGGAGCAATTTCCGAACGGCTTTCCGTTAATTTACCAACAGTCTATTTCCGATTTTTTTGATTTTTCAATCAGTTAAAATCTCTGATGATTGACGGATGGGACGTGTGTCAGAGACAAGCGAGGATGTTGACTCAGTGACGAGTTAAGGCGCTTGATTATACAATTTTATATCGTAAATAGGATAATTGGCGCGTAATTGAATAGATACTTGGAAATTTGATTCAAATCAACCAGTATTTTTGTTCATAATACCACATTAAAACACCACCGTTGACGAATATCGCGTCGTTGGGAAAAGAGAATTTTATTTGTGAACAATGTATTTCCCTTCCGATGCTCGGCAATGGTTTCTATTTTAAATTACGCGCCAAACAATAATTGATTCAGGTGTGTCACGTGACTAGTACCTGTGCCAAAGCGCGCGCATACACAGATGCATTTATGAAAAGGGGGTATTTTTTGGTTATACAAAATATGATAATTACTCATCTGGAGATGCACAGTTTGCATAAATCGCTATAGCGGGTTGTCGGGTTCCTAGAGAATAGTGGGTTAGTACCGTGAATGGGAAAAAATATCTGGCAAGGCTTAGGAAACGGGATGGGAGAGGCTCTGCCGAGCACACCCTGTTTCCGTGCCGTGCCAGATATGTTTTCGCATTCACGGCACTAACCTGCTATTCTATTTATCCCACCAACACCTACAAATGGCTTTAAAATGCCACCGCACATATTCATACGCAGTGATTAGGTCGTATTGACAGGATATCAAACATGTTTCACGGCACCGTGTTTCACGGCACATACGCACTGTGTTGACGGGATAAAAAGGATTAAAGGCACTGGGTCTCACATATGGACAGAAAGTTCTGATACGGGGGCTCTTTTCACTAAACTTCGTACGACTAAAATATATTTCACATTAACAACGTTTTATTGTCATTAATTATTGGATTTACATTTATTGAGCATATGCAGCCTATGTTCAAAAAATGTAAATCCATCAATTAAAATTTCCAGGCTATCCTAAATTTGCACTTACGAACATTTTAGTCGTACGAAGCTTAACGAAACGGCCTCCAGGTTCGTAAAATGTAATACATTAACTATATGTGTATCGTATTTTTTAGCCAACTGGCACTTAGCAGTCGTCCGGAATAATCTGTATATTTAGTGTACATAATGCGAACAAGCACGCATTGGATATATGTGACATTATCCGAGAACTAGTCCCTTCAACTAACTAACCTGGGCCCGTTTCACTAAACTTTGTACGATAAAACTGTTCTTACGAAGACATTTATTAATTTGCTTTTCACATTAACATGGCTGACTAATACTACAATCTCCTGCTTACATGTACACATCATTACACGTGAACAAATCAACTGAACACTTACCAACATCGCCTATCGGTGTAAATGTTATTCTAATGTCCAGTTGCCCATTTCACTAAACTTCGTACGACTAAAATGTTCGTAAGTGCAAATTTAGGATAGTCTGGAAATTTCAATTGTTAGATTTACATTTATTGAGCATAGGCTGCATATGCAGCATATGCTCAATAAATGTAAATCCAATAATTACAAGAAAACATAGTTAATGTGAAATGTACAGACTTTTTGCACTTACGAACATTTTAGTCATACGAAGTTTAGTGAAATGGCCCCCAGTTCACACTTACGAACTTCTTAGTCGTACGACGTTTAGTGAAACGGGACCCATATTCGTGCAGAATGAAATATGCATGCATTTATATTGATCGTGAGTTGCAGTGAGCGTAAGTGAACGACAGTGTAGGCCCAGACCAGTCTGATCCGGGTATACACCGGTCGTAAGACGTATTGCACCAGTTTACACATGAACCGTTACGGTTTTCCATTCATTGTGTGTCAGGTGCCACGCGTTAATGCTTCTAAATGATTTCTTCATGCAAATAAAACGTCTACTGTCGAATTCAAACAAATCACGCACAGATGCTGTACATTTTTGTACAAATATCGGACAATATACATTACACAACTGCCTGCGCTAATCTTGTCAATGGTTGTCAATTTCTTAAAGTAAGTAAGTAAATTGTTTATTATAGTGGCGTGTGTAAAAATCATGCAAGTATGTAATAGGAAAAAAAAGTGTATCACACACCCGGCGTATGGACATATACATGTATGCTACTGTCATTGTGAATAATAATATTTATTATATACCTACCCATGAAATACATAGCTATACGATGTAAATAAAAGTCATATGTTCTCATCGATGAAATAAACAACTTCCTGTGAAAATACGACTACTTCCGCTATCTATATTCATAACGCGCACCTGCAGTGCCGGACTGCAAATAGGCTGCAAATACACATTCATTACCGTATACAGTTTAAAAAACTGCTAATTTCCATGGAGCGGTATATACAAAATATAATATTCATATTTTTGCAACGAATATGACATATATGTTCATCTCGTGGTGTGAAATGTCCATATTTCACGAGTGCCCCACGGCACTCGTGAAATATGGACATTTAACACCACTCGATGAACATATATCTGATATTCGTTGCAAAAATATGAATATCCTCTATGTATTTCAAAATAAATGAATATTGCACTTGAAGTCAAGCAGCTTGATTGACTGAGCCTGAGCTGTGAAACAGCTCAGGCTCAGCCAATCAAGCTGCTTGATTATGAGTTGGCAATATACGCTCAGAAACATTGATAATCTGAACAAGATTAACGCAGGCGGTTGTGTATCGTGTATTTAACAGCACTGTGTAAATGATGTCTAACCTATTCAATATGCGTTTGTTCTTGCGTTGTGTTCTGTAAATGGCCTACATGTACTTCAATAACACGGAACAATTGTATGTTATTAAATAATTAGGAGTTATTGTTTTGACTGTAACACAACGTGTGTGGAATGATCATACTAGATCACATACATACACATATATTTTCCTTTTAAATACTATTTGAATTACAGTGGAACCTCTCTAAACCGGACAGCAAGAAAACACATGGGATCTTATTTATCATGAGAATTTTGGACATGTCTCTCAGGTGATAAAGTCTGTTCGTGATCGGACAGCACACAACTATGGCTCAGAATAATCAAATGCCTGATTTACAGTTGCACCTCTAATATAAACCGGACACTCGGGAAAATATGGATGTTTAACTTACACGTGTTTCATCGTTATGTATCTCTGATTACACTGACTTTTCATGTTGGCAAAGCACTAGCATATGCCATGAAGCGCTAAGCATGTCTGATTTACAGTGGATCATCTCCAAACCGGACACCCTGGGGTCCTCCCAGGGTGCCCGGTTTAGAGAGGTTTCACTGTATTTTAAATAAAGTGAACTTAGAAGATTATCGATTTCTCTAGCGTTATGATGCGAATTAACAAAAACAATGAAAGGTGGCACGTTGGCACACAAATGGATGCGTAGGCTGATCTGGGGCTCCGTCCGTTACATACGTCTTCAGGTCTCTTTTCCAGGACGGTGTCCTTGTTTGTGATCAAATCTAACACGATTCGACATTTTCCGCAAATTAAAATTGAAGTGCAGCCAGAAATTTCCGATTGCATAAACCTATTGTTTCTATTCATTAAATACCAAATCCGACGGGGTCGATGGAAGAAGCGGGCTAACTGCATGAGGAAGTTACGACAACCAAACATGTATTCCAATGAGCCCATCGTTATCCACTACAGTGGAGGTCCCCAGGGTGTCCGGTCTGGAAATGTTCCACTGTAAATCAGACATGTTAGCGCTCCATGGCACATTCTAATGTTTTGCAATCATGAAAAGTCATTGTAATCAGAGATACAGAAAAGCGAAACACATGTAACTTAAACACCAATATTTTCCCGAATGTCCGGTTTAGAGGGGTTCCACTGTAAATGCTTTATGTTTCCGGTTATACATCTTCGTTGTTTGTTTCACTGCAGTTTAATTGATCATAAAAATAGGACAATTTACAATTCAAACCCCCGCTAATATACATATTGAATCGGTTCGTTCTTAATATGATATTCTGGTGTTTTTACTTCATGAATTCATCAAAACGGATCGACTGACCAAGTCTGGCCGCGATTAAATTTCAAAACATTGTATGGTGGTTCATTATAGACATTTCGTCTCTTTTGTCTCTACGCCGCGTAGGGATGAAAATTAAGAAGATTTTAAGGTTCGTCCTTTCGCGAGACATAAAAACGAAGGAACGACATGAACCCTTTGAACCCGAAAGCCCGCTATAGCGGCGTTTGCAAACAGTGCAAATCCAGATGAGCCGGCTCGTAACGAGCCGTCTCATCAGGATCTGCACTTTTGCAAGTCATTTCCATAGTTTTGAGAGCAAAACACCTCCTTTTCATAAATGGACTAGTCTGAAAATCGTTTCGTGACAGTTGGATTGGCTGCAAAATTAACATAGCAAAATCCATTCCAGTTCCAGGGGTGAACGGTTGTTAATGTTGGCCAATACCCGACTTAGAAACGTCAGAACTAAGTGTCAGGCTCTTAAGTGTCGTATCTAAGATGCGATGGAACGAAGGAACGAAATGAATCTTAAACCGTAATAGCTGGATATTTTAAATTTGGTTTGTAGCTTCCGTACGGTGTACATATGGGCATCGGATCAGGGATTATCTCCCCTTTCGGACTTCGAATTTCGCAAAATTGTCTTGTAAGAAATACAACTTATATAAACCCTAATAGCTGGAGGCCTGATACACACTCGTATGTACTTGGTATGTAGCTTATTTATGGTGTGAAGATGTGAAAGGCGAATTTCATTTTTTGATTGACCCACGGGTTATGGATTTTCTTCGTCATCTAGACTTAGGAGCTCGCATTGTTTGCCTTATAATTCCAGCACAACAATATTTACACAATTCCCTAACATTTGATTGGCCCGTAGCAAGTATGTGTCCAAAATGTATATCCCAGTAAACTCCCACGCCGAACTACTTTCCGTAATGTCAGGCGCAGTTAAAATAATTCTTAAGAAAACGGAAAATAAACACATTTTCCTGATGAATTTATTTCAAATGCTGGAATTATAAGGAATGCATGGCCTTTTTCTGGAATTTATCGGGGATATAAACTTGGAAGAGTCGCGGGAATACTGGACGAGGCCTTCCGGCCTTCGTCCAGTATTCCCGCGACTTTTCCAAGTTTATACCCCGATAAATTCCACAAAAAGGCCATTAATTCCCATAGCGTATTCCATGTACATGGTTTATAGGCAGCCGGCTCAAAGTACACATACATGTGAATATACAAAAACATTTTGCATAATCAGCCAAATGGCAAGCATCGTCAAATCCTTTTGTCTGCCTTGGCCCAATATGACGCTTTTTCAGCGAATTCTATTTAATTTACGCCAAACCTCTGAGCTGAGATATGGAACTTTTTATTAGATCATGTCAGATATCGTGTTGTTGTTTTTCTTGTTATAAAACGGCACAAACTGCCTATCCCAGTAAATTTATCTCATTTGCATTTTCAATTCTTGCCAGCTTTAGTGCTCGCTTTCCAATTTCGATATTATGCCGTTTCCTACCGCCGTCATTTGAGACACGCCATGTGCTTTTGTACCTACAGTTATCTGCGTAATTTCATGAAATACGTTTTACAAAATGTACAATATTTTCCGGGAATGGCATTAAAAGTGGACGAAATTTTCAGAGTGCATGCGGAATATAATTCCGCATGCACTCTGAAAATTTCGTCTGTGAAAATTTCGTCAACGTTTGACTATACTTATGAACAATATTGTAAATTTAGTAAACGTATTTAATGAAATCAGGCAGATGTCCAAAGTTACAAAATCACATGGCGTGTCTCATTTATGGCCGTGACTGGATAAATGGGGATTATGGGATTTGTGATAGTGTAGCTCCTTATGAAATAGCACATTCCTGTAGCCTCAACACATATATATGTGTATTCATAGAAGCATGATAGGTGTATCATTGATGGAACGAGGAACAGAGAAGACGATGATCAGACTGTGCGGATGCATAGGCTGATCTAGATCTACATTGATCGCAAAACCCATAAACACATTTCTCCAGTCTCAGCGACGAGCCATATGATGTTGTACCTACAGCGGCGATTCGTTGAAGGTTCCCTAACCAACACGAGTGGAAAACGAAGTGAAGTGAAAATGAAGAGAAAATGACCGTTTTGCACAACGATATTCATAGAACTGAATACCGTTTTATCTTTGTAAGCGAAAAAGATAGTTTCGTTTAAATACATGTATCCGGCTTTCAACTATTTAAGCGCAAGTCGTTTCTATCAACACATCGTTTTGACATCGTTTTCGTTGTTTTTAATTAGAAAATTAAGGTTTCGTTGGTTTAAACGTGACACGAAACATCATTGTCTAAGTATAAAACCGAAAGCGATATCATACCGATGTGTAAACGATATACATTATGACCCTTAATGAATAGCAAGTGGGACATAGTACTTTGTTCTTCAAGTTCCGTCCGTCCGTACGCCCGTGGACATTTACGTCGAAATGCTTCTAATACATTCGTCATTATGTCATAACTTCAATATTACTGTATGGATTACATTAACATTCGCACCGGTCAGATGTGTAGCCATATGCGATACAATCACGTGATCATTAACATGACCTTCACCTTTTTAATTAATTAATGTTTATTCACATTTACCTTTCAACTGTTTGACATTCACTTTGCCGCTGGAACAGTTAGTCGTTTTTTACAGTCAAGTACCGTGAGTCACTGTCTTTTGATATCAAGTTTATCAGGCTCGGCTTGGTAAAGGTAGAAATTCCGTGTTCTTTTCAACGAAATCCACATCAAGGTTGCTAATTATGTAGCGTAAATAGAGAATAGTTAGTGCCGTGAATGGGGAAAAATATCCGGCAAGGCTCAAGAATTTCTTTATTTCTCGCCGAGACGGTTCAAATGAGTGGTCACAACATATACTTTGGTTCAGAAATAAGGAAAATAGATAGAGAATAGTAGGTTAGTGCCGTGAATGGGAAAATATATGGCAAGGTTCAGGAAACGGGATGGGCGAGGCTCTGCCGAGCACATCCCGTTTCCGAGCCGAGCCAGATATTTTTTCCATTCACGGCACTAACCTACTAGTCTATTTATCCCGTCAACACCTACAAATGGCTGTAAAATGCAAAAATTGTATTGACTGGATATCAAAAATGTTTCACGGCACCGTGTTTCACGGCACATACGCACTGTGTTGACTGGATAAAACCTTACCTGGAGACCGTTTCACTAAACTTCGTACGACTAAAATGTTCGTAAGTGCAAACTTATGATAGTCTGTAAATTTCACATTAACTATGGTTTTTTTTGCAAACAATTATTGGATTTACAATTATGTGCATATGCAGCCTATGTTCAATAAATGTAAATCCATGAATTGAAATTTCCAGACGATCCTAAATTTGAACCTACACACATTTTAGTCGTACGAAGTTTAGTGAAACGGGCGCATAATAACTGTAATACATGCTAATGTCGTCTGCTATCAAGTTTATCGGGCTCGGTTCGGAAACGGTAGGAATTCATTGCCTTGGAATTCCTACTCGTTACCTAGTGCTGCCTGATAAACTTGAAACTAAATGACACGAACCTGGGGCCCGTTTCACTAAAGTTCGTACGACTAAAATGTTCGTAAGTGCAAATTTATGATATGATAGTCTGTAAATTTTACATTAACAATGTTTTCTTTTAAACACTTATTGCATTTACATTTATTGAGCATAGACTGCATATGTTCAATACATGTAAACCCATCAATTGAAATTTCAAGACGATCCTAAATTTACATTTACGAACATTTTAGTCGTACGAAGTTTAGTGAAACGGCCCCCTGCTATTCTAACGACTTTGCCAATACATACACTATAATTAATGTTACACACCAGCCTGCGCTAAACTTGCTGAGATGCAATTGTTTCTGAGCATCTATTGGCAAACTCAACTCGCAATAAAGCAGTTTGATCGGCTGAGCCTGAGCTGTAGCACAGCTCATGCTCAGCCAATCTAAGCGCTTGTCTTCAGTATTCCAGAATTTTGAAATGAAAACAATTGACAACTATTGGCACACTTAGCGCAGGCGGCGCTGTATCCGTGGAGAATGGCGACCTCGTTCTGTGATTCAATTTCCCGAGTTCCTAGACGCTGTCTTACTTGCTTTCACGTGCGGCCGGAGATAGTGATCATTATACCGACTATCGCATGTACCACGACGACTGTCCCTCATTTTAAACTCAGGTTTATTCGGATTAGCATTGATCCTCTTGTTACGTAATTGCGTAATGACGGATCGCGGGCGCAAAGGAGAGTTCATGGGATGAGACACAGGGCCTTAAAGTGGCCCGTTTCAGGGGCCCGTTTCACTAAACTTCGTAAGACTAAAATGTTCGTAAGTGCAAACTTATGATAGTCTGTAATTTCACATTAACAATGTTTTCTTGACAGCAATTATTGGATGTACAGAATTTGGCATTTTCATTATACATGTACCAGTAAGAGGAACTGTGACATGTCGCGAGAAGCAGGGGCCCGTTTCACTTAAACTTCGTACGACTAAAATGTTCGTAAGTGCAAAATTATTATAGTCTGTAAATTTCACACTAACAATGTTTTCTTGTAAACAATTATAGGATTTACATGTATTGATCATAGGCTGCATATGCAGCCTATGCTCAATAAATGTAAATCCATCAATTGAAATTTTCAAACGATCCTAAATTTGCACTTACGACCATTTTAGTCGTACGAAGTTTAGTGAAACGTACACTGTCTACAGACAGATCTTTCCGCAATAATACAATATGTTCAACAATTCTGCAAAACCCAGGAACCCACTTTTCCGACGTTTCGGCACAAGGCGTTTTTATCAAGGAATTAGTTTCCACTGAACGCTAAGTGGCATCCATTTTAGATTTCACAATCAAGTAATTCCTTGATAAAGGCCTTGCACCGAAACGTCGGAAAAGTGGGAATTTTGCAGAATTACTGACAGTAAGACAGACGGATAGACACTGCAGTATATATGCATACCTCCCCTTCGACAATTATGATCGCGGTAAACCGTGCAGATCCTGATCTTGTGGGGCTACACTGGTCGCAAAATCAATAATTAGGAGATAAGAACTATAGTCTGTTTCACGAAAGCTGCCCAAATTTTACGGCCATATAAACAATTCAAAAACAGTATTTTTTTCGATAGTATTAAATTAAATGAAAATTTAAGAATGGGCCTTCTTTTTATTTTGTGAAATTTTGTCAAATATTGATTTTATTGCGAAAACAAAATTTCCCCATGTTAAATCCCCATAGACATCTTCACGGAGTGAAGATGTCTATGGGGATTTAACATGGGGAAATTGTTTAAAATTTCAGAAATACTGGACCGATTTTTAAAATTTAACTTTTGTTTTCTTTGTTAGATCATTTCCAAGCTATCTAGCTAGGTTTCGGAGTCAATATCCAAAATAAATTGTTTTTGACTCCTCCCACAACTCCTCTTCCTTTTTCCCCCATGTTAAATTCCCATAGAGAAATCAATTTTTCGTAATAAAATCAATATTTGACCAAATTTAACGAAATAAAAAGAAGGCTCATTCTTAATTTTTCCTTTAATTTAATATTATCAAAAGAAATCTTGTTTTTGAATTGTTTATATAGCCGTAAAATTTGGGCAGCTTTCGTAAAACAGACAGTAGTTTAGCATTGGCACCAGGACGCGGTGGTGTACATGTATCATAATGCTGGTACATGGGAATGTGTAAGTTGACTAATGACTAATGTTATCCGTACGTTGTACATTGTACCAATAATGAATTTCCGTCTCATGAATATCAGAATCCATTTCTGGACGAAAATATCGAGGATACATGTATTTCCCAAGCAATACCGTGGCCTCTTTTATGATTGCGTTAAGTTACAATTTATGAACAATTTACTATCCCTCCGCAACATATAATAAACCGTAGCTCTTGTGTGCATATGTTAATGGGTCATTAGGTCTCTGTTCACGACAGGGGATGATTTATCAAGTGTCTGTATGCGTTCATTTATGGGCAATTAAAGTGGAACATAGCCGATACAGCAATACACTAGAACATGCGTCCTGTAGCAAGAACCCAATGTTTACTTCCACTTGCTTAAGGCATACACGAAAACATGTAATGCGGGCAACGGTTTAGAAACAAGAGGGCCATGGTGGCCCTAATTCGCTCATCTGACTCCATGAACACCAGAGGAGAATGTGACATTGAGTTCATATGTGTTTTAAACAAATGTGCTATTTTTAGATGGCGGTCATCTTGGATTAAGCGATGACTCTCATTTTACCAATCTGAAAATGCTTCACCCAAGGATCTTAACTTACTATGAAGTCTGGTCAGCATCGGCCATGTGTTTATCAGAGAAAAGGAGGTTCAATATCTCGAATAAGTGGACCTTTTGGCGGCCATCGTGGATGACATAATCATCCGTTTCCGACCAATATTGCACCAGAGCAATCGCCTCATCGATACCTTCAATTTGATATATGACATGAGCAAATCTGAAAAGGCTTCACCCATGGACCATAACTGTGAAGTTTGGCCACCATGGGCCTTGCTGTTCGTGTGAAGAAGAATTTTGAAATCTCTAATAAAAGAACGACCTTTTGACCTTCAGTGGCCATCTTGGATGACATGACCATCCAAGTTAGACAAAAAATGTACCAGAGCCATCGCCTCTTTGATACCTTCAATTTGATATAGATATGACCATATTTGGTGAAAAATAAAATTTGACCCCAATTTGACCCCGCGGGCCACGCCCATTTTTCACCCACTGGTCACCATTTTAACAACTTTTAAATAGCATTGAATATCGATCATTCCGACCAAGTTTTGTCTAAATCCGGCTAGCGGTTCATGAAAAGAAGATTTTTTAAGAATTTGTCCTATTTGTAGACGGCGGCCATCTTGGATTAGCGACGACCTCCATTTTAACAAAACTGAAAAGGCTTCCCCCATGGACCATAACTGTGATGTTTGGCCACCATGGGCCAAGCGGTTCGTGTGAAGAAGAATTTTGAAATCTCTAATAAAAGAACAACTTTTTCGCCTTTCGGCGGCCATCTGGGATGACATGACCATCCAATCTCGACAAATAATGTACCAGAGCGATCGCCTCTTTGATACCTACATGACCATATTCGGTAAAAACTAAAATTTGACCCCAATTTGACTCCACCGGCCACAGCCATTTTTCCCCCGAGGTCAACATTTTAACAACTTTGAAAGAGCACTGTACATCGATCATTCCGACCAAGTTTCGTCGAAATCCGGCTAACGGTTCATGAGAAGAAGATTTTTTTAAGAATTTATGCTATTTTTAGACAGCGGCCATCTTGGATTAGCGATGACCTCCATTTTAACAAATCTGAAAAGGAGTCACCCATGGACCAAAACTGTTAAGTTTGGCTACCATGGCCCAAGCGGTTCATGGGAAGAGTAATTTTGAAATCTCTAATAAAATAATGACATTTTGACCTTTCGGCGGCCATCTTGGATGACATAACCATCCGATTTCGACAAAAAGTTCACCAGAGTCATCGCCTCGTTAATATCTTCGATTTTATATATGACATGATCATGTTCGGTCAAAAATAAAATTTGACCCCACGGGCCGCGCCCATTTTTGACCCCGGGGTCACCATTTTAACGACTTTGAAAGAGCATTGTACATCGATCATTCCTACCAAGTTTTGTCGAAATCCGGTTGACGGTTCTTGAGGAGATTTTTGAAGAATGTGTGCTATTTTTAGACAGCGGCCATCTTGGATTACGTAATGACGTCATTTTAACAATTGTGTAATCCCCTACGTAAGGAACATGACCATGAAGTTTGGTGACTATAGGCATAATGGTTACCGAGGAGAAGACGTTTGAAAATGTTCACGGACGACGGACAATAGCTCACAATAGTAACAATAGCTCACATGAGCTTCGCTCAGGTGAGCTAAAAAAACTAGGAAGGGTGTGTCAGCTGTTTTTTTAAATACTACTAGACAGCTGTACATGTATGTGCCAATATGGTGGAATAGGTTCACTATTTGGTACTTATTTATTTCCTACTGTCACGAGTTTAGGCATCAAGGGGTCGTTTCACTAAACTTCGTACGACTAAATTGCTTGTAAGTGCAAAATTGGGATAGTCAGTAAATTTCACATTAACAATGTTTTCTTGTAAAATAGTATTGGATTTACATTTGCATATGCAGCCTATGCTCAATAAATGTAAATCCATTAATTGAAATTTCCAGATGATTCTAAATTTGCACTTACGAACATTTTAGTCGTACGAAGTTTAGTGAAACGGGCCCCAGAAAAAAACTAGGAAGGAAGGGTATGTTTTTTTTTTAAATACTACTAGACAGCTTAGTGTACCAATATAGTGGAATATTATTTATTTCAGACAGTAACGAGTTTAACCCTTTGAACCCGAAATCCCGCTATATCGGTTTATGCAAAAAGTGCAGATCCAGATGAGCCGGCTCGTAATATTTCTTAGAACAAAAACACCCCCTTTTCATAAATGGACGAATCTGAAAATCATTTTGTGACCATTGGGTTGGTCGGAACATTAGCATATCACAGTCCATTCCAGTTCCTTAGGGTTGAAAGGGTTAAGCATAAAGTGTGAAAAGCCATCTTCATTGTACAAACAGGGCTCGATACTGAGCAATATTCTTTTTAAACGGCTAAAGGTCGGGTCGGGTTGCCCGCACCACAATACTTGTTTAGGCCCTATCCTTGACATTTTAACCCTTAAGTGGGACAAGTCATCGGATATTGTACCTAACAAGATGTGCGATTTTTAATGAAAACTATTTACAAACTGTATGATATTTTCTATAATTGACGTCGAAAGTTGTCGGTATTTTCAGAGCAAATGCTGAATAAGCAATTACATGTACATACAAAAGAATAAACGGCAAACTATACTTTGTAAAATGTTAGATAATGATAATACAAATCAAAAGTCTTAATACATTTTATACAAATGTAAGTAAGTAAGTAATAGTGACATGTGTAAACAATATATACGTATATCGCAATGTTTAAGGGTCGGTATTCAGATACACCCGGCCCTATGAGCCTATATGTCACTTTTACCACAATTCATGAATATGTACATATATATAAATAAATACGCACATGCAGTGTCACAGTTATACCTTACAGTGTATATGTCTCCATGTGGGAAAGGGTACATCACGGCACGTAAAATAAACGCTGATTGAGATCGAATATGTTTAGGGGACCACGTCGACGCCATTAGATTACTGAGATAATCTGGTTTAATCAATATTTGCAACTATCGTGATGTACTCTTTTCCACCCAGCGGACATATACAAGTCCTAATAACTTATGATGACATTGTAGTGCATTCTAAAAGTCACTATAGAAAAGAAGACCTATAAATTAATACAAAATTATTTTGTTACTTTTTTTTCTTTTATCTCATAATAAATTAACACGTGCATGTAATACAATAATGAGAAAATTCAAATAAATTGACGACGTCACGTAATAAGAACCAACGAGTTTTAACATCAATTGAATAAAGTCATTGACAATTGCTTCGTTTACTGGGGCCCGTTTCACTAAACTTCGTACTACTAAAATGTTCGTAAGTGCAAATTTAGGATCGTCGGGAAATTTCAATTGATGGATTTACATTTAGTGAGCATAGAAGCTGCATATGCTTGGAGTCCAAGAATTATTTACAAGAAAATGTTGTTAATGTGGAATTTACAGACTATCATAATTTTGCACTTACGAATATTTTGGTCGTACGAAACGAGTAAAACGAGTCCCTGGTATTAGGCCAACTGCACATGAACGTCTCTGATACCCTGTGCCATTTCGTACCACGTTTCTTCTGTTGCCATTATGCAAGTGCGTTAAGCTACGTCTACTGAAGAGTTACAGTATTCTACGGAGTTACGTCCCCTAGTCGGAATATTCGGTACAATCTCTCACTACGTCACAATTCTTTACACGGCGACGGGACGAGGAAAAACGAATTGTAACAAGCCATATGTAAACCTTAAATGAGAAACCCCATGGGAGTTTGTACCTTCGGACATCATGAAATACGTTTACAAAATGTACAATTTTTTCCGTAAATTGTGTCAGAAGGTGACAATATTTCCAGAGTACATGCGGAATTGTATTCCACATGTACTCTGAAGATTTTATAAACTTTGGACTTAATTTATGAAAAATATTGTAAATTTTGTAAACGTATTTAATGAAATTACGCAGATGTCCGAAGGCACAAAATCCCATTGCGTGTCTCGAATGTGGATGTTACTGGAGAATGGGGCGTATGGGATTTGTGATCAATGTAGCTCCTGATCAAATACAACATTCCTGTAGCCTGATAACGCTCTATATTGCTTGTTATAAAGATGACGAGTGTTTCTCATTGATTAAATGGCGAACTGTGCATATCCTGATCAGACTGTGTGGATGTACAGGCGGATCTGGATCTACACTACGCAAAAAAGGGCCAATTTATCCAGTCACAGCCACAAATATGCTATGTTTCTAATAATTGTTATTCACCTATAAGCATCATCACTTAGCACAGTTACCATTTTGGAAACATGTATGTCTTCATTTTATGACGTTCAGTGTACCAGATAAGGAATTAGTAATTAAGTATTGTCACTCAATCATTTCTGAAGCAATCGGGTATTTCAAAAATTTAATTGGGTAAACTAAAATCATACTACTGTTTACACATCAACAGACAGCAATTATAGTTTGCTCCGAAATGAAAACATGTCTTGGCTCCAAGGAGACAATTCTAATGAAATACCAAGATGTGTTTTCATGGAATATATTTGTGGTCTGTTTATTGTTTTCTGCAGCATGGTAAAGGTACGACACATTTTGTATTGCTTTTTGATACTCGCTACTTCTGATTTCAATTGGGTTTTTGGCAATTTTAATTTGGTATCTGAGCAAATGCGCAGCTTATCTGGAGCTCTGACGTAAACAAACGTGTCGCCAAAGCACGTCTGAATTTTGAACGACGGAACTAATACATATATACATATTTATCCCGTCAACACAGTGCGTATGTGCCGTGAAACACTGTGCCGTGAAACATTTTTGATATCCAGTCAATACTATTTTTGAATTTTACAACCATTTGTAGGTGTTGACGGGATAAATAGAATAGTAGGTTAGTGCCGTGAATGGAAAAAAATATCTGGCGCGGCACGGAAACGGGATGTGCTCGGCAGAGCCTCGCCCATCCCGTTTCCTAAGCCTTGCCAGATATTTTTTCACATTCACGGCACTAACCTACTATTCTCTATCTATTTTCCTTATTTCTAAACCAAAGTATATGTTGTGACCACTCATTTGAACCGTCTCGGCGAGACGGTTCAAATGAGTGGTCACAACATATACTTCTGATGAGAAATAAAGAAATTCTTGAGCCTTGCCGGATATTTTTTCCCATTCACGGCACTAACCTGCTATTCTCTATGTATCCGTGAATACCAGTCACATTAATTGCCAATAAATTATGCTACGAATTCAAAAATAATTGAAAATACATGCCATTATATTAAAGACGTTTTGAAGTAAAAAAAAAAGTAATGTCAGTAGCTCTTATTGACGTTGGTACATGTAGCTATCGGTACGCGCGACATATTATAAGAGCGGTGTCCTGTTAGGGTTACTTTACATTATCGCTTATCTCGACTTATACACGAGACACGATCGCGAGATTGCGAGAACGGGAGTCGAGATCGCGAGACGAGAATGCGAGAACTCTCGTTCTCGCAATCTCGCCTCGCAATCTCGCGATCTCGTATATTAGTGGCCCTAGCAGGACACCGTACACGAGTGGTTATGCATATCGGAATTGATATTGATAGGACCAATTTGATAGCTGATGTGCAACTGCACTTCCGTCATTGGCGGGCGATATTGACATGAACATGAGAGACACAATACGCCTTGTTGATTTCAGACAGGAAATTCACATCGACCGTCATAATCAACATGGTTACAATAATTATCCCCCACGTGACCCGTCCTGGCGAAATGGGAGGTATTGACTTTGCTACCAGTTTAGGGTACGGGATCACTTTGTCGCCGAACGTGATATTCGGGTGTGACGTAATCTGTGACAACATGTTTACAATAGATTTTCTTTAAAATCTTCACAATAAATGAACGGAGTTTGATGATATATATGGCAGCAAAGACGAAGGTGTGTTATGGGTGATTTAACAGTTCATTATAAGAACTAATAATTATTACGAAGACTTGAGTACCGCTTATTTCTTAAAAAAAAACACAAAAAAAACCCAAACAAACAGAATTATGAGATTAGAAATATACAGCAAACACATCTCAAAGACATGACGTCACACCGTTCGGAAACCACGTGATACTAAACCATGAAGTGGTTGATCTCCGGAAATATCAATGTTCTCATAAATATTAGTTTGCTTATTTCAATGCCGTTACATGATACCTTCATACCCATCCAATTCTGGAGGAGAGGTCGCCATATTGTAAGAGTTATCTCTATCTCGCCAGAGTTATCTATCGTTGAAATAACAAATCAAAGGACTGAACGTCCTGAAATTTTTCACAGTATGTGTTTATGGATGACAAATAGACTATATAATTATCTAGAGTGGAAAACGTTTCGCAAGAACTATGCACGGGGATTTCACAGCAACAACAACTACAACAACAACAACAACAACAACAACAACAACATTGTTTTCTAAACCTTACGAAAACTGGCATAGAACATGACAATTCCGCATTTTTTATGCGGTTTGTCGTTCTTTAACAAGATGCCCTGTATAGACAAACGATATGATGTCGTGATCCGCCTAACAGTATTCAAATAAACAAACAATCGGTGAAAAGCCGTCTGAGTGCTCGTTCTGGGTCTAATTGACAAGGGGGCGAAAACGTTTAGTCAAAAATAGAGTTTTGGAAAACCCAAAATGATAGAAATGAGAATGGAAGCCGAAACCGAAAATTGTATTCGTGCTCCGAACCATGACATTTTGAATCGCGTATCATCAAGTATGGCGGTTAATCGCTGCACCCTTAGACTATGGAAACATTTAAATTAACATACATTTAGCACAAACAAACATTTATCACACGGGAAAGGCGATCAAGCTAAGTTGTTAGAACTAATTGTATTACTTAAGACCGGTATTTTTAAAAGTTTACCCGCAAAATATGTGCTGCGACCGACATACGCTAATTTGTATAACAGCTGTAAGTCCTCAAATGTGGTTGTTGGTTGTATAATACTTCGCGAGAGGTCTGTAGCCTATTTCACCAAATTGCTAAGCATACTTATCTAGCAAAGTGTACTTTGAGGGAAAATGATTTATTTTTCCCGAAATGCATTATTTCATATGCATATAGAGCTAACGAATGCAAATATTTGATGATGAACAGCATGCCGATTTATTATACTGAATTTATTACATTATCACAGCCAAAATGGCTGTGATAATGTAATAAATTCAGTATAATAACAAGAGCTGTAGGAGAACAGCATAGCTCGCCTACGAGGGTTGTCGATGTACACATAGCTTGACAAACAAGGTGGCCACGGCCTGCATAAAAGCCTTAACAAAGGTTGACTAAAACCTTAACCAATGGAAATTAAGTAAGTAATTCAAGGTTAAATGTAGGTGAATGTCAGATATAGGTCAGAGGTTATTGATGTACATCATTAGGAGATGAAGTTTTCCAAGTATGGTTGCTGTATGCCCAGGAGTATTCCATATACAAGCTCGACTAAAATCCTTAACCAAGGGGAAATAACTAAGTAATCCAAGGGTAAAAGTAGGTCAATGTCAAATATAGGTCAGGGATTATTGATGTACATCACTAGGAGATGAAATTTTCCAAGTATGGTTGCTGCAGGCCCAGGAGTATTCCATATACAAGGTTGACTATAAACCTTAACCAAGGGGAAATAACTAAGTAAGTCAAGGTTAAATGTAGGTGAAGGTAAAATATAGGTCAGGGGTTATTGATGTACATCCCTATGAGAAAAAGTTGTCCAAGTATGGTGTCTGTATGCACAATAGTATTCCATCTACACGCTTGACTAAAAACCTTAACCAAGGGGAATTAACTAAATAATTCAAGAGGAAATGTAGGTCAAGGTCAAATATAGATCAAGGGTTATTGATGTACATCCCTATGATAAAAGGTTGTCCAAGTATGGTGTCTGTATGCACAATAGAAGCTTGACTAAAAACCTTAACCAAGGTTGAGCAAAAACCTTAACCAAGGGGAATTAAGTAAGTAATTCAAGGTTAAATGTAGGTCAAGGCCAATATAGGTCAGGGGTTGTTGATGTACATCACTAGGGGATGAAGTTGTCCAAGTATGATTAGTGTAGGGCCAGGAGTATTCCATCTACAAGCTTGACTAAAAACCTTAACCAAGGGGAATTACAGTAGCGCTTTTCTGCAGGTCAACTATACGTACTATACCAATACTATACGTATACTATACCAATACGATATGTTTTCTATACGATATGCATATAATATAAACGTACGGTATGTTTCTACCGTACATACCAACCAATATCGTATAGATATACCATTCAAATCGTACGTTTATACGATGTTTATACATGTGTATAATTCTGGTACGTTTGTATCGTACAAACATACCAGATTATGGTATATTCATACCATATCCGTACGGATATATTGTATATACGAACGGATATCGTATGTTTGTATAATATTCGTACAGTATGTTTGTACTATACGATGATACGGTACAAACATACCAATATTATATGATCATACGATATGCTCATTAAATATACCAATACTATACGATTACGATATGTATACGATATTAGTATATACAAATAGGTAAGGAGCAGAAAAGCGCTACTGTAAGTAAGTAATTCAAGAGGAAATGTAGGTCAAGGTCAAATATAGATCAGGGGTTATTGAAGATGTACATCCCTATGAGAAAAGGTTGTCCAAGTATGGTGTGTGTATGGACAATAGTATTCCATGTACAACCATGACTAAAAACGTTAACAAAGGTTGACTAAAAACCTTAACCAAGGGGAATTAACTAAGTAATTCAAGGTTAAATGTAGGTCAATGTCAAATATAGGTCAGGGGTTGTTGATGTACATCACTAGGACATGAAGTTGTGCAAGTATGGTGGGTGTAGGGCCAGGAGTACTCCATATACAAGCTTGACTAAAAACCTTAACCAAGGCGTGACGCCGACGCCGACGCCGACGCCGACGCCGACGCCGACGCCGACGCCGACGCCGACGCAGACGCCGACGCCGACGCCGACGCCGACGCCGACGCCGGACGCCTTACGCCGACGCCGCCGCCGACGCCGACGCCGACGCCGACGCCGACGCCGACGCCGACGCCGACGTCGACGTCGGGGTGACTACATAAGCTCTAACTATTCTTCGAATAGTCGATCTAAAAATCAAACGGTATTAAATGCACATGTAACGCTTACGTGAACGTCCAAACACTCGGGTTATACATGAAAGTATTACTTACGTGCCACTGTTTAAATCTTTCTTATCTTCGCAATCTGAAACAAAAGCCAAATACATGTTTTCTTTCATTTTAACTCGATAAACAAATCATGTCTTGATTCGTTCACTCCATGATTTGCTTAGTGTACCATGGAACCTCTCTAAACCGGACACCCTGTGAGGTCCTCAGGGCATCCGCTTTAGAGAGATTCCACTGTAATTAATATATGTTGGCACTGCCAGCCATATGGGACAAATTGACAGTTTCTTCTAACTATGAAATTATCAAAATGGTGGAGTTACCGTAAATAGCTCAATGAAGTAGCTGATAACAATAATGTCGTGTTTATGTGTAAACATTTCGCGGAATTTTCGCGATCCGTCTCCGAAATATATGATTTTCCTCAATAAAAAATCGTTACCGGTGTTACTCGGGACAGATGTTCGTCATCATTTATACTATGATCTCAACTAAACATACCACATCAGTAAAACAAAAATCATTAGAATTGTGATAAAATTGTGATATAACGGCCTTTCAAATAGTATATCAACCCAATCCGTTGGTAAAAGAATTAAGGGATCGTACCTAGTTATCTCCCTTTGAATTTATTGATTAAAAATCCGGTCCAGATTGTATATTTTATGGTCTGATTGCTTGTACAAATAGCGACTGTCGCACGATTTGTTGCACAGCTGCACTGTCTGGTCCGGAACTGCATTATTTGCCAGATTCATATATTAACACATATTAAGTTGTATTACAAACTGTGTAGACTCAATTGTGCAGTCTGATCTGGGTCTACCCTGTTCGCAGTCTTAATATTTGCACTATTCAGTAAGAAACCGTTTCACTAAATTTCGTACGACAAAATGTTCGTAAGTGAACATTTAGGATCGTCTGGAAATTTCAATTGATGTATTTATGCTCAATAAATGTAAATCCAATAATTATTTACAAGAAAATATTGTTAATGTGAAATGTACAGACTATCATAATTTTGCACGTACGAACATTTTAGTCGTACGAAGGTTAGTGAAACGGCTCCCAGATCTGTGACTAACCTAGACGATGACACTATACATGTCACGTGTATAATATCCATTTTGAGAGATAGTCCATTTATACTGCGACCAATTTCATGTAGAGGACAATTAACCGGACGGCTATAGAAGAAATTAAACCCGACCGCAAACTGGGGTAATTTTATTACCAGATTTGCAAAGGCAAATAATTCACTACAATCCCTCATGGACGATTTTTGTATTGTGCGTCCTTGTCTTGAATTAAATAACAAACGATCTTTGTTGTCTATTGCCGCTAATTGCCTGCACATTGTGTCCGGTCATAAATCATGACATGAGTACACCAATATAGATATATTGCTTTGTTTTCCGCTGTAAATATGCTATTATTCCCACGTATTAATTCCGGGTGCTTTCAATAAAGTGTGCGCAAAGTGAGTGTCATAAACGCGTAAAGACATAACTTGTTTAGAAAGGAGCATAAAACGTATCGCGGCTTCAGAACTATCCGATATAATGTTACATTGTGGTGCAAATAACACAGAAAGTCGGTTTATTGGCATCGCACATATGTTAAGTATCTCCCACTCGTGTTTGCATGTGGTGAACGTTACTTAAGGAATAAAACAAGGGCCGTTGCGATTACTGAAGTATGAAAAACATTTGGTCTCTTTAAAGAGCGTGGAGTACGAACAAACCCAATGTGTATCATACTACAGTAAACGTAACAGCCCATGGCTTTATTATATATACTTATATTTCATGTTCTGATAGTTCCAAAAATGTAAATAACCGCTTACGCATTTTTATCCCGTCAACACAGTGCATATGTGCCGTGATACACGGTGCCGTGAAACATTTTTGATGTCCTGTCAATACGACCTAACCACTGCGTATGAATATGTGCGGTGACTGGGGTTATTTTTGTTTGCATTTAAAAGCCATTTGTAGGTGTTGACGGGATAAATAGAATAGTAGGTTAGTGCCGTGAATGGGGAAAATATCTGGCGCGGCACGGAAACGGGATGGGCGAGGCTCTGCAGAGCACATTCCGTTTCCGTGCCGCGTCAGATATAATTTCCCATTCAGGGCACTAACCTACTATTCTCAATGTATACGATGGGCTACAACAGCACAACCTATGACGGCCCACGATGGTAGACAATAACATAGTATGCCATTGCGATCGATCATACGAATATCGTACGATGACGTGCGTCGTCGTATGATATAGATTCCGATGGTAGCCGAGGTAACCCGGAAAAATCGGACAACGTGTCTGGCATTTACCTGTGGACAAGTGACAATTATATGCCTGGTTGTACGATGGTCTACGACGTCGTACGGCGGTCGTGCGACGGTCATACAATGGCATACGACGTTGACCAACGTGGACCATCTTTTGAGCATTTCAAAATAAACTTTAAAGGTATATGCCCACTCAGTAGGCACAAACTGTTCTTTATCCCGTCAACACAGTGCGTATGTGCCGTGAAACACGGTGCCGTGAAACATTGTTGATATCCTGTCAATACGACCTAATCACTGCGTATGAATATGTGCGGTTGCTGGGGTTATTTCTTTGCATTTTAAAGCCATTTGTATGTGTTGACGGGATAAATAGAATAGTAGGTTAGTGCTGTGAATGGGAAAATATCTGGCGCGGCACGGCAGAGCCTCGCCCATCCAGTTTCATGAGCCTTGCCAGATAGTTTTTCCCATTCACGGCACTAACCTACTATTCTCTATTTGTATCACAGACATCATCTGAGATATTTTCTGGCAACATTCAGTCACCATTACTCCACATATTGATTGGCATTATTATACATTTTATATCAGACGTAAATTTCCAGACTGATATCATGGACGATAACCGTGTTTCCTTAAAATGTTAACGGACATGACTATTTAATCTCTGTATTTATTTTTTGACGTGCACTAATCATACTTTATAATCTGTCGAAAACATTATTTTTCAGGTGACGCGTTTAATTAGTATAAATATTTAAAAATATAGCATGCCTTATTTGCAGTAAAATAAATATTACTAAATGAGTATAACTGTATACATGTAGCAGGCACTCGTAATTTTTAGAACTGGTGGAATAGTGACACAATTATACACTTAATATTTAATTCCTATAAAGAACATGAGTTGTGCCTACTGAGTGGGCATGTGCCTTTAACGAATCAACAACGTCACGCGACTTCACGTGGGACTAAAGTAATGTTCTGGGATATAAACACAATACGTTGAATGTGCATTTTCATTATGAATTTGAGGAAAAGTAAACATTATTGGATGAAGAGTGTTCTCGCCCGCCAATCACAACTAGCAACGCATAGGCTTTTACCGAAACTCGTGGTTCGTTAAGCAATTTTCGTCTCTTCGCTTCTGCACCACATATAGACGCGGCTTAGAAACGAAGTCGTGCACCACATAGAGACGCGGCTTAGAAACGAAGTCGTGCTCAAACATAAGACGCGGCGTAGAAACGAAGTCCTGCACCACATAGAGACGCGGCGTAGAAACGAAGTCGTGCACCACATAGAGACGCGGCTTAGAAACGAAGTCGTGCACCACATAGAGACGCCGCATAGAGAATCGGCGTAGAAACGATGCAACGAACTGTGACGGTCTGAATTTTCGTCTCCACGCGGAGTAGAAACGAGGAAACGAAACATAGGACCTTTACACAACCGCCTGCGCTAATCTTGCTCAGATATCAACGTTTCCGAACATCTATTGGCCATATCAACTCGCAATCAAGCAATTTGATTGGCTGAGCCTGAGCTGTAGCACAGCTCAGGCACAGCCAATCAAGCTGCTTGCTTTCAAGCACAACATGTAAGTATTTGTTAATAAAACAATAGACACGATTAGCGCAGCGAAGGAATGAAGGAACGAAATCTTATATCACTGGAAGTGTGAAGAAGTCTGGATGTTTGCTCGCAGATGTAACATGTCTAGTTCTATAAACATAAACGACTGATTGTTAGTTACATCTAGTGGACTAGACACTAATAATACCGGTTTTCATGTTTAATTACCGTTTTACAGTGCGCATGTACATGAACTTTGGACTCTCAGACTTCGGCAATGGCGTAGTGTATGGAAGCGTCCTGGTGCCAATGCTAAAATATATTTATCTCGTAATTAGGAGATTCTAACTCATAATTACGAGATATTATCTCCTAATTAGGACTTAGTATCTCTAAATCCTAATAAGGAGATACTAGTTCATAATTACAGAAGCGCTTGTCTGCAGGTCAACTATACGTACTATACCAATACTATACGTATACTATACCAATACGATATGTTTTCTATACGATATGCATATAATATAAAAGTACGGCATGTTTGTACCGTACATACCAACCAATATCGTATAGATATACCATTCAAATTGTACGTGTATACGATTTGTATACATGTGTATAATTCTGGTACGTTTGTATCGTACAAACATACCAGATTATGGTATATTCATACCATATCCGTATGGATATATCGTATATACGAACGGATATCGTATGTTTGTATAATATTCGTATAGTAACTTTGTGCCACCATCATCCAGTACCACCTGATAACAACGAACACTGAAATCAACTGCAGTGCACATCTATCTATGCATTAAGTTATATATCATATGTACATTGTGACACATAACTCTTTCACTCTTTCTCCCAATCTCCTCTCTTACTTTCTTTACTCTCTCTTTTTATCCGATTTTTATTTTCGTACATTGCGCAAATATCTGCATACTTATCGCCATTGCTGTTAAATTGATGTATTGTTGAAATACTTGGGTAAGGGCTGTAATTAATGTTGTGAGAACTTGTAGCCCAAGCCCATTGTACTTACATGCAATAAACTATGTTTAAACTAAACTATACGATGATACGGTACAAACATACCAATAGTATATGATCATACGATATGCTCATTAAATATACTATACGATTACGATATGTATACGATATTAGTATATACAAATAGGTAAGGAGAAGAAAAGCGCTACTGTAGGAGATATAATGGAAAATGACGTCAGTCTTCAGTAACCAATCAAACGACTGCGTGCACGCGATTGAAATATTTTAAAATGTAATTTCAAATTGATAATGAGGAAGTGAATGTGATTTAAATTGAATTGAATTAAATTGAATTTGATTTAAAAAAAAAAGAATTTAGGTTAGTGTGACGAGTTTTTTGGTACAGTTTACACTTGCAATCTTTGAGATTTATGTTAATGTATTATTTAGTAACTGTAAAATCTATGCCGAAAACCCTCCCAAAACAGCGGATTCGACACGCTGTAATACATGTATCAAGGTGTATGATCACGTGGTACTAACAACAACAACAACAAGTACTGAAACTTCCAGAATAAATCTGATTCAAAGTACGTATTATTTTGCATTGTCCTTATTACGTAACGAATTTTGATGAACAATGGCGCATCAAACGCGTCTTGTTAAGCTACATTTGATGGTCTCCGTGTTTTCGCCCAAACTTCTGTCGTTTTTGCGAAGTATCGATTTCCGTGTCTACCGACACGGACATCGATTCTTCGCAAAAACGACATAAGTCTGTGCCGAACTCCCTGGACCACGAAATGCAGCTCATAAAGACGCGTTTGCTACGCCATATTTCATCAAAATCCGTTGCATATTAAGGAAAATATAAAATAATACTTACTTCGGAGTGGGCAACGTTGTTGTTGTTGTAACCACGTGATCATGCACCTTGTTTATAGGAGAGTATGTATTTACGACTTCGTGTGGGATTTTCATACAGCCGTGTATACAAACAATAATTGACCATCAAAGACACGCTAGAATCACCTGTGGCGGTAATGCGACCGAGTAGAGTTCTACACAAAAATATTCAGTGTATATATATGTGGTGCTGAGCGGAGAAATGGGGCTTATGGATTTTGTGACCAGTGTAGATCTAGATCAGCCTATGCGTCCGCACAGTCTGATCAAGATCTGCACTATTCGCCATTCCATTAGTGGAAAACCAGTAACGATAATAACTAGGAACTACAGTTGTCTATTTGACCAGGAGCTACATTGGGCTACACTGGGAACGACTCTCATAAGCCCAAGTCTCCAGATAAGTAATTAGTAACTGAGTATTGTCACTCCATCATTTCTGACGCAATTGGGTATTTCAAAATATTATTTTGGTAACATAAAACCACACTACAGTTTACACATCAACAGACAGCAATTATTGAATAGTTTGCTTTGGAATGAAAACATGTCTTGGCATTTCATTAGAATTGTCTCCTTGGAGACAATTCTAATGAAATACCAAGATGTGTTTTCATGGAAAATAAGAAATATATGCTATATTTGTGGTCTGTTTATTGTTTACACATTCACTGACGGATTTGATTGGCATATGTAGGTCGATTTGCTTCAGTTTGAAGTAGTGACGGCTGCATGTAAATTACGACAGATGCACTTTCTTGCCGCAATGTCTGAAGTTTGTAATGTTTTTGTCCACGTAATTAATTAACTTAATTAAGCCTAGACGGCTCACGTCGTAACTGTTCAAATTGCACGTTTATGATTTCCCAATCGACAAGGTTCCAACGTCGGGAATTTCGAGATTGCTTTTTTGGGCCGACGGTGCTTTCTGTGGCAGAGTGCTTTGGTACATTTGTAAATGGTGTAGGCAAACTATTTATTAAAGGTACATGCCTACTCAGTAGGCACAAACTGTTCTTTATAGGAATTAAATAAGTGTATAATTGTGTCACTATTCCACCAGTTTTAAAAATCACGAGTGCCCTCTATACATATATGATTTAATGTAGTAATATTTATTTTACTGATAGCGACTCACGGTAGTATCAGGCTATGTATGATCATTGCACTTCAAAAAATAAATACAGATACTATATAGTAATGTCCGTTAACATGTTAAGGTAACACGGTTATCGCCCCTGTTATCAGTGTGAAAATTTACGTCTGATATAAAATTATAATAATGCCAATCAATACGTCGGGTAATGGTGAATGAATGTTTATTTTGCCAGAACATGTCTCACTCGTATCATGTTTCTGATATAAATAACATTTTGTACCTACTGAGTGGGCATGCACCTTTAACCCTTCGAACCCGAAAGCCCGCTATAGCGGTTTATGCAAACAGTGCAGATCCTGATGAGCCGGCTCGTAACGAGCCGTCTCATCAGGATCTGCACTTTTTCATATTTTCACTTCCCATTTTTATAAATGAACTACTCTCAACATCAGTTTCTGACGGTTGAATTGGTTGCAAAATTAACATATCAAAATCCATCAATTAATTAATGCTACATAACCGCCTGAGTTAATCTCGCGCAGATGTCAACGTTTCTGAAAATCTATTGGCAATCGCAACTGGCAAACTAAAGGAGAAGAATTCACATAAGCTTTTATAAAGCTTGTTTTCTAATCCTATTATCACTTGTCTTGTGTATATGTAACCTGCTATATATGAAATAAAATATTGTTTAAACTAACTGACAAGCAGGCAGCTTGATTGACTGAGCCGGAGCTGCAGCACAGCTCAGGCTCAGTCAATCAATCCGCTTGATTTCGAGCACAACATTCAAGCGAATGAAAGTAGAGAATTTCAAATATTGAGAGGATTACCACATGCGGTGGTGTAATGTATGGGAACCGCCCAGGGTGTTTGGCTTAGAGGGGTTCCACTGTATTAGACAGTAGTGCGACCCCCATCGTGTTACCGTTAGCGACGAGCATGATACGAATAGAGACTGGTAAAACATGACATCAGCTGTGTTTTTCACTAGATTATAGTTCCAGACAACTCGAACCCCGTCATGTGAGAGTTGGCGACGATCATGCTAGACACTTGCACATTTTGGCATGTTGGTCCGTGTTGTCACGTGGACGTCTACGCTGCGAGTTGCCAACTTATAGTGCCATTCAATTCGACCCCCGTTATGTGAGCTTTGGCGACGACCTCCCCCCGCTTGGCACTGGTGCAAATTGACATACGGTCCGTTTTGTCATGTGGACGTGCACGCTGTGAGTTGCCAGCTGAAGGTGCCAAGAACCGCTTCTGTAGTAGAAACTGTGCGCATGGGCGAATGATACTTCAGCGAGTTTATATCCAACGTAGGACCAAGCCGGTGTACGACATAGAGAATAGTAGGTTAGTGCCGTGAATGGGAAAAGATATCCGGCAAGGCTCAAGAATTTCTTTATTTCTCATCAGAAGTATATGACCGAGACGGTTCAAATGAGTGGTCCTCGCCGCCGAGACGGTTCAAATGAGTGGTCAGAACATATACTTTGGTTCAGAAATAAGGAAAATAGATAGAGAGTTGGTTAGTGCCGTGAATGGGAAAAAATATCCGGCGCGGCACGGAAATGGGATGTGCTCGGCAGAGCCTCGCCCATCCCGTTTCCTGAGCCTTGCCAGATACTTTTTCCCATTCACGGCACTAACCAACTATTCTATTTATCCCGTCAACACATACAAATGGCTTTAAAATGTAAAAATAGTATTGACTGGATATCAAAAATGTTTCACGGCACGTACGCACTGTGTTGACGGGGTGAAGTATAAAACGTGACGATATTGAGCAGGGGCGTCGGAACAGACCCGGCAGGTGAGGCAACTTACGGACCAAACATGTTGACATTAAATGTGATGTTTTATTGAAATATTTATAATTCATATGCCAAAATCATAAGGTAAAACTGTCATTATTATTATTAGTAATAGTATGTAAACATGATCTATGCATTTCCCATACTGTGGATTTTGGGTTTTGTGGTGCGTGTTGGACTTATCTCGTTTGATAGTGTTATAGCAGGCGATGCACACGTTTTTTTAAATATTGTTCTGCAACTTGTTTAATTTCTTCTCAAATGGTATGTTGTTACCACTCAGTTGAACCATCTCGACGAAACGGTACTGAGTTGTAGCAATATACACATTGGGTGGCGGGGGCACCTCCTCCATTCGCTGGTCCAATCTTATTATAATGTCTGTCCAGGATCGCAAAGCACGCACATATGCTTCGGTGCGTCCGATGTACAGGTTCCAACTCGTGTATCTATAGTTGTATTTATCCCGTCAACACAGTGCGTATGTGCCGTGAAACACGGTGCCGTGAAACATTTTTGATATCCAGTCAATACTATGTTTGCATTGTACAGCCATCTGTAGGTGTTGACGGGATAAATAGAATAGTAGGTTAGTGCCGTGAATGGGAAAAAATATCTGGCGCGGCACGGAAACGGGATGTGCTCGGCAGAGCCTCGCCCATCCCGTTTCCTGAGCCTTGCCAGATATTCTTTCCCATTCACGGCACTAACCTACTATTCTCTATATAATGAACATAATCTGCTATCGTTGTATTCAAATGCCTAGAGTACAATGTAACCTCTCTAAGCCGGACACCATGGGAAGCTCCCAGTGTGGCCGGTTTTGAGAGGTAACACTGCGTTCAGCTGGGGTAGTATATCCAATGTATATAATGAACGTGATATGCGCTCGTCTCTTCTATCAATGTGTTCAAGTACATGGATTGCAGTTTAGTCTCTTCCACTGGGGCACCATGCGAAACACCCAGGGTGTCAGGTTTTGAGAGATTCCAATTTCGTCAGTGACAGCAAGATATATATAACGAACGTGACGGGCGCTCGTTTCATCTACCGACGATGTATGTTTTCAGGAGTTCCGACTCAATTAATCCTATCCGTATCTCTGTGATGGAACTGTTTACATAACTCCGACAAACGCCGCGCTTGGGAAGTGTCATGTTAGCAGATATGTGTGTTGTGTTTCCGTGTTGGTGGCCAATAATCGCTGTTGTTCATTACATTCAGGTGTTTTCAAATAAAGAGCTCGATAAATATTGGCAAGTTTAGCGCCGGCGGTAGTGTACGACACGTGTCTTGTTGCCGTTTTAGTTTCAGAGCACCGTGGACATCTATTTGTAACGCCAACGCGCGATCAAGCAATTTGATTGACTGAGCCTGAGCTGTAGGATTTAAATCAAGCAGCTTGCTTGACTGAGCCTGAGCTGTAGCACAGCTCAGGCTCAGTCAAGCAAGCTGCTTGATTTAAAGTACATTATTCAAGTATTTTGAACTAAAGAAATTGATAAATGTTGACGGGATTAGCGCAGGCAGCTGTGTATGTTCTATTCAGCGACTCAATACGGAGACGATCTTACAGAGCGATGATTTAATATGATATTTATTAAACGAGTTTATTGATTTCATAAGATACGAGGCTATGCCGGGTTTCGTATGAAAATCAGTCAACGAGTTTATTAAATTGCATATGATTTAATATGATATTTATTACACGAGCTTATTGATTTCATAAGAACGAGGCTATGCCGGGTTTCTTATGAAATCAGTCAACGAGTGTATTATATATCATTATAAACCAGTTAATTAAATATCATATTAAATGTTAGGTTATATTTGTATGCAAAATAAAAGCACCATGGAAGCTGTACTAATCACTTGTAAATTTTCAGTAGCTGTCGCATTTACAAAATAATACTAATGTACTGTGTATTATGATTGATAATGCACTGTGTTACTACACTGCACACACTCATTGTATGCAATAACAAGAAAGTGTGGCCTGTCGACACGAGAATACCCCCCTGTGACAGATTTGGGAACCTCCGGCAAACATCTCAATCAAAACTTCATCGAAACGTTTCAAAGCAAATTTGTGAAGGTCACATAGCTAAAGTCATATTTAGGGCATATAGATGCGTGTGTCACGCCAGGGTGACACCGAGCTAGTCTACTGAAGGGACGGAACACCAAGCACGTTGTGGACAGAGAAAACAAGGTATATTTTTACAAGGATGATGTATTTACATAAATGATAAGCACAAACAATAGATGAATATGTCAGTACGGACAACGTCCCATAGCAGCCACCGCCACAGGCCCTTGCACAACCAAGGCACATCCACGATTCTGGAACAGGTAGGTAAAGTCAAAAGTAAACGTCATCATGATCTGGATCAATATCCAATGTTAGAGTTCAGCTAAACAACTCTGGCTTCCGCCATGATGGGAGTGACGTTATACTAACGTCGTAAAGTTACTGGTACTTATGAGATACAGAGTCTACTTGGGCGGATGGGGTCCATAACGCATCGGTGAACGTCCCTATCGATTCATCACGTCCTTTGACAGAATGAAACACCGGAATATGCCCCACTTGATTACGCCCTTGGTCCACGCGCAGCAGAATCCCCGCTAACACACGGTGTCTCCAGAATAAATCAAAGGACTGAAAGTCCTGAAATCCTTCGCAGTTGCGACAAAAAGTATTCTCTCAAAGAGTCGTCACAGACTGGAATGCACTCCCTAGTGATTGTGTAAATTCGAACAAACTAAATAGTTTCAAAAGTTCACTCAACTCCGCCTGGAAGAAGAGACCCAGCAAATTCAACACGTGAAAATATTGTACAGACATTTTAACCATGATTTAGTTGCGCTCTCCCCCAGTTTCAAAGACAATTATCCAATTTGACGTCGCTAAAATAGGCCAGTACAAGCCTAGCTTACAAGAAACGGCCTTCAACCAAGGTTGAACCAAGGTAGGTAGAAAATAAAAAAAAAGTACTTGCCCAGGTCAAAAAGTTACTCGCCCATTTTTTTTTAAAAATAAATTGCTATTTCCAGTTTTTGTAATGTTGCATCTTATTTATAAAAAAAAAGCTTTTACATATAATCATTACCAAAACGTATGAGACATATTCACTATTATTGTTATTTATATTTTAAGTATTAAATGAACGTAAACAAACAAATAGCAGCAAATTTGCTCAGAGGCTTGCACACTTCTTATTTTCTATAAGCGTTGAGTGACATAGATTTAGTTTAATTTATAGTGGCTATGTTTGCATGCGCTGCGTGCTGCCTTAATTACTAAATTCAATGGTTTCGGACCCGGCGCCGACCGTTTCGTCCCAAGCCGTTATGTTCGGCGTCTGAAATGCGCGTTAACCCAACAACTGTATACGAGACGATATATGTGGCCGCGTATACACTAGTCTATATTCGCAGTCCTATTATTTGTTAGCCCGGCCGCGTAAAGCCGACAAATAATCCGTGAATTAAACTTGCCCGATATGGACCGTGTTCAAAATCGCTAGAGATTCTACCCGTAACCGTGTACATAGACACTGCTTGAATCTTACTTCCCGCAAATTGACGTAAACTGTAAACAACAAATGGTCGCTGAATTAATACCATTTGTTGGCCGTTATCGATGGAATTAATTGGCAATTTCTTCCAAAAAAACAAATCCTGACCTAATCTTTCACTCGCCAAACTGGGCGAGTGCCTGTAGAAAGTACTCGACCGCCACAAAAAGCACTCGCCATGGCGAGCTGGGCGAGTGAAATTTCAACCCCTGAATTATTGTATCGATTCAGCTGCGCGAAATGACCTTGTCAATTTGCATAAACTGAAGCCATCACAGGCGCTCGGATTGTTCAACAAAAATAATAGAGAGTCGCATTTCATCACACTATCGGAGTATTTAATGATTATGATGCATGTTTTGTTGAACGGGTATATAATAAATAGGTTTTTGGATTTGTACGGAAATATATTTCGGCGTACTCGTTCGTTCGGCGGAACCTAAAATTATTCAAACTCTAAGACAATGTTTCCTTTGTGAAGTGTATCGTACTGCATTTTCTGTGTAACGTCATTATAGATTAGTTGATGTTTTAAGTAAAATGGACACTGATTAATAATATCGATGGCTCAAGATGATTATTTAAAGCATGCGGTATGTAACTGTCAAAAAACAATGTTTCTGTTTTAAATCATCATCATTTCGCTGTCCAATGTTGGATTTTATCGAGCCATTGACCTATGACTATGTAAACGATTCTGTAATTTGTCGGCATAAAATGGCGGAAACTACTTTTCATGAGACACGAGGTTAATTGTATCAGTGCGCGTGAAAAATAATATACTCAAATTAATACATGTCAGTTTATATTATATTAAATCAGATAAACATTTTGTAATATAAATGTCGTACAGAAAAATTAACAACACATGTATTACACTACACAATATAATGTTAGCTCACTATCAGAACTATTTTTTCATGGCGTATAACTACGTATAAATTACATGTGGAGCGGTCGATCATTGCGCTAAAAATATAACCTTCCTAACAAAATATTTATTATGAAACACGACAGTTAATATTTTATAAAATCACAAACTGTTTTTAAAAATATAACTAGCTGAAAAAAAATGTAGCTGGCCAAAAATGTGAGTGACACGTTCATAATGCACCGCTCGCTTTGGAACTCTCTCACGTGGCGTAGCTAGAATCATGAAGCATGAAGTACGTTCGTTGGTCGACAATTACTCATTTGCATAAATCATGTGAGGTCTCAAAAACCGTATAAGGACTATATCCAAGCAAATATGCTTGGATAATAAATAAATCTGTGTTGCGTACTGAATTTACGCAGACACAAAGTAGGGACGTGCCGTCGCTCGTTGCTGACTGGCTGGCTGCCTGGCTGGTGTACTGGCTGGGACTACAAAACACCAACGGTGTTGTTACCAGAATGTAACATGTTATAGTCTCAATACTAGTTACAGTAGTGCACATGAAATCAATATCCTGATTGCATGGCAATACTAAACATCATCATATATTACAATGATGAAACATGATAAATTGCAATGTACACAAAGATAGTTTCACTAATTGGAAGAAGGGGGCTAATGGAATTCATAAGTCGGAAAATGCGATATAACACATTAATGAACAGCCACTATATCTAGTGTACCCAACGATATATCTCTTCACATCCGTACATGTGAATACAGACGTCATTCACAGTTATTTACCATTAGTAAACAAACATTTGATTGCGACAGGCCTTACCTTGATCAGACTGCCCGTGGCCAACTGCTCTAACTTAATAAAGAGCAACTGTGCCAAGTATTCTACTGTGCAGACTCACAGTATTACATTACATTACATTACTAATAATAAACACTGTATACTCTAATCAGACTGTAGGATTACACAGGCTGACCCAAAGCATCAGTGATTGAAACAAATTATACTTCACATCATGTCCTTATTGCAGCTTACTGATGTATAAATCAGTGCACTTAGAGCAGAACTGTCTGATCTGGTCCATCCTGGTCGCAATAGCATTTACAATATTTACAACACACTGCGAACGTAATATGACTTTTAATAAAATGAATGTACAGACGACTGGGTTAGGAGTTAGCATGTGTTTCCCCATAGAGTAATGAAAGTCGTCCAGACAATTCACGTTACAATTGTGACATGTTAAAATTGGCAATGTTATTGAATCGTAATATAAAATGCATAGCTAATGTTAGTGAACATTTCAATCAAGTTCGCCCTTCGTTTTACAAATACAATAAATTTCTAATGCAATTAGTCAGAGAGACATGCAACAAAAACACATGAGAATACATTACAATACTCACGGAATGCTCCCACATGCCAGTCCTGTAATCGTTATCATTTACACGTAAACACGACGAATTAATGAAGCAATAATATTTGATTAAGGGAGATAATCTACAATAGCGGATACATGCCATACGGCTTTTATTGACCAAGCGTTTGGTCGAAACGGGGCCAAATACCTCAGGTAAATTAAATAGTGCAGTATTATCGAGGATACGATAACACTGCGTAGAATTGCCGGTCTTGGCAAGATTCAGACTTAAATGGCAGCATTAGAAAGTAACAACAACATATGTACTCACCAATTCGAAGTGAAAACTTGCGCTCCAATGTCACAAGAATGTAATTGAGTGTCCGACTGAGAGTATATGGTGCTACAACGAATATATATCCCCACCCTAGTGCATGGCTATCCTCATATAGTCTGCTTGTCAATGTAAAACTTATGTGCCAACATTTGGCTTACAATTTTGCGTAAGTGGACCAATGTTCTGACAGTCAGTCTAGCTCATGAGATATCTGGTGAATTAGTCTGAAATACTTCAGTCATAAATAGGTATGACCTACTAGGTAATTAGGTTAGCATCCAAGTCTGCATATACAGTGTAGATCACTCGGATATGACCAGTACAAAATCCAATACTGGTGGTCCGTGCGCGGTTTCGGATAATGGTATGATCTATTAAAGTAATAGCGAAATAGAAGTTATGATGCAATTGAGAAAATCAGTCAAATACATTAACAGAACCGCGGACGGACAAACGGACGAACGCACGCACGGACGGACACACAGTCCAAACAATATATGCTGTACGGCGCTATGGAGACAAGGGCATACAACATTATCCAGCTCGATGCGATGAACTATGCTTAGCTTCAGTGTTCATGAATTATTGTAGTCTATACGGGTTATATCCCCTTGAATTACAATGCATATTTTTAATATAATGCAAAGTGTACATCAGGTGATATTTTCAAACAAATATGTGGTATCGGGTTTATGTGACCTACATATTGTGTAGGAATGTTCCCATACATTGTAAAACAATAGATGCGGGTATGCGAGTGTAAATGGAGAAATCTGGCTTATGGGTATTGCGATCAGTGTAGATCCAGATCAACCTGCGCATCCGCGCAGGCTGATCAGGATCTGCACTGTTCGCCATTCCAATAAAACACCCGTCTTGCTTCTAACAGTCAAGCAATATATATCGTTATTAGGTTAAGAGAATGTGCTATTAGATCAGGAGCTACATTGGTCACAAATCACATAAGCCACATTTCTCCAGTCACATGTGACATATGAGCTTACTCGTGATCATCTAAATTTAGCAATAATGCAAATATACTGACACTATATAAAACGCAACAGAGGATTGGTGCAATATTTGTTCAACACATTGCGACTTCTTACAAGGTATTTACAATTTAATGTAAGTTCAATATGTCTGCTATCAGTTAGACAAATAATGAGCAGCTGCCAAAAACAAGCATAAAGACACTGACCTTGGCACAGGGGTATTCCGGAATAATGTAAAAATCGGCAGCACTTAGTACTGAATATGTCCCCTATCTGCAGCAAGTCCAGCACGTACTAGTCTCGTCATCGAGTTAATCAGAATGTTTACCTGAGCGATAGGAATATGCTGCCATTCAACGCCTGACGTAGCTGGTGGTGGTTTGACCGTGAATTTTGACGTCGCCATAGACGAATGTCTAGAATATCCCAGATATACTCAATCATGGAGAAATCGGGACTGTAAGGTGGGCTAGTCATCACGTCAATGTTGTTTGTGTGTAGAAGGTCCACACTTAGCCTTGCCACATGAGCGCACACATTGTCTTGTTGCAAGATGACGTCATTGTCCTGCAAAAAAATGCACTACGACCGGTTGTAAAACATTGTCACATTGTTGAGCTGTTAAGGTTCCATCAATGACAACAAGCGGTGTCTTCTTGCCATGGGCGATGCCACCACACACCATAACGCCACCTCCACCGAACCGATCACATTCTACCACGCAGTTATTCGAGTAGCGTTCGCCCTTACGTCGGAACACACGTTGTAGACGGTCAGACATGTAGCCTATTTCACCAACATTGCAAAGTATACTTTTCTAGCAAAGTAACTTTGAGGGAGAACTTTTCAATTTTAGGATAAATTTATTATTTTTTATTATACTGTATTTATTACATTATCACAGCCATTTTGGCTGTGATAATGTAATAAATTCAGTATAATAATTCTGCATACTTTTAATCGTCAAATTTATGCAGTCGTTAGTTCTATATGAAATAATGCAAAGATAAATGATTACTCCTCCAGGTATACTTTGCTAGAAAAGTATACTTTGCAATGTTGGTGAAATCGGCTACCGTACAGTAGAAACCGTGACTAGTCTGTGAATAGTGTACGTCTCAAACGGAGAAGAGGAAACACATTCGGTCTATGTTGACGCAGCCACTCCATTCTAACATGACGTCGACGTCGTGTAAGTGGCTATCATATGGACGATATGGCTTGAGGTCAGCTTCACGCAATCGATTGAGCACAGTTGACCTGTCTGTTTCTGTTGCGGTGAGTCCCAGGTTTGTTACTAGCAGTTTCTGTGGCGTTAAGAAATCGGTGACGTAAATAGGTCAGTCGAGTATAACGGTCCTGACGAGGTGAAGTTACGCACGGATGTCCGCTCCGAGGACGGTTAACGGCGTTCCTGTCCGTCAGGAGGCGTTGGTAAAGACGGGAAATAGGTACTGCGGTTCGCATATAGAACTATAGCGTACATTGACTAGTTCCATTAAGTAACATCCTGACTGCGTCATTACTTTGATTTGGCGTCAACCGTACTATAGCTTATACTGACATATTTCATCAACTTCTATTGTATGACTCTTCTGTCCCAATCCTAAATGAACATACTGTGCTAGCTTTTATGTGGACTAGATAACACCATGTACTTATGCACGGGCAAAACATGTAATTCAACTTACGTCCACCCGACCGTTAGCCATATGCTGGCAACAATGCGATTTTCGGATATATGGATAAGAAGAAATAACGTAATATGCAAATATGATATACATACAGTGGAACTTCTCTAAACCGGACACCCTGGGAGGTCCCCAGGGTGTCCGGAGTAGAGATGTTTCACTGTCATTCTGTGTAAGAGCACTGAAAACATGCCTGAGTGTATTGCAATCATGAACACCGGTAAACATCAGCGATATTTGACAGTGAAATTTAACTCAGCGATGTCGCAAGGTTGTCCGGTTTAGCAATATTTCACTGTACTACCCTGGCATTCCGAAAACTATAGCCTATTTACCTTGTTGCGTTTCTTTATGCGCAAGTATAAGAAGAAATCATCAGACGAAATATCAGCATGAGTTTCATGTTATCTTCATAAACATAGCCGAGGCGACATGACGAAATGGGGCTTATTGTGGTTGCGACCAGTGTAGCCCAAGCCTTCAACGTTTATTGACATACAGTGAAACCTCTCTAAACCGGACACCCTGGGGGTCCCCAGGGTGTCTGGCTTAGAGAGCTTTCACTGTAAATCAGTTCATAATCATTCGGAGCCATAGCCGTGTTCTGTGGGATCATGAACAGCACCTGCGATCAATAACCAGATAATAAGATCATGTGTGTTTTATTGGTGTCCGGTTTAGAGAGATTCCACTGTATATAGGCTAACTGAGATTGCCAAATTTGTTTATTGGCAAATAGGGCTTATTTGGTTTCGTCCAGTGTAGTCCAAGATCAGCTTGCGCATGCATATACAACACTCAAAGTTGTACAGTGGGACCTCTCTAAACCGGACACCCTATTAGATTCAATGAGTTCAATTTTGATATAATGTATCACTAATGACAATGTACGTATACTTGCAAAGCGCATGTATTGGATCGCTCAAAGTGTTGAATCTTAGCGAAACCTCTCTGATGTCAACATTCTAGGGACCTCCCATGGTGTCCGGTTTAGAGAGGCTGCACTGTATCAACATACAAGGGTGGGTTAGCGGGGGGGGGGGGGGCGAGGGCGTTTCACTTCGTACGATTAAGATGTTCGTAAGTGCAAATTTAGGATCGTCTGGAAATTCCAATTGATGGGTTTACATTTATTGAGCATAGGCTATGCTCAATAAATGTAAATCCATTAATTATTTACAAGAAAACAGAGTTAACGTGAAATTTACCGACTATCATAAGTTTGCACATACGAACAGTTTAATCGTACGAAGTTTAGTGAAACGGCCCCCAGAAGCTACATGTACACTGGCCAAACATTCAGTAAGACCCAAAATATCGTGGCATATCACACGTGGTCATTCATCCACAGTCGACAGTCACAGTCACAGTCACAGTCACAAAACTTACATGTCGTTGTGACTGGAGAAATGGGGCTTATATATTTTTGCGACCAGTGTAGATCCAGATCAGCCTGTGCATCCGCACAGTCTGATCTGGGTCTACACTGTTCGCCATTCTGTCAAACAGCATACCGTTCATGCATGCATCTAACTGGATGAATGTGACAGCAAAAAAATGGCATATACATGTATGTACATGTAAGCCTTAGATATACAGCCACAGTCATATATTTGAATCGCTGGTTAAGGACCCGTGGGACCGACCCCTGATCATCATATGACTTAAACATATTTTATTAATTGTGTCCTAAATGTGATGGGATACCAGTATATCTATAAGATATTATAGGAATGAATGGCCTTTTTGTGGAATTTATCGGGGTATAAACTTGGAAAAGTCGCGGGAATACTGGACAAAGGCCGGAAGGCCTCGTCCAGTATTCCCGCGACTTTTCCAAGTTTATGTCCCCGATAAATTCCACAAAAAAGGCCATTCATCCTTATAATTCCAGCATTTGTTTTCTTAATAATTATTTTAACTGCGCCTCACGGTTACGGAAATTAGTTCGGCGTGGGAGTTTACTTGGATATAAATTTTGGACAGAGACTTGCTACGGGCCAATCAAATGTTAGGGAATTGTGTAAATATTTTTGTGCTGGAATTATATGTAGATATTCCCTCGTTACTGTATCCTATAGAGTGGCCAAGTCGGCCAGCTTAATGTGTTCAAGCTATTGTGGCGTTTGACAAAGAACGGATAATTCGAAGTAGAACATGTGATATAATGTAGTTATTCATACAAGTGTGACCAGTGTAAATCCATACCATCATGTACATATACAGTCAGCGAATGGATCAAAGTTAAGACATTCATGACAGTCGCCGAGCATGATTACCGAACTATATATCAAGAGCAGTTGTGTACAGCGAAGATTTGTTGATGGTTCCCAAACGAAAACGAATGGAAATTACAATTTTCGAAAACAAATAAAAAAAAAAGAAGATTTTTTTTTTTCGAAAATTGTATTTTTTTTAAGGCCTCGTTCAGTATTTCTGCGACTTTTCCAAGTTTATATCCCCGATAAATTCCGCAAAAAGGCCATTCATTCCATATAATTCCAGCATTTGAAATAAATTCATCAAAAAAATGTGTTTATTTTCCGTTTTCTTAAAAAATATTTTAACTGAGCCTCACGGTTACGAAAAGTAGCTAGGCGTGGGAGTTTACTGTGATATAAATTTTGGACAGAGACTTCCTATGAGCCAATCAAATGTTAGGGAATTATGTAAATATTTTTGTAATGGGATTATGCAGTTGTATACAGCGAAGATTTGTTGATGGTTCCCAAACGAAGCAAACGAAAACGAATGGAAATAGTTTTATTACAACGATAGCTTATATTTTGTACGTGAAAACTATATTTGAATACAATAAATACCTGGCTTATAACTATTTAAGCGCCTGTCGTTTATTTCAACGCATCGTTTTCTAGTATAAGAAAAACGAAAACGGTGTGAAAACGATGTACAAACGATAGGCAATCGTTCGTCTGTGGAACCAGGAACAAATCCGGGCTACATGTATAGCTGCGGCTACTCATTTCAGTCATGGTCTGTGTCAATATTTTCATAGTCCGCTACACTAGAGCTACCTGGCGCCTGCTTAAGCGAAACTTTCGTTTTCGTTTGTCTTGTTGGGAAACATCACATAAATATTCACTTTAACAATGCTGTTTATCTTTACAGTAAACTAACCAGTTGGCCTTTAAATTACTACAGTCTGTTTCACTAAAGCTGCCCAAATTTTACGGCCATATAAACAATTCAAAAACCATATTTGTTTCGATAATATTAAATTGAAGGAAAATTTAAGAATGAGCCTTCTTTTTATTTCGTTAAATTTTGTCAAATATTGATTTTATCGCGAAAACAAAATTTCCCCATGTTAAATCCCCATAGACATCTTCACGGAGTGAAGATGTCTATGGGGATTTAACATGGGGACATTTTTTAGAATTTCAGTAATCCTGGACAGATTTTCAAAATTTAACTTTTGTTTTCTTAGTTAGATCATTTCCAAGCTATCTAGCTAGGTTTCGGAGTCAATTTCCAAAATTATTAGTTTTTTGACTCCTCCCACACTCCTCTACCTATTTTTCCCCCATGTTAAATTCCCATAGAGAAATCAATTTTTCGTAATAAAATCAATATTTGACCAAATTTCAAGAAATAAAAAGAAGGTTCATTCTTAAATTTTCCTTTAATTTAATATTATCAAAAAAATAATTGTTTTTGAATTGTTTATATGGCCGTAAAATTTGGGCAGCTTTCGCGAAACAGATTAGATACAAAGTTAAAGCTTAAAACGTGCGGTAAGTTACTGGTTGAAAACTGAAATCATGCTCGTCCGCACCATTATGTGAAGAAACCATGTTCCATTTCTTATGATTGACAGATACCGCCGGTATTTGTTCCTGAGTCTACAAGCAAACGATTGTCTATCGTTTACACATCGATTTCACATTTTTTTAATTAGAAAACGATGTTTCCGTTGGTTCGAGTTAAACGTGTCACGTTTAAACCAACGAAAACATCATTTTCTAATTGATAACAACGAAAACAGTGTCAAAACGATGCGCTGAAATAAACGACGGGCGTTCAAATAGTCGAACGCAGGGTATTTGAACGAAAGTATATTTGTATGTACATAAAATAAACAATCATATGCATATCTTACAAATCGATCGTCTGAACATCGTTTTCATTTGTTTCGTTCGAGAACCTTCAACACATATTCGCTGTAGCACACGCGTGTGACCTCCTTGAGCGACATCGTATGGGGTTGTGACTTATGTTACAACAATACGCTGTCCAGATAGTATCATACTAATATAATAATAGTTTCGGCAGAAATAATGAATGAACACGCGGCTTAGGGGACAAGTCTAACACGGCGACCTGACAACCGAACAATGCCCATCAAATTACTCTACCCGCAAATACTTGATATCGTCTAACAGTATATTGACCCTACTACACTGACCCCTGCGCTAATCTTGCTAATATATGTTAACTGTTTTCTTTCAAGTTGTTTGAAATCAAGAAGATTGATTGGTTGAGCCTGAGCTGCTGGATTTACAGCTGAGAGTTGGCATTGGCAATATATGTTCAGAAATATTTGTTTGGCTGAGCATGAGCTGTAGCAAAATGCAGGCTCAGCCAGTCAAACTGCTTGATTGCGAGTTGGCAATGTACATGTATACTGGTCCATCTTTCTAACCGATCACACGCATATGATTACATTATTTATGGCTGTGACTAGAGAAATGAGGATAAGTGTAAATTATAGTTCACATATTGAATATTCAATAAATTAATTACGTAGTGAGCGCTAGCGAGAACTGAGAACTGTGACACGGATATGCATCTACTGTCTGTTTCACGAAACCTGCCCAAATGTTACGGCTATATAAACAATGAAAATTACCTGTGGAAAAAAATAGGTGGAGAACGTGGAAGAGGAGTCGAAAAACGAAACATTTTGGAAATTGATTCTGAAATCTAGCTGGATAGCTTGGAAATGATCTACATGTAACTAAGAAAACAAAAGTTACATTTTGAACATCGGTCCACTAGTTCTGAAATTAGAATAATTTCCCCATGTTAAATCCCCATAGACATCTTCACTCTGTGAAGATGTCTATGGGGATTTAACATGTGGAAATTGTTTTTTTCGCAATACGATCAATATTGGACAAAATTTCACGAAATAAAAGTAGGGTCTTTCTTAAATTTGGGCAGGTTTCGTGAAACAGACAGTAATCAATGTAGGACACGATACTTCGTTACTTTGTTATCTGTCAGTGTGTATTCGGTCAAAGCATAGCGAGTTACCTGATCAATTGTCGGCTGTGACTGGAGAAATGGGGCGTATGGGATTTGTGACCAACTCATACAGCCTGATAACGAATATAATATTGCTTTGTGAAGCATGACTGGTGTTTCAATGATGAAATGGCGAACAGTGCAGATCCTGATCGGACTGTGCGCGGACGCACATACTGATCTGGAACTACACTGGTTGCATAACCAAAAAACCCCATTTCTCCAGTCACAGCCACAATTTTACATGGACATTATATATGGACGGAATGGCGACTCGTGTGTAGTCACTACATAGACTGCGTGTATACGCAAAACCAATAGACTAATATACTAGTTCTAATATACTAATGAAGATATTACAGGAATGAATGGCCTTTTTGTGGAATTTATCGGGGTATAAACTTGTAAAAGTAGCGGGAATACTGGACGAAGCGATAAAAAATTTCAATTTTCGAAAACAAATAAAAAAACTTTTTTTTTTTTTTTTTTTTTTTTTTTTTTTTTTCGAAAATTGTAATTTTTTTAAGGCCTCGTCCAGTATTCCCGCGATTTTTCCAAGTTTATATCCCCGATAAATTCCACAAAAAGGCCATTCATTCCTTACAATTCCAGCATTTGAAATAAATTCATCAAGAAAATGTGTTTATTTTCCGTTTTCTTAAAAAATATTTTAACTGAGCCTCACGGTTACGAAAAGTAGTTCGGCGTGGGAGTTTACTGTGATATAAATTTTGGACAGAGACTTGCTACGAGCCAATTAAATGTTAGGGAATTGTGTAAATATTTTTGTAATGGGATTATTCAGTAACGAACACATACACATAACTGAGCTAGATTATTTTGCATATGCACGAAATGTCAGTTTTTCCATGCAGTATCACTATTTTGGCGGCCATTTTGATTGTTTTCTTTATATTTCATTTTTTTATTACTAACTATAATAATAGTGCTATCAGCATTTAACTTGTTTCCCATCTTCAACATTTATTTTATGAGCAATAGTTACCTATATATAGCAAACATTGACACCTATGATTTTTCTTGATTTGACCCCTAAATGACCTTGAACTGACCTTCAAAGGTCAAATTTGTGGGGTACCCACCCCTATCCGAAAGCTTACCCATCATAGATTTAAACTAGCATGGGTACCCATTTGTAAACAATGCCATCAGTTTGTGTTCATGCCCTGGGGGTCGTTTCACTAAACTTCGTACGACTAAAATGTTAGTAAGTGCAAAATTATGATAGTCTGTAAATTTCACATTAACACTGTAGTCTTGTAAACAATTATTGGGTTTACATTTATTGAGCATAGGCTGCATATGCAGCCTATGCTCAATTAATGTAAATCCATCAATTGAAATTTCCAGACGATCCTAAATTTGCGCTTGCGAACATTTTAGTCGTAAGAAGTTTAGTGAAACGAGCCCCAGGTGGGCTGTCTAGATCACACACATAGTAAACTAGGTTTTAAGCTCCAAGCCATGGTTTAGGCTATCAAAAACATTGGTTTAAATTCCAAACCAGGGTGTTGGCTTTTATTGGATTACGACCTCAAGTGGCAGTTTCTGGTCAAATGCACAATACATCTACTTGCGAAACTAGGATTTGGGAGCATAAACCATGGTTTATACTCTCAAACTGCGGCTATTAAGTAAGGTACATATACATTGTATAAAGTCCCGGCCGTTAACTAATAACTTATGTTTGATTTATACCACAGAGCTCAAAATATCGTCTGTAATTATCCCCTCCTTTGTTTATGTCAATCGCAGTTCACGGATATGACAGTTAACTCTTTGCATGCTGGGAAATTTGTGGGCTATTAATAGTCCAAAAATAGCAGATGACAATTCATGATATTTTCTTTTATTTCTCGTTATAAATATCATGGATATGTCTTGGAAATTCCAAGACATATCTACAGAGGGAAATAAGAAACATACTCGTAATGTGTTGGATGTTATTTTCAACGCTAGCATGCAAAGAGTTAAAGGGTTAAATATATCATCATGAAGAATGGCATTGTTTTAGTCATTGGCGAGTGTCCCAGATAAATCGTGACAAACAGATATTTTCGGTTACATGACCGGCAATGCTAAATCATGGGTCAGTTTAGTCTTTAAAGGTCAGATGAAGCGTACATCCACTGCCACAATCATCAAGCAGATTGATTGACAGAGCCTGAGCTGTAGCACAGCTCAGGCTTTGTCAATCAAATTGCTTGATTGCGACTCAAAACAGGACACTGGATGCTTCCGAAAATGAAATACAGCCCGGAATCGTATACTTGGTTCCACAAACGAACACATACTAATAATAAATAATCAATAACAGTGGCCTATGGTTTACACATCGTCTTTCACATCGTTTTCGTTTCTTTAAATTATGTTTTTGTTGGTTTGAATACCAAGCAATATAGATCGTTATCGTTTACCCTAGCTTCTCGACCAATGAATGAACAGCATTTCGTCTCAATTAATCGCATATTGCGACACTTTCGCCAATATCTATTAAATTATTCATTAAATGTTCAGCCTCTATATTTAGAACTGATTTTACACCTTGTTGTCATCAGTTCACGAGACGCAAAGTATATTACCGCCCACACACGCGGTCACTTCGTGTCACACAGCCAATCACATGATAGTATAGCGATGGAAATCACAGCTAGGGGCGGAGCTTCGCAACTTGGCTGGTAAACAATACGTACGATGAGCCTCGGTGAGCCTCAGAATTCCTACGCGTTTCTTAGCCTTGCCTGATAAACTTTATATCAAAAGACACTCACCCTATATTCTCTAATAAGCCAGATAAGCATTCGACGCCATGTGATACAATATTGAGCAATTCTTACGACAAAACCGCGTTCAATAACAAACAGCCTCATTCATTAGCTTAATTTATCTTCACACATGTCAGACTATGGAATGTATAGCAGATGAAACACTCGATATACTGTCTGTTTCACAAAACCTGCCAAACTGCTATGGCTATATAAATAATTTTCTTTTTTGATAAAATTAAAATTTGTAAAAAATTAAGAATGTGACTTTGTTATATTGATTGTATTGCGAAAATTATTTGCCCCCTGTTAAATTCCCATAGACATCTTCACAGACTGAAGATGTCTATGAGGATTAAACATGGGGATTTATTTTCCATGTTCAGAAATAGTGGAGCGATTTTCACAAATTACTTTTTTTCTATTTTAGCTAATTACCAAGCTTCCTAGACAGGGTTCGGAGTCAATTTCCAAATCTTTTTTCGTTTTTCGACTCCTCCTACAGCTTATCCAGCTCTCTCCCCCCCCCCCCCCCCCCCGAAGTTAAATTTTTCGTATTAAATCAATTTAGACCAAATTTCATGAAATAATAAGGCTCATTCTTAAATGTTCCTATATTTTAATATTACCGAAATAAATATCGTTTTTACATTGTGGATATATCCGTACTATTTGGGCAGGTTTCGTGAAACAGACAGTAAATGAAAACATCGGTGGTACATGAACACGTGTAACAATTATTCCCCACCCATCTCCCGCTAACATGGCGAAGTGTCATGCATTGAAGACAGCGGGTCTCAGATATGCACGAAAAGGGACGAAAATGATTAACCCTTTCACCCCTAAATATCCAACATTGGATTTGCAATGTTATTTTTCCTGGAATATTCTATTAAACAGAACATGTTGATTTTTGTATTAATTCACGAGCCGGCTCATCTGGATCTACAGTGGGGTCAGCGTGTAAGTGCACACACGAACGAACACGACAGGTTGGAACGCTGACCACACTGTATTTCATGTATGAAAAAAAAAATGTAAATATTTTTCTGCATTTTTTCTCATTTCGCATCAAAAGTGTATGTTGTTACCACTCAGTTGAACCGTCTCGGCGAGACGGTTCAATTGAGTGGTAACAACATACACTTTGGGTGGGTAGCGAACCAACCTGTCGTGTTCGTTCGTGTGTGCACTTACACGCTGACCCCATTGTACAATGTTTGCACAAGTTAGCCTTATGGTCTGAAAGGTTGAATGGTTAATACAACTATTTTTTAGATGTTATCGTGTTTCTGAAACCAATTGAACATACACACAAAATAGGACTCCAAAATCCATGGTTAGTAAAATAAAATGTTTATTATACAAAATAATAACCAGCGCTAGCTTTAACACAATTAATGGTTACTAATTAAATGTATTATGTTTCGCAAACTGTGCTTCATGGGACATTAATAGCGATAATGTAGTAACAGGTTATCTCCTCTGTTTATTACAGGCTATACTAGTACATGTAGATCATTGTATATAGCAGAATAGAACAAACCGAAATGGAATGTGATAACAATTAAATGAAATGGTGCGTAAGTTACAACATGTACATGTATAGGTCATTTGCAGTTCACAAAATGGAAACTGTAACAAACGGCTTTAGCAGCGAATCAGATCGTTTCCCATGGAGACGATTCGCATGTGCTGCAAAGACAACTACACATTAATTTCCATTTTCAATCATTCCGCGATTAAAGGCACTGAATCTCAGAGATACTGAATATGGTAGTTCCATGCAATGCAAATGGCATTTGATTAAATTCCAAAACATTTGCGCTATATTTATGTACATATACTCGTATTACAAGGTGATTGATATATTATCGAGTTTTGTTTCTGCATTTACACAGAACATGGGCAATGTATAGACATGAGGATGTGATAGCACGGTTAGATCACGTTCGTCCGCATGTACGAGGAGATAATCCGCGAGCTAAAGCTCGCGGATTATCTCCTCGTACATGCGGACGAATTATGATCTAACTGTGACTTGTCAGAAACTGTGATAAACAGAGTCGCTATGCACGTACAAGTAAGGAATATATGAGACACGCCATGTGAGTTTGTACCTTCGGACATCTGCGTAATTTGGTCTAAACATATTTTATTTGTATATATTTTACAAGTAATGCATCAAAAGCAGTATACTAGTATACAGACTTATACAAATTCGATTGGATTGAAAACAAGCTTATATAAATCCTCTCCCTAACATGTGGCTTAGTATCACAGGCTGCAGGAACCAGGACATAGCAAACATAAATAGTACTGCCATTAGCATAGAATGGGATTTCATTCTTGCTTTATGCTCCTAGTTTCTGCTTCCTGCGATACCCGGTAGACGTATTATAGATGACAATATGTCAATATACATGCATTAACCAATTTGTAACAGTGAAAGGAAAAACAACTATTGTAGTTCGTTATTATAAAACAAAAACAGGCAACAAAACAACTGCATCAGTTCGAGAAAAAGAAAATCTGTTCGCACACCGAGCCACCCACGACAACCTGGCGACTCCATTTTGTTTCACTTAGATGGGTTTCACTGTCAGTTATTCCATTGTCGAGTCTGTACATGGTCGAAAATATTCATATAGCGCTTAATTACAGTGGAGCCTCTCTAAACCAGACACCCTGGGGACCCACAGTGTGTCCGGTTTAGAGAGGTTCCGCTGTACATGACATTACACCAAGCCACCCACGCCCACATTAAGTATCGGTTGTCATGACGATGTACAAACGCAGACGCAATGGAACCCCTCCAAACCGGACACCGTGGGACGTCCCCAGGGCGTCTTCCATACATGTACATGTAGAGATGTTCCACTGTAAATCAGTCATATGACCACTCCAAGACATGTTTTCATGTTTTGCAATCATGAACAGACTGTACCATCAGAGATAAATACAAATAAAACCCACCAGAATTACCCACACAGTCATGTACACGGTGTCCGGCTTACAGATGTTTCACCGTACCATTTAAAAGCGACTTGTGTTCTCTGTGTACATTATGACAGCTGTAGATATTGTTTCGTTAGTAGGATCGTACAGTTGTATATTGCCATAGAGTATAGTATGGAGTGTCGGTTGACAATAAGCTTGTACAGTCGAACCTCCCCGAACGGCCACCTCTTTACAACAACACCATCACTGTAACAGCCGCTAGTTTATATCCCAAATGGATTATTTCCTCTGTATCTAACCCTTAGACTGCTGAGCATGAACATTGTCGTCTGATGTTGCTTTTGCATTCTTTCTCAATAAAACATGTTTTGACAGCACTTTAGAATCATTTCCATTGGAAATTATTCTAAAATGCTGTCAAAGCATGTATTTGATGAGAATTATCGAAGAAAATAAATATACAGCGGACGATGAAATTAATTCAGCGTTAACCTCCCTACAACAGCCACCTCTCTACCACAGCCAGTTTTGCGTCTTCCCATGGGTGGCTGTTGTAGAGAGGTTGCACTGTACATTCAGAAACACGTTTCCCTTACAACAAACGGTTTAATTAATATATATTAGAACCTCTCTAAACCTGACAACCTGGCGACCCCATTTTATTTCATTTAGATGGGTTTCACTGTCATTATCGAGTCTGTTATTCCATTGTCGAGTCTGTACATGATCGAAAATGACAAAAACAATGTTCATATAGTGCTTAATTACAGTGCAGCCTCTCTAAACCGGACACCCTGGGGACCTCCCAGGGTGTCTGGTTTAGAGAGGTTCCAATGTACATGCCATTACATTTAATTTAGTAACCACGGAGTGCAGAAACACTAGCGGAACTGTTGTTAATCTAAAGTTTTATAATAATACAGTAATCTTTTACCAATCAATGATATTTTTGAAGCTGACTCATTATGGTGGAATTGGGTTCCAGAATCACGATACAAATCTACAGTGAAAGTATGTTCCACTACTGTCTGTTCCACGTTTTGCTGCCGACGAACTTTTGGCTATTAAACACATTAAATCTAAAAAATATTTTAAATTTAAATATGAATTGATTTTAAATCAATATTTGATGGAATTTCATGAAATAATTTTTTTGTGGGAGGTTGACTTTTTTGTTATTGATGAAAAAGTACTTACTTTTAAATAATTTTTAGATTTAATGTGTTTAATGGCCAAATGTTCGTCGGCAGCAAAACGTGGAACAGACAGTAATATCTTTTATCACTTTCTGCGCACATCAGAGTCTCGTGTTCCCACTTTTATTTATTTTACAACGATTACAAACAATCGCGAGAGCACTGATACAAATGCTTTCGTTGGCACAGATTAAGGCGTAATGGCTGTCAAGTGGGTTTTCTCCGGGTTCTCCGGTTTTTTCCCACATTAGTGGGAAAAAACCGGAGAACCCGGAGGAAACCCACTTGCCAGATTTGGCGACCACCATACCATCTCACATACTGCCCCGTGGTGTGTAAACGATATTTAGTAGTTTACGCCGCTATCATTTTGCTGGTAATTAGACATAGCTATAAATAGCACAAGATGTTAGGTTGCGATTGCTTTAATTAAACACCAGCTGCTATAATACGCATGTGTACCTTAAAGGCACTCAGTCAGATATGAGCATGAAGAGCACACATGATAAAACGGATAAGTAACAAATACTTTAATTATAGATTTGCATCGTATTTCGGAACCAACGGTGTATAAATTGTACATGCACGTACGTGTATAAGTGACCTGAACAATTGGAAATAGTAGGAATGTGTATAATGCTAACAATATACATCAAGTAACATCAAGTAACATCAGAAAATTCTGCAATCGATGATTACTAAATTAAATTTTATTTATATCATTTAGCCTACTGTCTGTTCCACGTTTTGCTGCCGACGAACATTTGGCTATTAAACACATTAAATCAAAAAAATATTTAAAAGTACATGTAAGTACTTTTTCATCAATAACACAAATGTCACACTCCCTAAAAACATTTACTTGATGAAATTCCATCAAATATCGATATTAATGTTATTTTTTTTTATTTGTGGACCGATTTTGAAAATCTAGCTCTTATTTTCTTAGTTACATCCTTTTCAAGCTATCTCGCCAAGTTTCGGAGTCAATTTCCATTTTTTTTCGTTTTTTGATCCTTCAATCTATTTTTAGCCAGCATGTTAATTGTTTTTTTGCAATAAAATCATTATTTGATGAAATTTCATCAAACTAATTTTTTTTGGGGAGGGTGACTTTTTTGTTATTGATAAAAAAGTATTTACTTTAAAATATTTTTTAGATTTAATGTGTTTAATAGCCAAAAGTTCGTCGGCAGCAAAACGTGGAACAGACAGTAGTTACATTTCATCACGCTGCTTTATATAATATATAGTGCAACCCGTTGCCTATACAGCGGAAAACGTGCAGCTACATTTAAACATGAACAGCATACATGTAGCTTCTTGTGAGTCAGAAAACTCGTTTCATAACTACATGTATTATATTATAGCATTACGCATGGGTGTAAACTCCCCTTTTTCATGTACACTCGCCATAATTAAATAAAGGATGTTTTATCATAGTGCTTGGCATATGGATATCATAATTGTATATTTATTGAAACCTGGTATATGTTATAAATAACACAGGAATTATAATGATCTTAAATATTGCCAATAAAACCAGATTACTGCATATTTATCACGTCAACACAGTGTGTATGTGCCGTGAAACACGGTGCCCTGAAACATTGTTGATATCCAGTCAATACATTTTTTGCATTTTACAGCCATTTGTAGGTGTTGACGGGATAAATAGAATAGTAGGTTAGTGCCGTGAATGGGAAAAAATATCTGGCGCGGCACGGAAACGGGATGTGCTCGGCAGAGCCTCGCCCATCCCGTTTCCTGAGCCTTGCCAGATATTTTTCCCATTCACGGCACTAACCTACTATTCTCTATTTAACCAGACTGAGTATAACTCGAGATTAGCTGTTATCCTTGACGAAGCTAATGATGGATCGTAGCTAGTTATCTCCCGTTGAATTTATGTATTCGTTCCCTTAATTTAACAATTCGTTCCTAAGAACCCTGATATCAGTGTGGAAATTTTACGTCTAATATAAAATGTATAATAATGCCAATCAATACGTGGGTAATGGCGAATTAATGTTTATTTTGCCAGAAAATGTCTCAGATGATGTATCTGATATAAATAACACGGTGTGCCTACTGAGTGAGCATGTACCTTTAATACATGTACATATCATATTAATTCTATTCTATTAATTAATGCTATATTATGTTATATCATAAGTACATCATCATACATTGAAGGTGTACTGATCATCTAACGTAATTTGTACCTTTAAGGTGTGACTCATATGTGGCTGTGACTGTAGAAATGGGGTTTATGGTTTTTGTGCCCATTGTAGCTCCTCAAGCTGTTCAAATAGCACAATCCTGTAGCCAGATAGCAATCTATATTGGTTTCTAGAACAATCAAAGAAGATATATGACATTCGACATATGTGGCTGTGACTGGAGGAATGGGGCGTATGGGATTAGTGGTCAGTGTAACTCTTGATCAAATAGCTCCTGTAGCCTGATAGCAATCTATTTTGGTTGTTAGAAAGTTTATGGGTGTTTGATTGATACAAACAGTGCAGATCAGGATCAGACTGTGCGGATGCACAGGCTGATCTGGATCTACACTGGTCGGAAAACTCATAAGCCCTATTTCTCCACTCACAGCCACATATTACATATGCATAACATACCACCCTCGGCATGCAAATATAATACTTATGTTATATGTGGCTGTAACAGGTGGAAACATTACGACCAGTGTAGATCCAGATCGGCCTGTGCATCCGCACAGTCTGATCAGGATCTGCACTGTTCGCCATTCCATCAATGAAACGCCCACCACGCTTCTAACAAGCAATTTAGATCGTTATCAGGCTACAGGAGTTTGCTATTTGATCAAAATTTACGCTTGCCACAAATCCCATAAGACCCATTTCTCCAGTCACAGCTACATATGTCGGATATCTTATATCCTCATTTATTGTTCTAGAAACCATGTATATGCACATGATGATGTGTTGATTGTGAAATTTAGCATTATACATAGGTTATTTGAAACGATATAGTGATAAGTGGAAGTGAGTCGTCTCTTATAATTCTATATTGAATGGCAACGGTGCATGTATATTGTATACTTGTTATGTCTGATATATTGTACAGTTGATGAGACGTAAACAGTAACAAAGTTACAATTGTACATGTGATCTTTTAAACTATATTGTGATAAGTCGGAGTGAATCGTCTCTTATAATTCTATATTGAATGGCGACTGTGCTATTGTAGGGGTGTTCTCACTTTCCCAACATTCTGTATTTCAGGTCCAGATTTTGGGTTTTTGCATGTTGGGAAAGTGGGGGTATATTGCAAGATTTACCGTTCGCAACTATACTTGGCTGGGCTGGTACTATTAACGACCATCCTCGGAATCCCATATACACTGAGATACCTGATCAATTCAATACTGCATAGTGTATGTAACTCAGTGACCGAATTATGGTTGATCGTGACAGTGTCACCCACTTATGACTGTCTGTTTGACCTTTCAAAGGTCACGCCCTGACATAGATGCCAACAATATCATACAGTGAGGTACATGTATTTGATACAGGTTCACCAGGGGGCCGCCGTTTCACTAAACTTCTTACGACTAAAATGTTCGTAAGTGCAAAATTATGAAAGTCTGTACATTTGACATTAACAGTGATTTCTGTAAACACTTATTGGATTTACATTTATTGAGCATAGGCTGCATATGCAGCCTATGCTCAATAAATTTAAATCCATAAATCGAAATTTACAGACGATCTTAAATTTGAACTTACGAATATTTTAGTCGTAAGAAGTTTAGTGAAACGGGCCCCAGTACCCGCATTGGTATGCCATTAACTTATTAAAGGTACATGCCCACAAAGTAGACACAAAACATGTCAGTGACATCATCTGAGACATGTTTTGGCAAAATAAACATTAATTCACCATTACCTCACGTATTGATTGGCATTATTATACATTTAATATCAGAAGTAAATTTCCACACTGATATCATGGGCGATAACCGTGTTTCCTTAAAATGTTAACGGACATTACAATTAAGTATCTGTATTTATTTTTTGATGCGCAATGATCTTACGTCATAATCTGTCGAAAATATTATTTTTTCAGGTGACGCATTTAATTAGTATAAATAATTAAAAAAGATCATGCCTCATTTGCGTACCACCGCGCGTCACTATCAGTAAAATAAATATTAATAAATGATTATATCTGTATAGCGGGCACTCGTAATGTTTAGAACTGATGGAATAGTGACACAATTATGTATTTAAGTCCTATAAAGAACGGTTTGTGCCTACTGAGTGGGCATATACCTTTAAACCATAAAAACACCTTTAAGGATATGATGTTTATACCCACTTCTTGAGATAAAAATGGGTATATTGTTTTCTTAGATTTCACAATCATTCACAATTGTGAAATCTAAAATAGATGCCACTTAGCGTTCAGTAGAAACTAATTCCATGATACAGGCCTTGTGCCGAAACGTCGGAAAAGTGGGTTCTTGGGGGCCGTTTCAATAAACTTCGTACGACTAAAATGTTCGTAAGTGCAAAATTATGATAGTCTGTAAATTTCACATTGACATTGTTTTCTTGTAAATAATTATTGGATTTACATTTATTGAGCATAGGCTGCATATGCAGCCTATGCTCAATAAATGTAAATCCATAAATCGAAATTTACAGACGATCTTAAATTCCACTTACGAACATTTTAGTCGTAAGAAGTGAAACGGGCCCCTGGTTTTTGCAGACTGATTGTTGAACATATTAATTGTATTATTGCGGAAAGATTACTATATTTTTTTCGTCACTGGTTTGGTCCGTCCGTCCGTCCGACCGTCCGTCCGTCATGTTTATTGTAAGAAATAAGAGAAAATACCGAAATAGGTAGGGACTCAAACTTTGAGTGTACCTTCCTTATGATGTGTATCGGATGCGCAAAGGTGAATTTCGATTTTTGAACGACCCCCGGTCATGTATTATCTCCCCCTTTTCGACTTAGAATTCGCCAAATTTGCTTTGTAAGAAATAAAACTTATTAACCGTAATAGGTAGTGACTTGAAACATGTTGCGTGCCTTCCTTATAGTGTGTTTTTTTTTGTAATCGACCGTACCCCCTCATGTATTATCTCCCCCTTTTCGACTTAGAACTTTGCAATTGTCATACAACTTTAACACAGTAATAGGTAGAGACTTTAAACTTGGTATGTAGCATTCTTACGGTGTGTAGATGCACAAAGTCATATTCGATTTGAAAAAAAGAAACATGCCCACTCATTACATGTAGGCACAAAATGTTCTTAATAGGAATTAAACAAGTGTGTAAGTCTGTCACTATTCCACCAGTTCTAAAATTTACGAGGGCCCACTATACAGATATAATCATTTATTAATATCTATGTTACTGATAATGACGCGCGGTGGTATCAGGCTATTTTCATAGGCAAATGAGGCATGATATTGTTTAATTATTTGTGGCCGGGCTGGTCGCTCTGTCTTAGCGATTCCCAAGGCCGGTAGAGCAAATCGGGGGTTCTCTATCTGGTTTGGACGGGTGTAGATACGTGGGAGGTGGATATAGACTGTAAATACAGTATTTACCATGACATATTATTATTATTGACATGTACAAAATGTATGAACTAATCAATATGGCGTCGGGAAAAAATGTGAACAATTCACGACAACGGATTTTGGAATAGATCTCCAGCGATATATGTGACACAAATGAATATTTGATGTCGCATATATCCCTGAGGACAAGACAATGCACTATATTAACCCCAAAACATTACCTGTAAATACAATATTTACCTTCACATATTATTATTATTGACATGTATAAAATGTATGAACTAATCAATATGGCGTCGGGAAAAAGGTGAACGGAAAAGCTGCGTGCGCATGCAACATGCATTTGTTAGTCAGGTGACTTCCTAACAAAAGAACTGCACTAGTCCAGTCAACAAATGCCTATTCTGGACTGTAATAGTCCAGTACACTAAAGGTAAATCTGAAAGTGCTACATTGACTGGACCTAAAGGTACCGCTACTAGACTACAAAGAGGGTGAATACACATTATAAAGGCTACATTAGTCAATGAGTGGAAGGAATTACAATATATCACAAAGATAAGTTTCATATATTTTAATTCATCACCGCAAATTCCAAATACATGTACAACAGAAATGGTTAGGAATTGGATGGGATTAAATACATAACAAACACAGGTTTTGTATATTTATTCCAACCCCCCACAAATTCCAACTGCCACATACTCCCCCGCTTTGCGAAAATGTCGTCCCGACTTTCATATTATACATACATGCACATTGGTAATGACGCAGTAACATAACAAATGACAAGAGAAATGACAATGACGAGGGTCTATAGTTACATGAGCATATGACAAGGTATCACATGAGAAAACAGCAAGGTATCCAGGCACATTATGGCATGTGACTAACGACGGTCTCTCGTAAATGTAGATTAGTATGTAAGCCCGCAAATGCCTTACATTAACGAAGATACTAACGCACATCACATCAATGTCTATACACCACCCACGCCTCCCTCAAGGAAGGTGGGTATATCGCCAAGTCATTCACCTAAGTACATACAATTGTTTAGCTGTAACCTGGCACGCATTGGTGGTGCCTGCCCCTAATAGCTTCCTAGCTTACCAACTAAGTAGCACCCTAAAAGCTGAGTACAAGCTTGTTAACTTAAGAGGCCCCAAGAATATCCACGAGGGCCTTCCAATATGGATTCATAGAATCCTAAGCGCAACATGTAACATTCTGTATATATACTAATTACACACACATTTACTATCAACGGGGTAAATAATTAAGGGTCCTGTGTATAATTCCACATATAACTATCCTAAACGACGGGAGAAATGAACGTCAGTACATATGGCAGATCTCGAAGAGCTAGTAGGTATGTTGGCACCCGCCACTCTTACACTATTCAAGCCTCATGTCATAGTCGTGGTAGCTGTCTCATTCACGGTAGTTCGGTTGTCTGCCCACTACAACAGTATCACTTGGTCACATGGTACGGTGAACACGTGTTCCTGGGCTTGTGGCAAAACCCAGTCACCCGTCGTCATCCATGCAGGTGTCGTCAGCCAGCTTCTGTTTCCCGCATTGCGGACTAGTACGATATCCCCATGCTTGAGCACAGAATGCAGAACACCACTGTCGTGCTGACGTTTCTGGTTCCGTGCGCTCTGCTTGGACTCCTGTCCGGCCTTAGTGTATGCCAGCTCCAATCTGTTGTTGAGTTCCTGAATGTACTCAGATGGGCATTTAGCGCTGACATCATCCGGTCTGAGGCACAGGAACGCGTCTATGGCCAGACGTGGGTGTCTCCCATACATGAGGTAGTGTGGGGAGTATCCCGTACTATCATGATGTGTACAGTTGTACGCATGCACCAGGGTTGGTACATGCACTTTCCAGTCGCTTTTCTGGTCATCCTGTAGCGTAACGAGCATCTTCAGTAGCGTCTGGTTGAAGCGTTCGACCATCCCATTTCCCATGGGATGGTACGGTGTAGTCCTTGACTTGCGGATTCCAGCAATGGCGCACAGTCCTTCAATAATCTTCGACTCGAAGTTCTGGCCCCTGTGGCTGGACAGGTGGCCGGAAACCCGTAGAGCACAATGAATGAGTCGAAAAGCACCCTCGCCGTCGTCCTGGCCGTCTGATTCCTAGTCGGAATAGCCTGCGCGTAGCGCGTGAAATGGTCAGTGATGACGAGGATGTTCTCGAATCCTCCATTGGACCGTTCGAGTGACAGGTAGTCCACACATACCAGCTCCAGGGGCGCAGACGACGTGATATTTACCAGTTCTGCGCTTCCTGTAGGTGCCGTTTTCCGCAGGATGCATCGGTTGCATGTCTTGACCTTCTCCCGCACGTACGACTCCAAGCCGGGCCAGTAGAATCGTTGCATGAACAGCGTGATGGTTCGGTCGTGCCCCTGGTGGCCCAGGTCATCATGGAGTGCAGCGAACACCTCATCGTGTAGAAGTTCTGGTAGAACCAGTTGTTTTACTTCTTGCCCCTGGAGTGCTGTCTTTCTGTAGAGGATGTCATTGCAAAGAAGCAGATGATCCCAATTCTTGATGTATCGTCAATCAATAGCCTCGGCGCCAGCCCGCGTAGCGGACGGCCGGTCGCCTCTCTTGATAGAGTCGATGATATCATGAATCTGGAGATCTGCCATCTGCACCTTCCTCCAGTCGTTGTCACTTAAGGAGAATCTGTTGACCAGCTGTACAGGTGGGTCGTGTACCACGCTGTCCAGCAACTTGGCACTGGTGATCGAAGGCCCAACGCTATCCACATGGGGAGTGTCCTCTGCTGAGATAACCGATACCGCCTGGCAAACTGCCTTCAGCACCGGTGTATCGACGACTGTTGGGCGTCGGGAACAACCCGTCAGCATCGTTGTTGTTCTTGCCAGCACGGTAGCTGATGGTGAAATCGTAATTGGCAAGTGCCGCCACCCATCGTTGGCCCGTCACATCCAACTTCGCCGTAGTCAGGATATACGTGAGGGGATTGTTGTCAGTGACGACGGAGAACTTTGTTCCATACAGATCGTGCAGCTTGTCCGTGATCGCCCTCTTCAACGCCAGTTTATGAGCCGGGTAGTTTTTCTCGGATGTATTGAGACTCCGACTGGCGTAGGCTACCACCCGATCCTTCCCATCCTGTCACTGGTACAATACCGCTCCTAATCCACTGGCGGATGCGTCGGTGTGTACCATGAACGGCAAGTCGTAGTTGGCATATGCCAATACTGGCGGATTGGTCAGCTGGTCGACCAACGTGTCAAATGCAGTCTGCCGCGTCTCGGACCAGACGAATGGTGTTCTCGGTTTCTTGCTCTTGGGAGTCTTGGCGGTTGAGAGTCCGTGATGCCATCCTCCGACACCAAGTGACCCAAGTAGACTACCGCGCGCCGAAAGAACTCGCACTTGCATGTTTTCAACTTTAAGTTGAATTTCCGCAGTTGCGAGAAGATGACGGAGTACATTCAGGAACTCAACAATTTGGCGGGGGAGTATGTCACGGTACGTAACTCACTATGGGGAGAAAATGTGTATTCGTGCCCGGCTAGCTCAGTCGGTTAGAGCGATGGTACGGTAAACCAGAGGTCCCGGGTTCGTAAGCAAGGAGGCTATGCCGAGTTTCTTATGAAATTAGTAAACTCGTTCAAAAATACCACATTAAAGGTACATATCAATATCTTTTGAAAAACTACTATGCCAAATTAAAATGTGTTTTCATCATGGCCTTGTGTAAAGATGTTTAATTGCAGATATATGACGATACTAGGACCGCTGAAAAAAAATAAAAAATAAAAAAATGAAAAAATGTGTTTCCATCATGCCTCTGTATATGTATGGGTGAAAATAGAAACAACCCGGCGGTCCTAGTATCGTCATATATCTTCAATTAAAGGTCATAATGAAAACACTTTCATATTTTGTACAGTTAATGGTCAAACAAATCCTGATATGTCCCTTTAAATCATCATACATGTAAGATCCTGAAATTCGAGTACCTTGCTTCAGTAGCCTATTTCACCAACATTACAAATTATACTTTTATGGCAAAGTATACTTTGAGGCAGAAATTTTCAATTTTAGGATAATTTTTTATAATACTCAATTTATTACATTATCACAGCCAATTTGGCTGTGATAATGTAATACATTCAGTATAATAATTCTGCATACTTTTAATCATTAAATATATGCAGTTGTTAATTCTATATGAAATAATGCATTTCAGGAAAAATAAATTATTACTCCCTCAAAGTATACTTTGCTAGAAAAGTATACTTTGCAATGTTGATGAAATCTGCTACAGATCCAACATGTATCCAAGCTTGCACTTCAGTCTGCGCTAATCACGCTAATAGCGGAAAAGTCGTGGGAATACTGGACGAAGGCCGGAAGGCCGGAAGGCCTCGTCCAGTATTCCCGCGACTTTTCCAAGTCTGCCAATTGATTTCTTTCAGAGTGCTTTAAATGATGCAGATTGATTGGCTGAGCCAATCAAACTGCCTGATTGCGAGTTGAGATTATAAATAGATGTTCAGAAACGTTGACATCTGGGCAAGATTAACGCATGCCGTTGTGTAGTATATGCAGAGCTCCAGATAAGCTATGTGTCTAAAGCGTACTATATCCCCTGATTTCAAAATCATTACTTATTTTACTTTTACAAATGGATTATTGATTTTTTTTCTTACTAAATAGGGAACAAATGATATAAAAAAAAATATAACAGATTGAAACATTCACTTAATTGAGCTGCAAAAAGCAAACACTGTTTTGCAGCTCAACTAAGTGAGTTTTCAACTTTATGACAGTATTTTCACTACTCAATTTGAAAATCAATGCGTATTTTCACATTGCTGTGCGTATTTTGTACTCCCACTTTTGATAATTAATACGTATTTAGCTAAAACAATTGCTTACAATACGCCAATACGCATCTTATCTGGAGCTTTGTATAAAGTTATTTCTATTTTTACTACAATGTTGATATGAAAAACGAGCAATAGTAGTGGCTTGTGTTTCACTAAAACATCATACCTACAGGCAACATGTGGTTCTGATTATATTTGTATACACTTAACTATATATATATTATCCTATCATTACTACTACGCATGCTGTGGACGTAGTAGAAAAACATTATATGTCAATAATAGCGTCAAAGAGTTACTTCAAGAAATTACTTATATACGAAAGATAAGGCCTTGCCAGAATAGCTTCTGCGCTATGAACCTAGTCGCTGGATTATATTAAGTTCATACCCCGGTGTTCTTTTACCTTTTGATCTCTTGTATTTATTTTTGATTCAAATATGTTTCAAACGACTACACATAATAACGTTTCGCAAACTCGCGGCACATGTTGAAGTAACGGACCGAGGTCTATAAATGCATTAAATATGCATAAAAGCATCAATAAATGAAAAAAAAAATGTAATGTATTTATAGACCTCGGTCCGTTACTTGAAACAGTGACTCGCGGTGGAATGGGTTGTGGCCTGAACATGATCCACTGGCAATCCCGAGGTGGTGGGTTAAAACCTGTAGCCTATTTCACCAACATTGCAAAGTATACTTTTCTAGCAAAGAATACTTTGAGGGAGTAATCATTTATTGTTCCTGAAATGCATTATTTCATATAGAACTAACGACTGCATATGTTTGATGATTAAAAGTATGCAGAATTATTATACTGAATTTATTACATTATCACAACCAAAATGGCTGTGATAATGATTGTAATAAATTCAGTATAATAAAAAATATTAAATTTTATCGTTAAATTGAAAATTTCTCCCTCAAAGTATACTTTGCTAGAAAAGCATACTTTGCAATGTTGGTGAAATAGGCTACTGGCCTTAGGCATCGAGTTATGAGTACGGAGACCACCAAATGCATCTGAACAAGACGCATTTGATGAGCTATATTTCATCAAAATCCATTACATGAAAAAAAGGACAAAATAAAAGAATACATACTTTGAATCTGAGGGCTTCTGGAAGTTTCAGTACGTGTTGTTATTGTTGTAACCACGTGACCATACATCTTGATTTCCATCCCACTGGTCCTTCGGATGATGCCCACAAATGATCTAACATGTACCTATTGCTTGGGCGTTAAACCCATTCATTATTAGCCCATTCATCTATTTATAGATCGGCTAATATGTTGGTTATCCATCGAATTCTGAAAAAAGTTTGTAGCAACCCTTTTCTCCGCTATTCGGTAATCTACGAACGCGAATTTTTCTGTATCACTTCCAAATTGCATCAACCGATAAAGTTTGCATTTTTGGCAATTATCTCCGTTTAAAACTTTACTTATAGCCAAATAACACAATTTTGAATACTTAATGAGCTGAACGACTGAAGAGATTTAACCCGGAAGTTATTGTTGTTGAAGTCCATAGTTGGCTCTAATGGCCATATACGCCAACATACGCCGATTATTGGGCTAATTTAAAGCTTTTATTTATTAAACAGAACAAGTTTTAGCCACGTATAATCGCGTAAAATGTGTTTATTCGGCTAATTTATAATCGACCTCTGCTCAAAATCTCCTTACTAGTAACCCCAGCATTTTCGGGTTTATCCCAGCATCTCGGGTTTATCCCATTGGATCGCGTATGCGCGTCATTTGACGCTAGTTAATATTCACAAAATTTTCCACCAATCAAAACGAAGAATTGCCCTTCATAGCCAACTTTGATTTGTTTACGTATCATGCAGGGATGGCAGGGATGCATCCAGCACGCGCGATTGCGACAATCCCCTTAATTATTGTCAATGCCGCAAATTATTGATTGTCTTGCGCCCGACATCGCGCAAAAAATCACGGATGGGGCACATTAGGCCAATCTGGGCATGTGCCTGAATACGCAGGAGCTTGCGTCTATTTTTAGATGACACTGTAACCGCTAGATATATATAGCCCTGGTAGCTCCGCCCACTCGCATGCTGCCACAGAATTCGGACAAACACACACACAGTGACTACAACTTTGTGTATTGCGGAGTGTAATTTGTAGATAAATAGAGCATACAGTACAGGTGTTACGCTGGAATATTTCGCAACATAATGGTGACAACAAAACATTGCTGCTATGGCATTGCTGCTATTGGATGGATTTGGGAACGGGTTTCCAAAACCTGCACAAAATCGAGAAAAATGTCAACGCTGGGTACAGAACTGTGGTCGAAAATAGTTTACCATTGACAATGTTACCAGAGACACCTACATATGTTCGATGCACTTTACCCTGATTTGATCGGCTAATAACATCATGCTCTGCATGACTTTTCATTTTCACTTTATTTTCGCCAACTCGCTATTCTTCATTAATATACCAGACCCGGGGCTCGTTTCACTAAACTTCGTACGACTAAAATGTTCGTAAGTGCAACATTATGATAGTCTGTAAATTTCACATTAACATTGGATTTACATGTATTGAACATATGCTGCATATGCAGCCCATGCTCAATAAATGTAAATCATTCAATTGAAATTTCCAGATGGTCCTAGGCTTGCACTTACGAACATTTTAGTCGTATGAAGTTTAGTGAAACGGGCCCCATACCTGGGGCTCGTGTCACTAAGCTTCGTACGACTAAGATGTTCGTACGTGTACGTGCAAATCTAAAATGTGCACTTGCGGCCTATTTTAGAAAATATTTGGTAAATTTATTCAGATGTAATGACCTCTAAATGTAGGTGGAATATGGTAGCATTAGTGATACATGAGTGGTGAGTTAATATGATATTTATTCAACGAGCTTACGGATTTCATAAGAAACGAGGCATAGCCTCGTTTCTTATGAAATCAGTCAACTCGTTTCATAAATATCATTTTACATAAACATAAGTGTTATATTATATTATTTCATAAGCACATTATCATAAGTTGAAGCTGTACTGATTACGTATACCTAACATGTTTTATGTACATGTAGCGGGCTTATTTGCATATTTATTACCCTAGTGTATCATTATGATTTTGAGCTACACTGCTACATGTATTAACTATGAAAGAACATTTTATAATAAATATGCTGACTGTTGAAGACAAATGTATTAAAATCTACAAAAAAAAAACAATGAAAATCAAGGAATATTGACGTGGGTTTTGTATTTATTGAATTGTGTTCAGCTAGTCTTCATAGACTTACACACAAATCTGAGTGAAGCCATGCGATTTTTCTGGAAAACCTATTTACAAATACTTAGTAAATGAGTTCGAAAGTTGACGAAGCAATTGTAGCAAATGCGGAATTCGATTCCGTATTTGCTATTAACATTTCGTCAACTTTAGACGTCATTTACACGAAATATCTTCAATGTATTAACATTTTCACATCTTCTTAAGTACAAAATCACATTTCTTGTCTCATATTTATTAATGCTAGCTCTAAATAATTAGAGTTAGCAGTAAATATTTAGAGCTAGCTCCAAATCATTTGAAGAGCTCTCCAAACCATTTGGAGCTAGCTTTAACTATTTAATGCTAGCTCTAATATGTAATGCTAGCTATAACTATGTAATACTAGCTCTAATTATTTAGCTAGCAATAATTATTTGAGTTTATGTAGATTTGGCGTTCCATACAAAGTTTGACTGCACGTTTACATGTAACGAACACAGCCACACATGCTCCAGATAAGTTTTGTATTCTTTAGTATTATACCGCCAGATTTCAATTTCAATGCGTATTTTACTTTTACAAATGTATTATTGAGGATGTTCTTCCTTATTACATAGGGTACAAATAATAACAAATAAAACAAATTTAAAATTCACTTATTTGAGCAAACAGTGTTTGCTTTTTGCAGCTCAACTAAGTACATTTTCATCTTTATTACAGTATTTTCACTACTCGATACAAAATCAATGCGTATTTTCACATTTCTGCGAGTATTTTGTACTCCCATTTTTGAAAATCAATGCGTAGTCTGCTAAAATAAGTGCGTAAAATACACCAATACGCACCTTATCTGGAGCGTGGCCACGTGCATTGCGTATAATGATGTATGCGGATATGAGATTAGCATTAAATTAAATAATTCACAGGCCGCATATTTGTGATTTATTTCAGTGTTACATAATGCAACACAGTTGTACAGGTGTTACCTGCTGATCGAAAAAAATGTGGCTTAGATAAAACAATTTACACGTGCACGTGTTTACATCAACATTCGATTGAAAGTCTAGAGATCCCAGTTTAGTATCACATGTTACAGTTACACCATCGCCGGAGCTAATCTTGCCAATATGTGTCTGTTTTTATTCAAAACTACTTGTCATTGAATTATGTACTTGAAATCAAGCATCTTGATTGGCTAAGCCTGTGCTGTGTTACAGCACAGGCTCAGCCAATCAAGCTGATTGCCTACAAGTTGAGATTGTCAATAGATGTTCAGAAACGTTGACATCTGTAGCCCATTTCATCAACATTGCAAAGTATACTTTAGTAGCAAAGTATACTTTGAGGGAGAAATTTTCAATTTTTTTTTAAAAATTTATTAATTTTATTATACTGAATTTATTACATTATCACAGCCATTTTGCTGTGATAATGTAATAAATTCAGTATAATAATTCTGCATACTTTTAATCATGAAATATATGCATTTGTTAGTTCTATGTGAAATAATGCATTTCTGGAAAAATAAATGATTACTCCCTCAAAGTATACTTTGCTAGTAAAGTATACTTTGCAATGTTGATGAAATAGGCTACTGGGCAAGATTAACGCAGGCGGCTGTGCAAACGTATGCCGTGCTGTAGCCCATTTCATAAATGTGATATGACACGTGTGACCTGCAGCGAATTTGATTGGCTGGTCGCTTCACCCTAATTACGTATTCGTATTTTTCGCCAGCGTTATGTCCAATGAATAAAATGGAGACGTTCCAACTTATTTGTTGAAGTCTCCCAAACGAGCCAAACTGAAACGGATGGAACACTTTTCTTTCAACGCATCGTTTTGACATCGTTTTAACATCGTTTGGGCATAGTTTTAGTTTTTTATTTGGAAAATGACGGATGTTTTCATTGGCTTAAACATGGCACGTTTAAACGAATCAAACGAAAACGAATGTAAAATTGTCGTTTCTTGCAATAAATCATTTTGACATCGTTTTCGTTGGTTTTACTTAGAAAATGATGTTTTCAATGGTTTAAACGTGCCACGCTTAACCAACGAAATCATCCTTTTATATTAAAACAACTGATAACGGTGTGAAAACGATGTGAAAACGATAGTTGATTGACTTGCAAGTATGGTAAGGGGTATTATGTCGATTGTGCCAATGAGGGATCGTAGCTAATTATCGCCCGTTGAATTTATTAATAGAAATCCGGTCCAAATTGTGTAGTTTAGGGCCTTATTGCTTTGTAAAACGGGCGATTGTATCGTAATGTGTTATGAAATGGAGCAATTATAGTGATTTATACATATCTGCGCAATCTGATCCAGGGCGCAGTATTTGCCAGATTCATTTGTTTACATTTATAAAGAGTATTGCGTTCAGTGCAGACCCAGATCAGACTGCACATATGTGCAGTCTGATCTGGGTCTACTCAGTTCGCAAAAGTCAATTTTCGTGCTATTCAGTAAGAAATAAACGCCGAAACATAGCATATGATCGGATCTCTATAAATAATGTAGATTTGCAAAGCGAAATAACTAGCTACCATCTCTCATTATAGTTTGATTTGCTGGTTGGAAAATAATGATGTAGATGGAATGTGCCATATGCCACTTCTTATACAAGTTTATTCGTCATATTTCTGATACGGCTGCAAAATACACTGTATGTGTGATATGAAATCGACCTCCGTACAAGAAATTGAACAGTATTGCATGTACGGAATAACATCATGGGATGTTTCGTTTGCTGTGGTCCGCAAAACCTCTGGTTTGTTTAAAGATTGCGAGAAGTTCGGTTGCATTTTCTGGTAATTTCAAAAATGTAAAAAACAAAATTGGCGTTAAAATTAAGAATCATCTTGTTTTACGTTATTTTATCGCAATACACGGAACAGCGACGTTTTCGTGCCGTTCTTGACAATGGCTCTTGACAATGGCGTCAAGCCAACCATATCCAATCAACAACGTCGCGCGATGTCAAATGGGGCTAATGTACATAGAGTTTATCCAGCTGTCATTTTGAAGTACCGGATTTATTTCCAGACAAAGAAATGAATGCGGAGCACATGTTTCTTTGTCGGATTTACAGATGTGAAGGGAAATAAATCCGGTGTTTCAAAATGGTAGTGGAATAAATTGTATATTACATGATCTTCAAAAAATGTGAAATTTGCTCTTAGACCAGCTAAAATTGACTATTTTGACGTTAGCGTATTAATTTTTTCTTCGCCGAAAATGACGTCAACCCGTGTCACTTACGTTTCGCGAACGTCTAGGAGGAAATATTTCCTTTAAGGAAAGTAAATCATAACAGAATCACGGTAAATCATTGGGTAGCATGTAATAGTAATTATATTTATTGTTTTGTTATTATTTATTTATTTATGTATTTATTATATTTTTTTTATTTACTCATTTATTCATTTATTTATTTAGTTAGTCAATATTGTTTAACGGTCCGGCAACAGCTACTGTCATTTTAGGCAAACTATGGAGATCCAGTAAGTCGAATACTGTGTCATGGCTCTTCACATACAATGTATAGACAAATACCATTTGGCCAAACAGAAAGTTATCTTCATTCAAGAGTGGGTATAACAGACACATATTCCATGCAATAGGTATAGAATAACCATAATCTTAAGCACAAACTGAAAAGTATTGCTATGTAAACACTACACGCCAGATGCCAACAGATTTGCACATCATCGGGTCTATAAAAAGCCATTATGTCCAGAAATATCAATTATGAAGCGCTATAAGTGTGTCTGAAGGAACCGTGGTGCCATGCCAGACATTTATTATGTAAGTCTAAAGATAGATGCCCGAGATCAACGGCATATTTCCTTATCCAAGTGTACGGAGTCCCGCAAGAGACGTTAATTTTGTTATGTATTCGTTCCCACGAAATACCAATTCGTTCCCTCAATTTAACAATTCGTTCCCACGAATTAACAATTCGATTCTTCAATTTAACAACGAATTGTTATATCGTGGGAACGAATTTCTAAATTCAGGGAACGAATTGTCATTTCTTGGGAACGAATTATTAATTCGAGGGAACGAATTATTATATCGTGGGAACGAATTGTCAATTCGAGGGAACGAATTGTAATTTCGTGGGAACGAATTGTCATTTCGTGGGAATTAATTGTTATTTCGTGGGAATGAATGTTAATTCGAGGGGACGAATTGTTAATTCGAGGGAATTAATTGTTAAATTGAGGGAACGAATAGTCATTGCATGGGAACGAATCGTTAATTCGAGGCGAGAATTAATATAAAAACATACATGTCCCCTGCGGGGCTCCGTACAAGTATACGTACACGACCGCCTGCGCTAATCGTGTCAATAGTTCTCAATTGTTTTCTTTCAACATGCATGCATATTTTGCTTGAAATCAAGCAGTTCGATTTGCTGAGCGTGAGCGTCAGTCTCCAGGGTATGGGATCACGTGGTATATTATTTACACTACAGTAATGGCGGCGCCCATGAGGTATCAGGTTTCTTTCTTTTAATGAGGACCATGTTCCAGCTGTCAATACTACGAGTCCGCCAATACCAAATATTGCAGTATTACTTGTGTAGCTAGTCTGAACATTCTGCAGAGATATTTGAATCGGCCGGAATCTAACATTGTTTAATCTTTTTCGGCTGGAACATGATCATTATTAAAATGAAGAAACCGCAGTCCCATCGATGAAAAATAAGATTTACCTGAGACCTCATGGGCGCCGCCATTACTGCAGTGTAAACAACAGACCACGTGATCCCATACTCTGAGTCTCCGCGTAGCATAACTAGATCGGTATATACATGTACAGCTGGGTCAGCGTGTAAGTGCAAACACGAACGAACACGACAGGTTGGAACCAACCTGTCGTGTTCGTTCGTGTGTGCACTTACACGCTGACCCCACTGTAGATACTTCGCTATATTGTTATTGAGAGAACATTCTAATATACGAGATAAACATATTATCATAAACTCAGCTAACAAATTGTGTAATAGCATATGTGTTAGGTCATCTTCCCACCAATGAACAGCAGTCTCTCCAGGGTAAATGTGTCAAGTTACAAGTTACAACTTGTAACTTGGTAAACTTGTCCATTTATTGATAAGGTATTTGTATTAAGTATTACTTGCGTCACATGTGTATGTTTTATAAGTATAATACAGGACACTATGTATATGTTATATTGGCGATCATACGTACACAAACACCATTATTCCGAGCTACTTTAAAACGCAATTTTGTAAATATTACTTCGGCATAACGGTAATGTAATGTAATGCAAATTTAATTAGAGGTGCATACTCGTAACAACCTGAAAACATGTATCTGATACAGTGATGTGTTATCACCCCGTATGTATTTGGTCAATGCGCAGCTAGGTACCTGATAACTACAGAATACCAGCCTGGGGGCCGTTTCATTAAACTTCGTACGACTAAAATGTTCGTAAGTGCAAATTTAGAATCGTCTGGAAATTACACTTGATGGATTTACATGTATTGAGCATAGGCTGCATATGCAGCCTATGCGCAATAAATGTAAATCCAATAATTATTTTACAAGAAAATATTGTTAATGTTAAATTTACAGACTATCATAATTTTGCACTTACGAACATTTTAGTCGTACGAAATTTAGTGAAACGGGGCCCTGGTGTAGTTTGATATCATGTGTATCAGGCAAGGCTAGGAAATGCGTGTCCTGCCGTTTCCTAGCCGAGCCTGATAAACTTGATCAGGTAACTTGCTTCCGTGATGTAATTCCATTGACCTATTTCCGTAACGTCTTGTGACGCCGTTTGACCAATGAAACGTCTGTTTTCAATTCTTTGTAATCCGGATATTCGTATCAGGTCAATGTCTGATACGTTCTTATGTTATCAGTCAGTATGTATTAGGCCAATACAAAGCTCGTTACCTGATACATGTCGGTCAATCTGCAATCACAATACCAGGTTTACAATCCAAGCCTTCTGTACCATCTGGATGAGCCAATTACGCTCACCAAAGGAACAAAAAACGGGAACCATTAATTGTGGTTTTGACAGCAGAAATTAGGCTTTTGCGGGCCTTTGCGCGGTCTAACTCCCGAGTTAGTCGCGCCTTCCTGCAGCTAGGTAAGACTATATGAGTTATGTTAGAAACCCGATGAGTGTTTCGCTGGTACACCGGCGCATATAGTAGACCCTGATCAGACTGCTCGGATGCGCAGTCTGATCCGGGTCTACACTTGTCGCGTAGGACGTATTAAGCCGCATTTCTCCAGTCGCCGCCACAATTAGCGGAACTACTTTTTCTTGGAAACAAACAAAGACCATGTGCCAATTGTATGTCAAATTGTGCAATAATATTACCACGTGGCCAGAAAACATTGCGCCAGCTGTTCGTAGGCCAGTCGTGGAATGGGGAAAGAGGTAGATATTTCACATCGGGGTAAATGTACACCTTCTGTTGTAGGAAATATGATCCATGCTGGAAAGTATGCGGAAGTAGTTCTAGTATCATGTATGGTTTCACACTAGTCACGCAATTTGGCACGAATATTTTATTTCCTGGAGCACGTCAAATGTACAGTCGTCAGTGCGTTTTTGCTCCATCTGGGGCCCGTTTCACTAAACTTCGTACGACTAAGAAGTTCGTAATTGCAAAGTTGAAATCCACAATAACATTTGTTCCGATAGGCGATTTTGGAAGATCTGTCGCGGATGTGCTATATTTGATGACATGAACGCGTAGGTACAATCTGGTAGCATTAAAGAAGCAGGTTTATGTGAGAAGCAAATTCATAGTTTAGTAAAACGGGCCCCTGTAGCCTATTTCACCAACATTGCAACGATACTTAACTAGCAAAGTATACTTTGAGGGAGACATTTTCAATCTAATGATAAATTTATTATTTTTTATTATACTGAATTTATTACATTATCACAGCCATTTTGGCTGTGATAATGTAATAAATTCAGTATAATAATTCTGCATACTTTTAATCATCAAATATATGCAGTGGTTAGTTCTATATGAGAAATGCATTTTTTGAAAAATAAATGATTACTCCCTCAAAGTATACTTTGCTAGATAAGTATACTTTGCAATTGTGATGAAATCGGCTACAGAAGTGAACGTTGTGCAAACGCCGAGAGTTTCCTATATTCCTACTATCATGTAACATCCACGTGTTTATGTTTATAAACGGGGTTTCCCACTTTTTTGTACACTACAATTAAACCCCACCCCCCCCCCCGCCCCCCCCCCCACCCCCCCCACCCCCTGCAATTATTTCTGTATCCGCGCCTGAGTGACGTTGCCGGTCAATAGCGTGACGTTATTGACAACGACGATGAACGTCACGTAATCTAATGACGTCAAACAAACGTTAACGAACCAACAATGTCGCGCGACGTCACGTGGGGCTAGTGTACTGGGATTTATCACGTCAACACAGTGCGTATGTGCCGTGAAACACGGTGCCGTGAAACATTTTTGATATCCTGTCAATACAATTTGGAGATGCGGCTGGGGTTATTTTTTTGCATTTTAAAGCTATTTGTAATGTTGACGGGATAAATAGAATAGTATGTTAGTGCCGTGAATGGGAAAAATATCTGGCGCGGCACGGAAACGGGATGAGCCTGGCCCATCCCGTTTCCTGAGCCTTGCCAGATATTTTTCCCATTCACGGCACTAACCTACTATTCTCTATATGAACGCAATACTTTGAATAACCGTTTCCATTATGAATTCAAGGACAGTGTAAATATAACGTTTTGCGTTGTCTAGTATTCTTATCTAATACAAATGCCCTTTTTTCATGAAGTTACAAAGTTACTTCATTGACAATCGCAATAAATGTATCCAATGAAATGCCCGTTTTTGCGTTTCCAGTTATTTAATGAAAATGGTGTGCATGCGCATTGGAACAAAACCGGAAGTTGCACATGAAAGTGTTGTGTTATACAATTTTCGCTACTTAAAATGGTAATTTGTGCCTAAGATTTGCTGTGTTCATGTCGGCCGCACCCGCTTTATGGGTACCGTACCGTCATTTGCAATGGTGCTAGAGCAAGTAGAATGTTCTGAAATTGGTAACTTCACAAATACACATTCTTCAGCGCCCCACACTTAAGAAATATTAAGTTAAATAAACCTTTTTGTCTGCACATACTCGATGTGTAACTTTTAGGGTCAGTGCTGAAATATATAGAAAATCGTCCACCCCAAGTGTGGCCGTAACTGTCCCATGAGACCTAACCTTCAACATGGTTATGTGAAGTAACTGACCGGCTGTGGACAATGTTCATTTCGGGGCCAAGCCAATACCTACGTAATACATGTGTCTCATGACCTTACTAGAATGCGCCATTACGTCATCAAACAAGTTAACAACGGTCGCACTGGACCTTTGCAATTAGCGCGGCTGCATCACGTGACGTGTACTGCTGCCCCGGAATATGCATGTGTAACTCAGCTGTTCGAATGGAGCAGATTATCAAAGTATCGGAAGTACTGCATATATGCTCAGATTACGCGGTATTTCCGTCGGAAAATGTAACAATAACGTTCGACAATGTCCAGCCGTGGGTAAACGGTTGCCGTGACACTCGGGAACTGTTTGAACCCGCGGCCTACGGCCTTGGGTTTCAAACAGTTCACTCGTGCCACGGCAAACGTTTGCCCACGGCTGGACATTGTCGAACCTTATATTTAAGGGTAGGAATTGGCTCGCAGACCGTCCAAACCCTGGCATATGAGCCCAGAAAATGTGTCAAGCCAATGACCGTTGGCCCGTTTTTCTTTCGGAATTTTGTATTGGTTGCAATGCAGTCGAAATGTGTGCTTTAAATTAAAGAGGTTATGAGACGGTTAACATAACCTAGCTAGTTCATTCTCCTACCGCACTGTGCCAGTATATCAGACCGTGTCAAGGGCTGGGTATGAATGCCGTAACAGTAGTAGTAATATTATCCTATGCAAAGATGCTATGTAGAGCCGACTATTGTTCATCGACGAATATCGTTCACGTGTGTGATTAAGCCGTGGAAAATACCTTAGCCATTTCTGAAGCTAATGGCTTCAGAAATGGCTAAGTTATTTTCCCCGGCTTAATTATACACGCGAACGATAGTCGTCGATGAACAATAGTTGGCTCTACAATGCTATCTGAGGGTTGGTCAAGGCAAAGCAGATCAAGGACTAAAGCATCCATATGATATGATTTTGTTCTGGTTCCCAGCTACGGTCGTTTCGCAGCTTGTCGTTATATTCGAAATTATATTATTTGAATTTAATTGCTGCAACATACGTTGTATCTGTTGTTATTTGGTTTATATAACAATTCGCTACGAGATTAAAGGAGAAGATAACGCATGGCATTTTCCCCTATGTGAGACAGAGTAGCTAAGTTTCATTTATACCCAGAATATAATGATAGCTAATGATTAACGGGTTTACGTTACGAGTTGCCTGTATCAACATTAATGGACTACTTCTTTGGCGGCTTAATTGCGCATAGCGTTCTGCGGCTTGGAGTGGTTTCGGTATTGTTACAATGTGTACGGTCAATTTATTGTGATAAATGAGGTCAGTCTTTCATAACCGGAACTTGGCCCTAATTAACTACATTAATCAACTTTTAGTGGAAATAAAGTGTACGAAAATAGCAATTTGGAACAATAGTAGTAAGATATACAAAGGAAACCTGGTAAACATACATGTTCGACCAGTAAAGTCAAGCTCTTTTAAAATATGTCGCTGCGACTGCAGAATTGGTGCTTATGGGTTTTGCTTATGGGTTTTGGGACCAGTGTAGATCTATAAGCCTACGCATCCACACAGTCTGATCAGGATTTGCACTGTTCGCAATTATCAGGCTGCATGGGTGTGCTATTTGATCAGGAGCTGGACTGGTCACAATTGCCGTAAGTCCCATTTCTCCAGTCACAGTGTTCATGTATATGCACACGTGAGGAAATGCGGAGTACCTGTAGTATGGATGGTCAAAGTGGTAAACATGTACATGTTACTACTGTAACAGGAAGAGAAAATATGCACCGGCCCGGGACTCGAACACGGCACATCCAGCTTACCGACTGAGCTAACCGGGCACATATACATATCTTCTCTCGAGTTACTAGATCCGTACCGTGATATACTCCCCTGCCACATAGTGCACAACTATGGCTCGGAATGATCAAATGCCTGGGGGCCGTTTCACTAAAAGTGCAAATTTAGGATCGTCTGGAAATTTCAATTGATGGATTTACGTTTATTGAGCATAGGCTGCATATGCAGCCTATGCTCAATAAATGTAAATCCAACAATTGTTTACAAGAACACATTGTTAATGTGAAATTTACAGACTATCATAATTTTGCACTTACGAACATTTTAGTCGTACGAAGTGTAGTGAAACGGCCCCCTGATTTACAGTGAAACCTCTCTAAGCCGGACACCCTGGGAGGTTCCCAGGGTGTCCGGTTTAGAGAGGTTCCACTGTACATATATATGAGGATTACAGACACGTTTCTCTTGATAATCAAGACGCGGTATTGTATTATCTTCCTTATTTCCTCGTCGTCTTTTTAACCAATATTGATTTCGAAAAAGAATAATAATGTGAAGATCATGTATACACACTCAGCAGTGATGCTGTACAAACTGCTCCTCAACAACATTGATGGGAAAATATACGACTCGATCAAAAGCATATATAGACATTCTACATCGTGTGTACGGATAAATGACAAACTAACGGAATGGTTTGACTGCAAGACCGGTGTCAAGCAAGGTGACAACCTGTCTCCAACACTGTTCTCCATATTTGCAAATGACCTTGTGAAAGAGATAAATGACCTTGACCTTGGATGTCAACTGGATGACAATACATTGTCTATCTTACTATACGCGGACGATATTGTGCTACTTGCGAAGTCAGAAACGGATCTCCAACTCACGCTGAACAAGCTCCACGACTGGTGCAAACGATGGAGAGTGCTCATAAACACTAACAAATCCAAATGCATGCATTTTCGAAAAGGACGCGCTCCACAAACCAACCACATTTTTAGAATAGGACAAAATATCCTGGAAACAGTCGATACATACAAATATCTGGGTGTAACATTCCATTACAAGTGCAATATTACATTTAACGCAGAGACGTTATCGAAAGGCGCCGACAGAGCTCTTGGGAAAATTATCTCGAAAATACATTATATTAAAGAGTTCGGCCTTAAATCATTTGAAAAGGTATACGAATCGTGTGTGATACCCATTCTGGATTACTCATCAGGTGTATGGGGCTACAAATCTTACCAATCAATAGACAACGTTCAAAATAGAGCCATACGTTATTACATGGGAGTCCACCGATTCGCACCAATTTTGGCAATCACCGGAGACATTGGTTGGCTCCCAAGTAACTACCGTCGATGGCTATCCATGATCCGTTACTGGAACAGATTGAATACATTTGATCACAATAGAATAACAAAACGAGCATTCACAAGAGATTATATACTTTGTGAAAACAATTGGTGCAATGAATTGCGTGAAGTGTTTACCAAATTGAATTTGACAAACTACTCTGACAACAAAATGGTGGTAAATCTTACTGTTGCAAAGACACATATCACAAACTACTACTCGAATATTTGGCAACAAAGCGTGACTAACGTTCCTAAACTAAGAACATATATTACATACAAAACATGCTTCGAACAAGAATAGTACTTGCAGCTCTCCATGAAGAAATATGAACGGTCATTACTGGTACAATTCCGATGCGGTATACTCCCGCTAAGAATCGAAACAGGACGATATATAGGTGAAACCCCCGACCAGCGGCTATGCAGATTTTGTGATCTGCAGGCAGTAGAGAGTGAAACTCACTTCATTCTACACTGTGAACTGTATACAGACATAAGAACAAACCTTTTTAATTACCTAAATACAGCAGTTAACTTCACAACTCTAAGTGATACAGATAAACTTCGCTTTCTTATTCAGAACTGTGCTAGACAAATAAGCAAATATATTGTGAAAGCATATCTGAGACGCCGAAACATCATTTACAACTAAATCCTACAATCTGTGATCACAATAACCATCTTAAATCAATAATATCAAACCGAAAATGAGGCTATCATACAACAGGGCAACCAGTGTAGACCCGGATCAGCCAGCGTGCCAGTGCGGATTGGTCAGGGTATATATTGTAGGCCAACATATCGCATCGCATTGGTCTGGTGTGTATGTGTTATATTTATTGAGCAGTTTATTTCCTCATCAGACTGCGGTGATCCGTATGCTGATAAGCATATACACTGTGCACAAATAAACCCTTAATTTGACAATATAAGTACATGTACACTATCACAAGTGAAAGTCGTCAAATGCTATGTGATTAACTCGGATGACACACATTTACTCACCAGTTATTATTCCACAATACCTCACTCAGCGACTGGCGTACACACCTATTTCTTTCCTTTGTGACCAGAGTGAATCCAGATTATGCTGATTAGTAACACGGCATGATTGAACTTTGCTCTGTTCAATAATACTAGCCAATTGACAGTTTAGCTTCGAATCGAACTGCGTATACACGCATATCGATTAAAAACTACACTGGTCATCGACAAGCCTAATTGTATAATTTGGTCGCATGTATTTGCTGGAAATCCCGAGCCTGCTAATCCACCTGCTCACGCATTTGTACAGAATACGGTCGCATTAAGACATCAATGCTGTCAGTATTGATGAGTAAAATGTTCCGTAAGCTGTTGTGACCGTGGGTCGGGGGCTGAGCGTTGGTCCGGTCATTGTCCGGCAAATGCATGCAACCAGAAACTCATGTTCTGCAAACACCAGACATTATTTGAATCAAGTGAAACATTTATGTTGCAACAAGGTGACCTATAGGTCCAATGGGCCGGTGTAATCAGTATGATTATCAATGTTATATTTATTATTGTACGTTTACACATGTCACTATAATAAACAAATTACTTACTTACAAATTACTTATACATATCTTCTCTCCTGAGTTACTAGATCCGTACCGTACATACTCACCCGCATACTCACCCGCATACTCGAAATGATCAAATGCCTGATTTACATTGAAACCTCTCTAAGCCGGACACCCTGGGAGGTTCCCAGGGTGTCCGGTTTAGAGAGGTTCCACTGTACATATATATGAGGATTACAGACACGTTTCTCTTGATAATCAAGACGCGGTATTGTATTATCTTCCTTATTTCCTCGTCGTCTTTTTAACCAATATTGATTTCGAAAAAGAATAATAATGTCCGTAAAATACTTCGAAGGTTGGCACAAAATTCATCCACATGAGGTGTGAATTTGTTGTAAGCTTCCGACGGCATTAACTGAAACTATGACTATATTATGTTAAATATGAATTAATCCACGATTGTATTTTATCAAATTACAAACAATATGCGTTATTTGCAAGCACATGATATAAAACAGTGTGATAAACATGGGAGATAATTATATATGGAATGAACATACTACATGTATGCAACATTTGGAATATTATAAATTATTATAGAATAATCGTTTATTGCTTAAGCCATGCTGACTATTGAGCACAATAGTACTTAACAAACACACACTCAACGTCACAATGCAAGCAAGATGACAGACAGTGGACAAGAAAAGTAGTTTATCCCGTCAATACAGTGCGTATGTGCCGTGAAACACGGTGCCGTGAAACATTTCTGATATCCTGTCAATACGACCTAATAATTGCGTATGAATATGTGCGGTTCGATTCTCCGATGTTGACGATGCGGCTGGGGTTATGTTTTGCATTGTAAAGCTATTTATAGTGGTGACGGGATAAATAGAATAGTAGGTTAGTGCCGTGAATGGGAAATATATCTGACGCGGCACGGAAGCAGGATCTGCGAGGCTCTGCCGAGCCCATCCCGTTTCCAAACCCTTGCATTGCACTAACCTACTATTCTCTATGTATGTGAACACTAAATAGTAGAAACTAGATTACAGATACTAGATTAATTAACTGGCGATGCTAATAATCATTGACTTCTCATGAATTACGATTCCACAGTGTCATCCAATTGCAAATGGAAACATATATTTGTAGACATCCAAACGGTGACCGTCACACTGACGTAATAGAGGTATAGGTTAAAACATGTCACGGCTTTGACTCTTGAAGTGTTGATTAGCATTTGGAATGTTACATTGACTCGATGCGCCTGCATTGTATTCCGATGTATTCCACGCCTACCACCAGCTCCACACCACCACCCCCCCCCCCCACCCCGCCCTCCGTCTAAAGAAGCGAAAACATCGTTTTCTATTAGTTAACGATGTGTACACGATAGACCATCGTTCGTTTGTGGAACCATGAGCACATCCGGGCTATATTCTACTTCCAAGAATCAACCCGTCCTATCATCTGTATAGGAAAACGCTACTCCTACCGCCACCACAATACCCGGAATTAGACCGAAATTTAATTCCAATTAGTGTGAATTAGACATTTATTTGTAATTCATCTTAATCCCGATGACTTCACCGATATTGATATACCATAATAGCGAATGGTGTAATCCTGATCAGATTGCGCAGATTTTAAAAGGCTCGGCTCGGAATTCCGCGAGTTTTATAGACTTCTTGATAACCTTCATATCAAAGACACTAACCAGTGCCTGGTTGCTCAAAACCTCTGTTAGCTTAACAGACAGTTAAATCTTTAACACTGTTAAAGGTACATGCCCACTCAGTAGGCACACCATGTTCTTTATAGGAAGTAAACACGTGTATAAGTGTGTGCCCGCTATACAGATATAATCATTTAGTAATATTTATTTGATTGATAGTGACTCGCGGTGGTATCAGGCTATTTTCATATACAAATGAGGCATGATATTTCTTAATTATTTATACTAATTAAATGGGCCACCCGAAAAAAATAATATTTTCGACAGAATATGAAGTATGATCATTGCACATCAAAAAATAAAGACAGAGAATAAATAGTAATGTCCGTAAGGAAACATGGTTATCGCCCCTGATATCAGGTTGAACATCTATGTCTGATATAAAATGCATAATAATGTCAATCAATACGTGGGGTAATGGTGAATTAATGTTTATTTTGCCAACAAATGTCTTAGATGATGTCTCTGTTTTAAAGAACATTTTATGCCTACTGAGTGGGCATGCATCTTTAAGGATTTAACAGTTGTAACCCGAAATCCCGCTATAGCGGTTTATGCAAAAAGTGCAGATCCAGATGAGCCGGCTCGTAACGAGCCGTCTCATCAGGATCTGCACTTTTTGCAAGTAATTTTAATATTTCTTAGAACAAAAACACCCCCCCCCCCCTTCATAAATGGACGAATCTGAAAATCATTTTGTGACCATTGGATTGGTCGGAACATTAGCATATCACAGTACATTCCAGTTCCTTAGGGTTGAAAGGGTTAACAGTTGTAACAGACTCTTTGAGCAACCCTGCCCTGGTGTTCTCTACACATCTCGGACGATGGCGATATAAATCACATAGCACGGCAGGTAATTGTAATTATGTAGCTAAATATACAAACATAGCGTAATCTAATTTGTCTGATATACACTCTCTGGATATTGAAGCAACAAGGCTGAACCGTATCTGCTATAACATACACTGTCTACCGCCTGCGCTAATCCTGCCAATATTTGTCAAGTTTATTATCTCAAAATACTGGAATATGCTACGTGAAATCAAGCAGCTTCATTGACTGAGCCTGAGCTCAGGCTCAGTCAATGAAATTGCTTGGTTGCGTGCTCGGAAAATAAAACAACAAATTACATGTGCCATACACTACCGCCTGCGCTAATTGTGTCAAAATACTTGAGCGTAGTACTTGAAACCAATCAACTTTACTGGATGAGCCTGAGCTGAGTTGGCATTGTAAATAGATGTTCAGAAACGTTGATACGCTACCTCCTGCGCTAATCTTGCCAATATTCGTCAATTTCATAAGTTCAAAATACTTGAATATTGTATTAAATCAAGCAGCTTGATTGGCTGAGGCTGAGCTGTGCTACTTGCTTGTTTGTGAGTTGGAATTGTCAATAGATGTTCAGAAACGTTGATAGTCTGGACAAGATTAACGCAGGCGGTTGTGTACATTCTGGAAACCTCCAGTCGAGGTTCAGCTGAGCTACAGCTCAGGCTCAGTTAATCAACTTTAATATTACACGCCCGCCTGCGTTAATCTTGCCCATATTATTAGCGTTCCCAAACAAAGCCAACTCGCAATCAAGCAAACTGTAAAGTGCCAATTTAGGATCGTCTGGAAATTTACAGACTATCATAAGTTTGCACTAACAAACATTTTAGTCGTACGACGCTTAGTGAAACGGCCGCCATGCCATTCTACAATTACACTATTAATCATCTATCCCATCAGCTTCGGTGTATATACAGGGACCCAGTCCCTTTAAAACAGTTACCGTATAATAGCCATACATTGTACATACGGAAGCCCATTTTTTTTAATTTCCATTTATTCAAGATGTTTTCTTGAATTTTCAAGTTCTTTTCTTGAATTTTCAAGATCTTTTTTTGAATTTTCAAGAAAAGATCTTGAAAATTCAAGAAAAGAACTTGAAAATTCAAGAAAACATCTTGAAATCTTTAATTTTCAAGTTCTTTTCTTGAAAAGATCTTGAAAATTCAAGAAAAGAACTTGAAAATTCAAGAAAAGAACTTGAAAATTCAAGAAAACTTCTTGAAAATTCAAGAAAAGATCTCGAAAATTCAAGAAAAGATAAAAAAAGTGAAGTGGCCCTAATGGGCTTCCGTACATACATCCATTTGTAGCATGTTAATATATTAAAATTCAATTATTAAGCAATTTTATATGTTCTACTTACCACAAAGTCCGGTTGCTACGTGTAGCTTGTATTGGTAAAATCCGTTACGTGAATCAAACAGCTTTCATTATTAAGATCCTGTAGCATCATTTATATGCGTGTAGTTCAGATCTGCTTTAGAGTTCCTTATATATGTTAATTTCATTGAAGTTCACTTGTACATATTAAGTTAATTTAAGTCCACTCGAAACATAATTTCATTAAAGTTCACTTTTTTATTTTAATCACATTCATTTTGTAAAGTGCATTTCTAGAACTGACAGGTAAGATATTTTACAATTGTATTCCATAACAGAATACATTTATCACATATATTATACATGCAAACAGTTCGATAAAATAGTCAACGTAATTCAAATATTTTAATGTAAAAAAAATAAACAACTGAAAAAATAGGTCAAATACGTTTCTTAATCCGAAGAAAATGTTCCACCAGCCTGATACATTTGTATCAAGCGGTTAAAAATGTAGCGAACTGAAGACGCGGTGTGTCTCAACTAATAAAAAGGTTATACCCACGTGGTATAGAACTTTGCGCAATCTGACAAAAGGCTGTGTCATATATATACATACATACGTGCAATTGAGACCAGCAGTGTGATCCTTGTACCTCAGCGATTTTTCATGAAAAACATTTACAGAAAATGTGATATTTTCCATAAATGACGTTGAAGGTTGACGAAATTTGCAGAGTAAATGTGGACCCGCATTCTGGATTTGCTCTGAAAATTGTGTCAACTTTCGACGTCATCTACAGAAAATATCGTAAATTGTATAAATATTTTCCACGCAATATCGCACATCGTCTTAGGTGCAAACTCGCATGCCTTCTCTCAGGTTGGTAATTGCGGGAGAAATTGCGGTCTAGTTTATTTGTGATCAGCGTAGCCACGGATCAGAACTGCGCAGTCTGATCAGTGGCTACACTGTTCACTATTAAACCTACGATCCACTCCCATACAACATGCCTATAACTCTGCACAAGTGTATTGTGGATTTTAGAAGACACGAGTACAAGCATGAAGCCTCGTTTTGATTTACAACGCGGTCTCGTGACGAGTCTATTATTAGACCATAATTAACTTGGCAATCAACATACGTCCTGTACACGTTCTATGCACAGTTCGCAGGTTATTTTTCTTCATGACATTCCGTCGCTCTATGTTGCCTACAGATAAACAATGTATCAGCACATCTCATCACAGTTTCACTCTAGACTGGGTGTGTGCATACAATCGTATGTGGATTTATTCGTATTGCACAACGCATAACATCGGTTCAAGATGTCCTCCGAGATACGAGAAAAACCGGTCTGCGTCTCTAGTCACTTCTAGTATGACGAAATGATATTGAGAAAAATGGCAACTAATCGTTGAAATCAATGTACATGTACTATTTTACTTAAATATGTTTAGATAGATTCCATCAAATTTAATCATCGTCGACGGATTTATATGACTGTTGTCATATGCTGATTTTCTGCCAATATAACACGATTAAACAACCACGGTTATACGTGTCGCTGTGGTTCGAGAACTGGCGCATATGGGTCTTGCGACCAGTGTGGATTCAGATCAGCCTATGCATCCACATCCGCACAGTCTGATCAGGATCTGCACGGTTGATCATTCCATCAATGAAACACCCGTCATGGTTCTAACAAGCGATATAGATCGTTTATCATTCTACCGAAGTGTGCTATCTGATCAAGAGCTATACTGGTTACAAATTCCATAAGCCGCCTTTCTCCAGTCCTAGTCTCGTTTGATAATACGGGTATTCAGACCGCGCATATACATGCTCATTTGAGACACGCCATGCGATGTTGTACCTTCGTACATCTGCGTAATTTCATGAAATACGTTTACAAAATTTACAATATTTTCCGTAAATGGCGTCAAAAGTTGACAAAATTGTCAGAGTACATGCGGAATTATATTACGCATGTACTCTGAAACTCTTGTCAACTTTTGACTTTATTTATGAAGATTATTGTACATTTTATAAACGTATTTAATGAAATTACGCAGATGTCCGAAGGTGCAATCAGAGTCATATATAGACACAACTTAAAAGCCTTGGTGCAGTGTACAAAATCACATGGCGTGTCTCATTTAGATGTTAAATCTAGATAGCGGAGGCTTTTGTTATTAGTCTTAATCGGATAATCCAGCCAAATGTGCTAATTATTGCATTCATTACAAATATGGCTATACCGGGCTTATTGTATTTTTGATCAGCGGTCAAAATTATGCCATGCTTATGAAATAAATATAATGTAACAGTTAATGTTAGATCATATTTATTTCATAAGCACTGCATACTTTTTCTTTGAACTTCTAAAGGTTTATATCCCCGATTTTCTCTCAAAATGTCATTTATTCCTTACAATCAGAACCCAATTATATTTCAAAGTGCCTATAATATAAAGTATGCCACCTATAACATAGCAAGGACTTGTATGGCATATTGCTTTGCTCTAAATAGTTTCCGTCCGTCCGTACATACGTACGTCCGTCAAAACGTGACGGGCGACACCCGGGCAAACGGGTTCGATCCCGTTTTACCTGCTGCATTGGGGGGAAAATTCCAAAATCAGAACTGAATATTTACATCGAGAAACAATATATTCAGCCCTGAAATTACAATAACCTGACCTGGTGGCAGGTCCATACCACACCAAAGTAACTTGGCCCCTTCCCCTAAAATAGGATTACGAATAATCGTAATACTCACATAAGGGGTATAACCAGATTCAACTGTCACATACAAAATGACAAAGACGTATGTGAGGGCCAAACCAGGTCTCCAGTCGGGATTCCGGTAAGGATGAACCCCGATCGTTAAATTACCCATCGCTTGTACCCACCTTCCACCCACGTGCGGCACATGTACAAAGTACAGCCCGGATATGTTCCTGGTCCCAAAAACCCGTAATCAGTAGCCTATTTCACCAACATTGCAAAGTATACTTATCTAGCAAAGTATACTTTGAGGGAGAAATTTTCAATTTTAGGAAAAATTTAATAATTTTTATTATACTGAATTTATTACATTATCACAGCCATTTTGGCTGTGATAATGTAATAAATTCAGTATAATAATTATGCATACCTTTAATCATTAAATATATGCAGTCGTTAGTTCTATATGACATAATGTATTTCGGGAAAAATAAATGATTACTCCCTCAAAGTATACTTTGCTAGATAAGTATACTTTGTAATTTTAATGAAATCGGCTACTGATGGCAAAAGAAGCCAGAGTATGAGACAACCTACATGTATGTGTAGGCTGGCATACATGTATTAGTACAAGATACATGTGAACATGGCTAAGTCCATGATGCGGAAGACTTAGGTCAAGATGAAAAAATGGCCACGTGGTGGATTGTGTTATGTGGTGGGAACCCGTTGGTGTTGTGCAAGTTTGGCGATTGTAGGTGGAACAGAAACAGAGAAATGGACATAATCACGAAAATTAACATTGTGGACGCAACCCAGCGCCCGGATTTCGCAAATCTATGAACAAATTAACCCATGTATTCATTGGCATTATTATACATTTTATATCAGACGTAAATTTCCACACTGATATCAGGGGCGATAACCGTGTTTACTTAAAAAATGTTAACGGACATTACTATTCATTATCTGTATACTTGTTTTGCTGTGCAATGATCATACGTTATAATATTTCGAAACTTATTGTTTCAGGTGACGCATTTAATTAGTATAAATAATTAAATAAAATGTCATGCCTCATTTGCATATGAAACTAGCCTGATAACACCGCGAGTCATTGTCAGTAAAATAAATATTACTAAATGATTATATCTGTATAGCGGGCATATGTTACTGGTGGAATGGTGGCACAATTATACACTGATTTAATTCCTATTAAGAACGTGTCATGCCTATACTGAGTGGGCATGTACCTTTAACGTACAAAAAACAACAAACGATGGTCGTTTCTATGCGTTGACAACGAAAGTCAGTATAGGCCAGGGGCCCGATTCACTAAACTTCTTACGACTAAAATGTTCGTAAGCACAACTTTAGGATCGTCCAATAAATTTCAATTGATGTAAACAATTATTGGATTTTCATTTAATGAGCCTAGGCTGCATATGCAGCCTATGCTCATTAAATGTAAATCCAATAATTGTTTACAAGAAAACAGTGTTGATGTGCAATTTAAATGTGGGTTCCTGGTTTTTGCAGAATTGTTGAACATATGGTATTATTGCGGAAAGATTACGTCTGCCAGTAGACAGTGTTTGTTTCCATGTGATAACTCGACTACCGTATATTCGGGGGCCGTTTCACTAAACTTCGTACGACTAAAATGTTCGTAAGTGCAAATTTAGGATCGTCTGAAAATTTCAATGAATGGATTTACATTTATTGAGCATAGGCTGCATATGCCATTAATGTAAATCCAATAATTGTTTACAAGAAAACAGTGTTAATGTGCAATTTATAGACTATCATAATTTTGCACTTACGAACATTTTAATCGTACGAAGTTTAGTGAAACGGCCCCCTGGTTAACGTGTTAGAATCCCGTATTTCACCTGTACGGATGGGCGGTGATAACCTAATTTATTATACCTCATTGCAATTTCTAGGCATTGCATTTGTCAATTTCATATCATTCTGATAAAAATAGTAGACAATTATCGCCGTGTTTTGAGGTCAATACGTGGTATTACCGGGCGACCCGATAAACGTGATATTGACCGAGGACGCAGTTGTGTGACGACGTCAAGTAAAGTGTTTGAAATCCAAATTACGCAGATGTTTATATGAACAATGTGTATTTGTGTGCTTGTTTGGAATGTGTTCGTTCACATTAACATTGTAGATTAGTCGAGAACCTCTTCAAGATTTCAAATAATTTTATTTTGACTGTCATAACAAATAAACATTTGGCATGGTAGCTCATGGTTTCCACAAACAAAAACAGGCAATTACGGGTGTTGTCTTCGCTGTGTATTATTGATATGGAGTTGATTACGGGTTTTATCTCACAGCGAAGCCAATGCAAATAATTCGCAAGAGTGTAATAAAAAGAAACCTCTCTAAACCGAACACCCTGGGGGCCTCCCAGGAGGCCCCCAGGGTGTCCGGTCTAGGGAGGTTCCGCTGTATATGTATGTCAATCGCTGCTTAACCATGTTCTATTGGCAGACACTGTTATAGTGAGGTCGTCTTTGTTGATAGTATAGCTATTTGCCAAATAATCACTTTCAGAAAAGAGACACCATGCATGGACAACTGCAATTAGTAATATGGTATGTGTTGTCGGTTGACAAAATGACCTGATATCATAAGCCACAGTTGGAATCATACACTGAATGAGCAAATGAAATAGGGGATGTATATTTTTGCAACAAACATGACATATATGTTCCTCAAGTGGTGTGAAAGTGTGAAATGTACGTATTTCACGAGAGTCTTTAAACACGAGTGAAATATGGATATTTCACACCACGAGATGAACATATATATGGCATATTCGTTACAAAATTATGAATATTCTTTTTATTATATGCATGTACCCACACCAAGAAACATAGTCAGTTTTTAGACTGTACAGTGAAACCTCTCTAAACCGGACACCCTGAGAGGTCCCCAGGGTGTCCGGTTTATAGATGTTCCACTGTATACGGTAAACAATATGTATTGATATTTGCAACATATTTCAGTTTTGGCAGGTGCGCATGGGTGGGCTATATAGAGAATAGTCGGTTAGTGCCGTGAATGGGTACAAATATCCGGGAAGGCTTAGGAAACGGGATGGGCGAGGCTCTGCCGAGCACATCCCGTTTCCGAGCCGCGCCAGATATTTTTCCCATTCACGGCACTAACCCACTATTCTATTTATCCCGTCAACACCTAGAAATGGCTTTAAAATGCAAAAAAGTAACTCCAGTCACCGCATATATTCATACGCGGTGATTAGGTCGTATTGACAGGATATCAAAAATGTTTCACGGCACCGTGTTTCACGGCACATACGCACTGTGTTGACGGGATAAATAATGAACATATGGTTGATGACGAATAAGGCATACATGTAAGTTGAATGATATGTTCATCTCGTGGTGTGAAAATAGAGAATAGTAGGTTAGTGTGAATGGGAAAAAATATCCGGCAAGGCTCAAGAATTTCTTTATTTCTCATCAGAAGTATATGTTGTGACCACTCATTTGAACCGTCTCGCCGAGACGGTTCAAATACTCATTTGAAGTTCAAATACTCATTTCAAATACTCATTTGAACCGTCTCGCCGAGACGGTTCAAATGAGTGGTCACAACATATACTTTGGTTCAGAAATAAGGAAAATAGATAGAGAATAGTAGGTTAGTGCCGTGAATGGGAAAAAATATCTGGCAAGGCTCAGGAAACGGGATGGGCGAGGCTCTGCCGAGCACATGCCGTTTCCGTGCCGCGCCAGATATTTTTTCCCATTCACGGCACTAACCTACTATTCCATTTATCCCGTCAACACCTACAAATGGCTGTAAAATGCAAAAATAGTATTGACTGGATATCAAAAATGTTTCACGGTACCGTGTTTCACGGCACATACGCACTGTGTTGACGGGATAATATCCATATTTCACTCGTGTCTAACTTTCGTAACAGAGATATACGTAACCAAATCCCGGAGATACAGTCAAATAGATGCACAGACGTACAGACGGACAGTGTGATTAATATATGTAACCGAAACTGCCGTTCTGGGTACATAAAATGCAAAACTCGACAAGACATCGTAAATCTTGACGTACAATGTAAAACATTAGTGCATGTAAAGCAAATGGCCTATTAATATTTGAAAATATACATATGTGTTGCAATCAAAGCAATGCAGACACAGTGGTATGTTTACAACGTACATGTATTCAACAAAACAATACGGTACAATGGTGTATTTTTCAGATCTTAGCTCCTGTACTACAATGCAAGAGGTTAATAGGCGAATAACACAGAGAATATTACGGAGCCCCGCAAGGGACGTATACTTTTTTGTTTTGTTAATTCGTTCCCACAAAATAACAATTCGTTCCCTCAATTCAACAATTTGTTCCCACGAATTAACAATTAGTTCCCACCAATTAACAATCCGTTCCTTCAGTTTAACAATTCGTTCAAACGAAATAACAATTCGTTCCAACGGGAACGAATTGTTATATCGTGGGAACGAATTGTTAATTCGAGGGAACTAATTGTTCAATTGCGGGAACGAATTGTCATTTCGTGGGAACGAATTGTTAATCCGAGGGAACGAATTGTTAATCCGAGGGAACAACGAATTGTTAATTCGTTCCAACTCCCGCCTATGCACAGATGTGCACGTACACTTGTTTTGTAGGGCTAATGCTGGATCGTAGCTAGTTATTTCCCTTTGCAAATCTATTTATAGCGACCCTGTCCTATGCGATATTTTATACAGCCGTTGATATTGCGAACTGAGTAGACACAGATCAGACTGCACATCTGTGCAGTCTGATCTGCATCTACACGTGTTGTAATAACATTAATATGAAAAACCATATGAATCCGATAAATAATGCAGTCCTGGATCGGATTACGCAGGTGCATAATATGATCTGGATCAACACTCGACAAAACACTAGAATGGTTCCTTTCCACAATAATTCCAGATACATTCGCCCGTGTTAAAAGCGATACGGCCATAAACTATACAGTTTGAACCGGAGTTCTATAAATACACTCAAAGGTAGATAACTAGCTACGATCCCACGTTGTTTAAAGAACATAATTATGATATGAAGGTGTCAATGAAACTCCGTCTTGGTGTTAGCCCACTTATTCCACTGACAACGCCAATCGTTTGGATAACATGTTAAGGGTACATGCCCACTCAGTAGACACACAATGTTCTTAATATGAATTAAATAAGTGTATAATTGTGTCACTATTCCACCTGTTCTGAAAATTAAGAGTGCCCGCTATACATATATACAGGGGTCATACCAGTTATCCGGACACCGGGTATGGAAGGTGTTCGAGCCAATTCCCACCCTTAAATATGAGCCGAATGAATGAATGAAAAGTTATCCGGACAATCAGTTTATCGGACAAATGGAAATACCTGTTAATTAAGCGCATTCATTTGATCCGACTTTGCAACGAACACATCTAAGTCATTCAGGTGCTTGCTGTTTCCATGCCAGTGTGAAGAATATATCGCCAAGGTAAACATTTTAGTAAAATTTGCTGAAAACATTTCCTCAACTCTGTCCACGAGTTGTTTACAACGTCAAAAGTCGCGAGGGGGCTTGCAATCGAGTGCCCCATTACGTCATGTTTTCTGTAGAACTACACAACGCTGTTTACACTGGTTTACAGGTGATAACATTATGATTTCACGGTGTGAATACAAGTTATAAGACGTTTATACGTTTGTCCGGATAACTGATTGTCGATGTTAATTTTGGGGCAAGCTTACGACCGATGTTCTGACCCAATTTTAAGTAAGAAAGATAGCACATTTTGCTAAATAGTTTACATGCGTTGAGAGAGCAAAAACAGACGATTGTTCTGTGAAATGTTCATGCCCGTAGCTGCTATTTTAAGAAAAATATCTTTAAAAAACTGCCATTTTTGTCCGATAATATGGAGGATACCTGTAATCATTTAGTAATATATATTTTACTGATACATGTAGTGACACGCGGTGGTATCAGGCTATTTTCATATGCAAATGAGGCATGATATTGTTTAATTATTTACACAAATTAAATGAATTACCTAAAAAAATAATATTTTCGACAGATTATAAAGTATAATCCTTGCACATCAACAAATAAATACAGAGACTGAATAGTAATGTCCGTTAACATTTTAAGGAAACACGGTTATCGCCCCTGATATCAGTGTGCAAACTTACGTCCGATATAAAATGTATAATACTGCAAATCAGTGCGTGGGGTAATGGTGAATGAATGTTTATTTTGCCAGAAAATGTCTCAGATGATGTCTCTGATATAAAAAAACATATTGTGCCTACTGAGTGGGCATGTACCTTTAAGGTCTGAGTAGAAGAAGGGGTCTAACTCCATCATGGTTATCTCCTTTCTGCCACTGAATCCTTCAATTGTTTAGAAAACATGACAGGGAATCACTGGAAGGGACTACATTATAACTCCCTTATGGTGGTCTGTTTCACGAAACCTGTCCAAATGTTCAAGTTACGGCTATATAAACAATGGAAAAACTTTATTTCTTTTGATAATATTAAATTAAAGGAAAAATTAAGAATGAGCCTTCTTTTTATTTCGTGAAATTTGGTCAAATATTGATGTTATTGCGAAAAAACAATTTCCCCATGTTAAATCCCCATAGACATCTTCACGGAGTGAAGACGTCTATGGGGATTTAACATGGGGAAATATTTTTGAATTTTAGAAATACTGACCGATTTTTAAAATTTAACTTTTGTTTTCTTAGTTAGATCATATCCAAGCTATCTAGTTAGGTTTCGGAGTCAATATAAACAATGGAAAAACAATATTTTTGTTTCCATAATATTTAATTACAGCAACATTTAAGAAAGAGCCTTCTTTTTATTTTGTGAAATTTTGTCAAATATTGATTTTATCACGAAACATTGAATATGAAATGCATACACGGTTGATGTTACTGCAATCTGCAGCCTCTCAAGTCATATGGAACGCCAAATCTACATAAACTCAAATAATTGTTGCTACATGTAGGTCTAAATAATTACTGTCTGTTCCACGTTTTACTGCCGACGAACTTTTGGCTATTAAACACATTAAATGTAAAAAATATTTAAAAGTAAGTACTTGTTTATCAATAACAAAAGTCACCCTCCTCAAACAAAATTATTTGATGAAATTCCATGAAATATTGATTTTATTACGAAAAAAAGATTTTCCTATGGGGCTAAAAACAGATTTTTAAAAAAAATAATTAAAATTTGTGGACCGATTTTCAAAATCTAACTTTTGTTTTCTTAGTTACATCATTTTCAAGCTGTCTCGCCAGGTTTCGGAGTCAATTACCAAAATGTTTCGTTTTTTGATCCATCAGGCTCAACAAACGAAAATTTTTGGAAATTTACTTCCCATGTTAAATTCCCATAGGAAAATCGTTTTTTTACAATAAAATCAATATTTGATTGAATTTCATCAAACAACTTTTTTTAGGGAGGGAGACTTTTTTGTTATTGATAAAAAAGTACTTACATTTAAAGATTTTTTAAATTTAATCTGTTTAATGGCCAAAAGATCGTCGGCAGCAAAACGTGGAACAGACAGTAGAGCTAGTAGTAACTATTTGAGCTATCATTAAAGGTACATGCCCACTCAAGGAGGCACAAAAGTGTTCTTTATATCAGAGTCATCATCTGAGACATTTTCTGGCAAAATAAACATTCATTCACCATTACTCCACGTATTGATTGGCATTATTATACATTTTATATCAGACACAAATGTCCACACTTATAACAGGGGCGATAACCGTGTTTCCTTAACATGTTAACGGACATTACTATTTATTCGCTGTATTAATTTTTAGAAGTGCAATGATTATACTTTATAATATGTCGACAGTTGTATTTGTTCAGGTGACGCAGTTAATTAGTATGAATAATTAAAAAATATGATGCCTCATTTGCATAGTATGAAAATAGCCTGATACCACCGCGAGTCACTATCAGTAAAATAAATATTACTAAATGATTATATCTGTATAGCGGGCACTCTATCGCCCCTGATATCAGTGTGGAAATTTACGTCTGATATAAAATGTATAATAATGCCAATCAATACGTGGGGTAATGGTGAATGAATGTTTATTTTGCCAGAAAATATAAAAAACAGTTTGTGCCTACTTAGTGGGCATGTACCTTGAAAGTTTTTGGTTAAAGTATTTCGGTATACATGTACTATCAAAGCTCGTTTAGTACTATCAAATGCCTCGGCGGGCTCGTCATGCGGGCCGCAGCCATCTACTATTGTTTCTACATGTAAATAGCATGGGCATAGTCTATATTACAATTATAATGGTTCAACAAAATATGGATCACATACTCATAATTCCAGCACAAAAATATTTACACAATTCCCTTACATTTGATTGGTCCGTAGCAAGTCTCTGTCCAAAATTTATATCCCAGTAAACTCCCATGCCGAACTACTTTCCGTAACCGTCAGGCGCAGTTAAAATAATTCTTAAGAAAACGGGAAATAAACAAATTTTCTTGATGAATTTATTTCAAATGCTGGTGGCATTTTTTTTTGGAATTTATCGGGGATATAAACTTGGAAAAGTCGCGGGAATACTGGACGAGGCCCTAACAAAATTACAAATTTCGAAAAAAAAAAAAAAAAAAAAAAGAATATATATTTTTTTGATTTTTTTTCGAAAATTGTATTTTTTATCGCTTTGTCCAGTATTCCTGCGATTTTTCCAAGTTTATACCCCGATAAATTCCACAAAAAGGCCATTAATTCGTATAATGATGTCATTAGACAACATGGTTCGCAAATAATGCAATTAATCACATATGACGTAAAACGTCAAACCTTTTAACTTCCAAATTATTAGTTAATTAAAGTCTGAATACGGCTGTCTGTATTGATATACAAATGCAAGATAAAAAGAATGTCAATATTATTACCGAATAAGCATTCGTTTCATCTTGTGTAATTATAGTATATTGACGTCATATGGTAGCGTCAAGTGACGTTGTTCAAACGGTGAATCGTCGATGGAATTATTTCTATATCCTGTGCAACATTGTATCAACGCCGGACTTTCAGATATGACAATCGATGTATATCTGCTGAATGAATACGTATATAATAATATGTTAACGGATGTACAGTAACATACGTAATCCAACGTCAAAACGCACATATTTGTAATACATGTATGTGGTTGTGACTGGAGAAGTGGGCTTATTGGTTTTGCGATCAGTGTGTCTCCAGATCAGTCTGTGCATCCGCACAGTCTGATCAGGATCTGCACCGTTCGCCAGTTCATCCATGAAACACATTCATGCTTCTAACAAGGAGTATGTGTCATTATCAGGCTACATGAGTGTGCTATTGAATATTTGATCAGGAGCTACAAATCCCGTAAGCCCCAGTTCTCCTGACACATCCACACATAAAGTAATCAGATCAATGCTTAATTCATATAGCATTCAGTGCTCCAGCTAGAAAATTTAGACAGATGGGCTCTGGCCAGAAAACGGCACATTAACGCGCGTACGAAAAGGGCACTTACAACAAGTACAATGCAACCTCTCTACAACAGCCACCCATGGAAAGACAAAGCTGGCTGTTGTAGAGAGGGGTCATATATGAACAGCCACCAACAATAGCGCCTTCCCACTGTAAAGTCTTCTTGTTCTGCCATGTACTGATAAACCAGAATGTATCCAATTAAATCTGAGTCTCAGTCTATTGAACACTGTAAACGATGGAATGAGGGCAGTAAAAAAGGGGACAGGGGCGCTGTAAAAGGGGACAGGGGCGCTGTAAAATGGGACAGGGGCCTGTAAAAGGGGACAGGGGGGCGTGTAAAAGGGGACAGGGGCGCTGTAAAAGGGGACAGGGGCTTGTAAAAGGGACAGTGGGGCGCTGTAAAAGGGGAGGGGCAGGGGCTTGTAAAAGGTGACAGGGGCGCTGTAAAAGGGGACAGGGGCGCTGTAAAAGGGACAGGGGCGCTGTAAAAGGGGACAGGGGCCTGTAAAAGGGGACAGGGGGCGCTGTAAAAGGGGACAGGGGCGCTGCAAAAAGGGGACAGGGGTGCTGCAAAAAGGGGACAGGGGCGCTGCAAAAAGGGGACAGGGGCGCTGTAAAAGGGGACAGAGGCGCTGTAAAAGGGGACAGGTGCTTGTAAAAGGGGATAGGGGCGATGTAAAAGGGGACAGGGGCGCTGTAAAAGGGGACAGGGCCTGTAAAAGGGGACAGAGGCGCTGTAAAAGGGGACAGGTGCCTGTAAAAGGGGATAGGGGCGCTGTAAAAGGGGACAGGGCCTGTAAAAGGGGACAGGGCGCTGTAAAAGGCGACAGGGGCGCATAATAGGGTCATGTGGGCGCCAGAAAGGGACACAGCGCCCTTCTGTTTAGGCCTAGCTGGAGCACTGGCAAAACATATATGCATAGCTACATGTACATGTATCAAGTACATATTATAATTAACATTCGTGATAATCATACTGAATAATAAAAAAACATCCGCCAGATCAACACCTCAGCTTATCTAACATTTCAAAACGCGAATGTCTACTAACACAGATATTGTGTATTGCATTGTCCAAACCATGTACCTATTCCCAGTAGTGCGTAACAAAACCGTTAAATGCATTTGTCACCGAGGATAAAGCAGATTATCCCGCATCACGCCTCCTTTTAAAGCATGGTCTTAATTTAGACCGAACACAATACACCAATTGTAAGTTTAGCGCGTACTAACACAACGAGTTTGACATTGATTATGACCGATAACGATAAAACAAAAGACATATCCGAATCTCAGTTAACGATGGTAAAAAGATTGCAAAGCCACCCGTCTAAAGATACACCAGTCAGCGCATGCGTAGACGGAGACGTTGGCGGCTTGCAAAACAGCGTAGTCGCTGATCAGGTTGCACATCTGTGCAATCTGATCAGTGACTACACTGTTTTGGTAAACAGTCGGAGCGGTGAAATGAGTATAGTACATAGTATCATGACATTTTAGTTTGAAACAATGCAGTTCGATTGCGTATTTGAAGACGTATTTCAAATTCAAACGCAAGATGTACATTTCGTTATCGTCATCGCATGACAGATTATAATCGCAACTCAGACACAATCTCATTTTGAAATATTTATAAATAGGTCACGTTCTCACAAAAACGGGCTTCTTCATTTATAGTAATGGTCAGGGAGACCAGTAGTCGATTTCATAAAAATTGCAAAGTATACTTTTCTAGCAAAGTATACTTTGAGGGAGTAATCATTTATTTTTCCCGAAATGCATTATAGAACTAACGATTGCATATATTTGATGATTACAAGTATGCATAATTATTATACATAATTTATGGCATTATCACAGCCAAAATGGCTGTGATAATGATTAATAAATTTATCCTAAAATTGAAAATTTCTCCCTCAAAGTATACTTTGCTAGGAAAGTATACTTTGCAATGTTGGTGTTGGCGAAATAATGTGTTTAAGGTTCTAAAGTCAATATGGTAGTGGCAAGTTCATAATTATGATCATTTGATAATTATCGTTGTCCTGCAGAAATACATAGAATGTGAAGAAAGTTACAATGTTAAACATGTTATTTATTTATGATACGAGGTTAGTGTGGGTGCGGGTGGGGTTACGCTAGCCGCCTGCAAATATGTAATTACATGTATAGTGGAACCTCTCTGAAGCGGACACCCTGGGAAGTCCCCAGGGTGTCCGGTTTAGAGATGCTCCGCTGTAAATCAGGCATATGACCACTTCAATACAGCCGTTCGTGTTTTTTCAATCGCGAATAGACACCAACGTCGAAGTTAAATGACAATAAAACCCGTCAAAATGACCAACATGTATGGTGTTCGGTATAGAGATGTTCTACTGTATTTAGTTTGTCACGTTTACGCAAAGTAAATACAGTAGAACATCTCTATACCGAAAACATAATTTTCTAATTAAAAACAACGACAATGATGTCAAAAACAACGCGCTAAAAGACACGAAAGGCGTTTAAACGCCTGTCGTGACTTTTAGCGCGTCGTTTTTGAATAGTTGAAATCCGGATATTTTAAACGAAATTATCATTTTCATGTACAAAACGACAAATGATAATCGTTTTTATGCATAGAGTTGTACAAAACGATCGTTTTCACTTCGTTTTACTATATGTATGCCATATATTTGGCACCGGGTTCGGTCTGGGCCCCACATACCATGTAGTATTGCAAATTCCTCGTAACATATCACACGCATCTAAAGTTGCTCTCTTTATGGGCTTAATGTATAGGAATTGAACGAGTTGCGCCAACCAATTCCCACCCATAACTGTAGATGTGACTGGAGAAATGAGGCGTATGGGTTTTGCGACCGGTGTAGATCCAGATCAGCCCAAGCATCCGCACGGTCTGATCAGGATCTGCACTGTTCGACATTCCACCAATGAACATACTTATGTGTGCAATTTTACCAGGAGCTACATTCGTCACAAATCCCATAAGCCAGTCATAGCCACACATATAAGCTAACTATGAAGTAGTCTATATTTCTGACGGCTACAACCGTAGCTTAACTGTACATGCCCACTCAGTAGGCACAAATTGTTCTTTATAGGAATTAAATAAGAGTACATGTATAAATGTGTCACTATTCCACCAGTTCTAAAAAATACTAATTAATTAAATGCGTCACCTGAAAAAAATATATTTTCGACAGATTATAAAGTATGATCATTGCACATCAAAAAGTAAATACAGAGATTAAAAATTATTGTCTGTTAACATTTTACGGTTATCGCCCCAGATATCAGTGTGGAAAGTTACGTCTGATATAAAATGTATAATAATGGCAATCAAAACGTAGGGTAATGGTGAATGAATGTTTATTTTGCCAGAAAATGTATCAGATGATGTCTCTGATATACAGAACATGTTGTGCCTACTGAGTGGACATGTGCCTTTAATCTTAGTATTTAAAACATTCCAATATTTAGCATACAAAACGTAGCTATTGTGTCAATATTAATTGTTACATAATTGTATATACAACATTGCGTAACTGAGATTATATGTAGTGCCAAAAAGTTAACATTATTCTGTCTGGATTTATTATGTGTTGCTGTGACTGGAGATATGGGTCTTATGCTATTTGTGACCAGTGTAGCTCCTGATCAAATAGCACACAGACGTAGCCTGATAACGATATACATGTACATGTAAATTGCTTGTTAGAAGAACGACATGTATTTCATTGATGGGAAGGCGAACAGTGCAGATCCTGATCAGACTGTGCGGATCTACACTGGTCGGAAAACCCATATGCCCCATTTCTCCAGTCACAACCATATATGAGACCAGTTATGACAAACATGGAATTACTGGTGTTTAGACGAGTGTTGTCATGACCAGCGAATACACACCACAGTAGAGCACAGGTTCTTGAAGAACGGTTCATATTTCGGTGTTGTATCGGTTATTTCGGTATATCTGGTGGTTTGTGTGCATTGTTACCAACATACAATTTGCGTCACCTCCCGCGAATTACACGTTGCAAATTATTCTTATATGTGGGTGTGGCTGAAAAAACGGGGCTTATGGGTTTTACGATCAGTGTAGATCGAGATCATCCTATGCATCAGCACAGTCTGATCAGGATATACACTGTTATTCAATCCATCAATGAAACGCCCATCATGTTTCTAACAGACAATATGTATCGCTAGTATGTACGTACTTTCGTTTCCCATTGAAACACAATGCAACGCAAGCCGTCAATATTTTTCCATATATTGACGTCTCACGAGTTCATATTGGTCAGTGCCGGAACTACGTTTCACCTCGTAATATAGTACCTTCTAAATCACCACTAAATTGTTTATTTTATTTATATTTTGTATATTATTTGAGACGCGTATAAATTGCAATTGGGAACACAGGCACTGCGCATGTTAAATGACCCATTAACAGATTTTCCAGCCAATTTAACGGATCCGTTATACATGTACGTGTACAAGACATATAAGCTGGCAGTTTTACATTCACTACTTAACTACTACTGTTTAAGTATTTTAAAGGTACATGCCTACTCAGTAGGCACAACATGTTCTTTATAGGAATTACATAAGTGTATAATTGTGTCACTATTCCACCAGTTCTAAAACGTACGAGTGCCCGCTGTACAGATATAATCATTTAGTAATATTTGTTTTACTGATAGAGACGCACGGTGGTATCAGGCTATTTTCATATGCAAATGAGGCATGATATTTTTTAATTATTTATACTAATTAAATGCGTCACTTGATAAGAGATAATATTTTCGACAGAGTATGAAGTATGGTCATTGCACATCAACAAATAAGTACAGAGAATAAAGTAATGACCGTTAACATTTTAACGAAACACGAGTATCGCCCCTGATATCAGTGTGGACAGTTACGTCTGATATAAAATGTATAATAAGGCCAATCAATACATGGGTTAATGGTGTATGAATGTTTATTTTGCCAAAAAAGTGCGTATGTTCAGAATATACAAACCTATCTGTCTCCCTATAGTATAACATACTGAGTGGGCATGTACCTTTAAAGTAAGTGCAAACTGAACTATGCGTATATATGTCATTTTCTTGCACAAAACCTGTAGCATATTTCACCAACATTACAAAGTATAGTACTAGTCTAGCAAAGTAAACCTTGAGGGAGAAATTTTCAATTTAAGGATAAATTTATGATTTTTTATTATACTGAATTTATTACATTATCACAGCCAATTTGGCTGTGATAATGTAATACATTCCGTATAATAATTCCGCATACTTTTAATCATCACATAATTATATGCAGTGGTTAGTTATACATGAAATAATGCATCTCGGGAAAAGTTCGCTAGATAAGTATACTTTGCAATTTTGATGAAATCGGCTACTGGAGTGCCTGAATGATTTATTATGAAAGCAACATTTAGTAGAAAAATACCATAGTTACATGATATGTCAACATGTACGGTGTTATTTCCCTTGGAAGCAGCTAAAGTAGTACATTTGTGTTGTGTATGCTACTCACAACACGCTATCTTTACATTCAGTCATTATACATGTATTACAAGAACTCGTACAGCATTGCATGTGCATGTCAGAGAGTGAAGACATATATGGGATTTTTTTTTAATTTAATTTTCTAATTTCAGAAATGGTGGACCGATTTTCAAAATTTAATTTTCGTTTCCTTAGTTACATCATTCACAAGGTATTTTAGCCAGATTTCGGAGTCAATTTCCTTTTTCTTTATTTTTTTGGCCCCTCCTATCTCCTTTTCCCCCATGTTAAATTCCCATACGCAAATCAATTCTTCGTAATAAAATCTATGTTTTACCAAATTTCACGAAATAAAAATAAGGCTCATTCTCATATTTTGATAAAATGTAATATTATCGAAATGCATATTTGTTTTGCATTGTTTATATGGCCGTAATATTTTGGCAGGCTTCGTGAAACAGACAGTAAATGCGCTGTGTTTCAGTTGAGATATCCGATATCCATTTGATTGTAATTTATTGACTGTATATTACACGTGCCTATTCTAACCCTTTCATCCCTCAGTAACTGCAATGGATATTCCCATGTTATTACATTTATCAAAAAGGGGTACTAGTCTTTTTTTTAGAATTAAGAAATATCCGCAAATGGTGCAGATCCTGATGAGACGGCTCGTTACGAGCCGGCTCATCTGGATCTACACCGTTTGCAAACATTATGATAGAGGTGTGTAGTGTTGAAAGGGTTAAACATCGTTACTAGCCTGCTCATCTGGATCTACACCGTTTTCAAACATTATGATAAAGGTGTGTGGTGTTGAAAGGGCTAAACATCGTTACGAGCCGGCTCACCTGGATCTACACCGTTTGCAAACATTATGACAGAGGTGTGTAGTGAAATTGAAAAGGGTTAAACATCGTTACGAGCCGGCTCATCTGGATCTACATGTACACCGTTTGCAAACATTATGACAGAGGTGTGTAGTGTTGAAAGGGTTAAACATCGTTACGAGCCGGCTCATCTGGATCTACACCGTTTGCAAACATTATGACAGAGGTGTGTAGTGTTGAAAGGGTTAAACATCGTTACGAGCCGGCTCATCTGGATCTACATGTACACCGTTTGCAAACATTATGACAGAGGTGTGTAGTGTTGAAAGGGTTAAACATCGTTACGAGCCGGCTCATCTGGATCTACACCGTTTTCAAACATTATGATAGAGGTGGTTGTGTGTGTTGGGTTTGGGTTAAACATCGTTTACGAGCCGCTCATCTGGATCTACACGTTTGCAAACTTATGACAGAGGTGTGTAGTGTTGAAAGGGTTAAACATCGTTACTAGCCGGCTCATCTGGATCTACATGTACACCGTTTGCAAACATTATGACAGAGGGTGTGTAGTGTTGAAAGGGTAAACATCGTTAAACGAGCCGGCTCATGATTACACGTTTGCATTATGGAGAGGTGTGTGTTGAAAGGGTTAAACATCGTTACTAGCCGGCTCATCTGGATCTACACCGTTTTCAAACATTATGATAGAGGTGTGTAGTGTTGAAAGGTGGGGTTATCGTTACGAGCCGCTAATTGGATCTACACCGTTTTCAAACATTATGATAGAGGTGTTGTAGTTTTGAAAGGTTAAACATCGTTACGAGGCCGTCATCGGATCTTACGTTTTCAAACTTATGGATAAGGTAGTGTTGAAAGGGTAAACATCGTTACGACCGGCTCTGGATTACACGTTTTCATTATGATAGAGGTGTGTAGTGTTGAAAGGGTTAAACATCGTTACGAGCCGGCTCATTGGATCTACACCGTTTTCACACTTATGATAGAGGTGTGTGTGTGAAAGTGTTAAACATTCGTTACGAGCCGGCTCATCTGGATCTCACGTTTCACATTATGATTGTGTGTGTGTGTTGAAAGGGTTAAACATCCGTTACGAAAGCGTCATTATGGTCTACGTTTTCAAAACATTATGTAGAGGTGTGTAGTGTTGAAAGGGTTAAACTTCGTTACGAGCGTCTTCTGATCTACACGCTGGCTACACCGTTTTCAAACATTATGATAGAGGTGTTGTAGTGTTGAAAGGGTTATCGTTTACGACCGCTCATCTGGATCTACGTTTGCAAACATTATGATAGTGGTGTGTAGTCGTTGAAAGGTTAAACTCGTTACGACCGCTCATGGATCGAAACACCGTTGGATCACATTTAAATGATATGTGTGTTATGTAGTGTAAAGTATAAATAAATCGTTACCGCGCTCATCTTGGGACTCAAACGTTTTGCAAACATATGATGAGTGGTGTAGTGTTGAAAGGGTTAAAACATCGTTACTCGCCGCTCTCTGGATCTACACCGTTTGCATATTATGACAGAGGTGTGTAGTGTTGAAAAGGGTTAAACTCGTTTACGAGGCGAAACATTATGTTAGAGGTGTGTATGTTGAAAGGTTAAACATCTTACTTAGCCGGCTCATCTGGATCTACACCGTTTTCAAACATTATGATAGAGGGGTGTAGTAAAGTGTTGAAAGAGGTCTACTTTCGTTACTACGCCGGCTCATCTGGATCTACACCGTTTGCAAAACATTATGATGAGGTGTATGTTGAAAGGGTTAAACATCGTTACTAGCCGCCTCATCTGGATCTACACCGTTTGCAAACATTATGATAGAGGTGTGTAGTGTTGAAAGGGTTAAACATCGTTACTAGCCGCTCATCTGGATCTACACCGTTTGCAAACATTATGACAGAGGTGTGTAGTGTTGAAAGGGTTAAACATCGTTACTAGCCAGCTCATCTGGATCTACACCGTTTGCAAACATTATGATAGAGGTGTGTAGTGTTGAAAGGGTTAAACATCGTTACTAGCCGGCTCATCTGGATCTACACCGTTTGCAAACATTGTGATAAAGGTGTGTAGTGTTGAAAGGGTTAAACATCGTTACGAGCCGGCTCATCTGGATCTACATGTACACCGTTTGCAAACATTATGATAGAGGTGTGTGGTTTTGAAAGTGGTTAACCAAACTCGCCATGTCATGTAATACAATTATATCGAGATTATGTTTTATTATACTACAATATATACTTTTAAGTCGTTCGTAGACTGATGAAAAAGCGAGATCAGTTGAGTACATGTACTGAAAAGGAAATTAACAGTTTGTGATTCATAACCGATAGAAATAAGTTTCTATTCTAATATAATAGTCATTGATTGAATGTATTATTAAATGAAAAATGAATTAAATTAAAGTTGGTGTCTCATCGAATAGGCACGAAATGTTCTTTATAGACATTAAATAAGTGTTTAATTGTGTAAGGATTCAGCCAATTATAAAAATGGCGTGAGCCCGCTATACATGTCATCATGATATAATACTCTTTCATTTGCTGATAAGAGAATCGAGGTGGTATCAGGCAATTTTGATATGCAAATGGGGATATCAATTAAATGCGTCACCTGTATATATTTAGCTGGTTCCGTTAACATTGTAGGGAAAAACGGTTATTGCCCCTGTTATCAAGAGTGGCACTTAACGTTTGAGATAAAAGTATAATAATGCCAATTAACATGTCCGGTAATGGTAAACGAATGTTTTTTTGCCACAAAAAAAGTCATATCTGAAGAATAGACGAAAGAAATATGATATCCCTAAATTACAACCTGGGATGTGGGAGTCCAGGGGGCCGTTTCACTAAACTGTGTTCGTATATGCAAAATTATGATAGTCTGTAAATTTCACATTAGCAATGTTTTCTTGTAAACAATTATTGGATTTACATTTATTGCACTTACGAACATTTTAGTCGTACGAAGTTTAGTGAAACGGGCCCCTGTAGCCTATTTCACCAACATTGCAAAGTGTACTTTCCTAGCAAAGTATACTTTGAGGGAGAACTTTTCAATTTTAAGATAAATGTATTAATTTGTATTATACTGAATTTATTACATTATCACAGCCATTTTGATTGTGATAATGTAATAAATTCAGTATAATAATTCTGCATAGTTTTAATCATCAAATATATGCAATCATTAGTTCTATATGAAATGATGCATTTCGGAAAAATCAATGATTACTCCCTCAAAGTATACTTTGCTAGATAAGTATACTTTGCAATTTTGATGAAATCGGCCCCAGGTTTAACCATGCATGTACATGTATATTGCACAAAAACTAGCGTTCGCATTTTTCAATATAATTGTAAATATTTTGTTACCGATCCCCAATTTGTTTAAAATATACAAATGTGTTCCGAAATAAATAAATTGCTATGTATTCCATTAATCTCGGCAAACGTAATATATTGAACAATTCTGCAAAAACCAGGAACCCACTTTTCCGACGTTTCTGCACAAGGCCTTTATCAAGAAATTAGTTTCTACTAAACCCTAAGTGGCACTTGGTTTTTGCAGAATATCATTGCGCGGAAAGCATACAATCGTAATATAGATTGCGAAAAAAACAAATCCATTTTCGCCAAATACACGTACATTCTGGCCACAAAGACATCATAAATCAGGGTTCCGCATTTTCTTCCGCTAAAACATTTACTCATTGCCGAAACTTGTTCCGCGAAGTAAGAAAACGATTTGCTCGATTTACAGAATGGCCGAGGGTTTCCGAGGTACATGAATTTATTTTCGACCGAATACAAAAGCAACAGATGGACGAGTTATCAGATCGAAAACAAAAATAACTACCGAGAACGCGGAAGAAGGTTACAACGAGGAAAATAATAAAGTTGTGACACGGAAAAAAAATAAAACTACATCGATAGCAATCGTACGGAGCCCAGCAGGGGACATGGTTTTTTTTACTAATTCGTTCCCAAGAAATAACAATCGTTCCCTCAATTTAACAATTCTTAACCTCGAATTAACAATTCGTTCCCACGATATAACAATCGTTCCCTCGAATTAACAATTCGTTGCCACGAAATGACAATTCGTTCCCTCGAATTAACAATTCGTTTCCACGATATAACAATTCGTTCCCTCGAATTAACTAAACAAGAGGGTTTAATTGTCCTGTATTGCTCACCTGACATTATTATTCCCATCACAAAGTAAATCAGAAACGACATAGACTGTCGATTACATATACCAAGTTCCATCAACATTCGTCTACAAGTTCATGAAACAAATATTTGACTAATTGTTCAGGTTGTCTCAGAAAGTGTACAGTTCATATGGGGAAAACGGATTACCGGGGAAAACCGGTCAGTTGTACATTTCAAGCCTCAAAATTAAAACAATAAACAATTTATAAAACATATAATACAATAACTCATAAGATTTTACCAACAGAGTGATCGTCTGCTTGATACCTTTGATTTCATATATAACATGAAATGTTGAAATGTGACCCCTAATTACCTCCCCCTCCCCGCCCGATATAGCATGGACTACCCATCATTCATACAATGTTTCGTTGAAATCGGACTGGCGTTCATGTTTGTTTATATCACAAACCTTGTGTATTACTGTTGATTTCCGATAAAGCGGCAAGGGCACGTGACGTCACGGGGTCAGCGGGCTATGTCTATTTTATCTTTTTAGTGATGTAGCCAGTTTGCAGTCATTTTAGGTGGTTGAATCGACGCCTTATCTAGAGCAATTTAGAGCTTGAATATATATGCTCCTGATAGCTTGGGAGATCATTTAAATTACCAACTGGTTGACTGTTGAAACAGGTGATTGTAAACAACAATAAATGCCATATTTGTAAATATACAACGTAGCGATAGTTGATTCATTTTGATTGCCCAGTCTTGCGCAAGCATAAGCATCATTGTCCCTACAGCTCAGATGGTAGAGCGCTCAGTAAATGCATTCGAATTGCGTTTCTTTTGTGCGAGTTTGAGCCTCGGAAAAATTGTTATTTGGTTTTTATTATTTATTCATAATTCATTCAACGACTTCCCACATGTTATATGTATTTTGTAGAGATTGACAAATGTTCCTTGTATGGGAACGAATAGTTATTTCTTGGGAACGAATAGTTAAATTGAGGAAACGAATTGCTAATTCGTGGGAACGAATTGTTAATTCGTGGGAACGAATTGTTAAATTTCGTGGGAACGAATTAAAGAATTATACGTATTCGGGGCTCCGTACTTTTAACCCTGTCACTCCTAAGTAACTGGAATGGATTTTGATATGTTACTTTTGCAACATAATCCAACCGTCACAAAATGATTTTCAGACAAGTCAATTTATGAAAAGGCGGTACGTTTTGTTCTAAATGGTATGAAAATTACTTTCAAAAAGTGCAGATCCTGATGAGACGGCTCGTTACGAACAGGCTCATCTGGATCTGCACTGTTTGCATAAACCGATATATAGCGGGCTTTTGGATTCAAAGGGTTAACTAGTACATCATTCAGCCAGTGAGTTACAGTGAGTGAAAAACCACAGGATGTTGAAGAACGGTAAATATTTCGGTGTTTTATGGGTTATCTCGGTATCTCTGGTGGTTTGGGTGCATTGTTAACAACATACAATTTACGCAACCTCCCGCGAGTTACACGTATACGTACGAATTTACTATTTGACAGTAAGAAAGGGGCCCGAATGTTCGGAACGGTGAATGTGTAGATAGTTGACGATTTATGTCGTGTGTAATGATTGAGCATTAGTAGTTGCACAAAACTATGTAAATTACCACGAAATATATTCACGAGTTCCGCAGCGTGCGATAGCGCAATATCGTTACACGGCGGAACAAGTGGCATATATCCACATACAAATTAAATAACCTTTTCATTATATACGTACATCATTCGCAATTTATATGCGCTTCAAAACATATAAAAACATATAAATAAAATAAACAAATTAGTGGTGATATAGAAGGAACTATTTTGTCAGGTGAAGCGTAGTTCCGGCACTGACCAATATGAACTCACGGACGTCAACATGGAAATATATCTTGCTTTGCATTGTGTTTCAATGGGAAACGAAAGACGCATATAATAAGACTAAGTTACGCGTCGCACCCCCTCTGCGTACGGGCCTGCATGTAGCCATGATAGTTAATGCGAATCAGATTTAAAGGTACATCCCAACTCAGTAGGCACAAACTGTTCTGTATAGGAAGTAAATAAGGGTATTCTTGTGTCACTATTCCACCAGTTTTAATAATTAGGAGTGTCCGCTATACATATATAATCATTCAGTAATATTTATTTTACTGATAGGGACTCGCGGTGGTATCAGGCTGTTTTCATTTGAAAATGAGGATTGATATTGTTTAATTATTTATACTAATTAAATGCGTCACCTGAACAAATAATATGTTAGACAGATTATAAAGTTTTATCATTGTACATCAAAACATAAATACAGAGAATAAATAGTAATGCCCATTAACATTTTAAGGAACACGATTATCGCCCCTGATATCAGTGTGGAAATTTACGTCTGATATAAAATGTATAATAATGCCAATCAATACGTGTGGTAATGGTGAATGAATGTGTGTTTGCCGGAACATGTCTCAGATTATGTCAAGTTGTGCCTACTAAGTGGGCATGTACCTTTAAAGGGCATATCGGGATTGTTGAAAAAATACTATAAACTATGAAAACGTGTTTTCACCATGGCCTACTATCGTCATATAGTATATACCTACCCATGAAATACATTGTTACATGTATACGATGTAAATAAAAGTCATATGTTCTCATCGATGAAATAAACAACTTCCGGTGAAAATACGACTACTTCCGCTATCTATATGCATAACGCGCATCTGCAGTGCCGGACTGCAACTAGGCTGCAAATACACATTCATTACCGTATACAGTCTAAACAACTGCTAATTTCCATGGAGCGGTATATAATAAATAGATTATTCATATTTTTGCAACGAATATCAAATAAACCACTTTACAGAGGCCGTCTCGTGGATGTGTTACATTTAATGCCATGAACCGGTAGGTACAACCTGGTAGCATTAGAGAAACAAGTTAATATGAGAAGCAAACTCATATAAATCTTCATACGAACATTTTTATCGTACGAAGTTTAGTGTAACGGGCCTCTGGGGCCCGTTTCACTAAACTTCGTACGACTAAAATGTTCGTAATTGCAAAATTATGATAGTCTGTAAATTTCACATTAACAATGTGTTCTTGTATTCAAGTATTGAATTTACATTTATTGAGCATATCCTGCATATGCAGCCTGTGTTCAATAAATGTAAAACCATCAATTGAAATTTACAGATGATCCTAAATTTGCACTTATGAACATTTTAGTCTTACGAAGTTTAGTGAAACGAACCCCTGATGAAAACAGGTTTCATTTTTTATAATATTTCAAAAAAAAGTCACGTCATGCCCCTTTAACAAGCAATACACTTATACATGTAATATAGATCGTTATCGGGCTACAGGCTGTGCTATATTATCAGGAGCGACACTGGTCACAAATCAAATAAGCCCCATTTTTCCAGTCACAGCCACATATTAGCCGCACATACCACTGCGAATACCGCTGATTAGGGAGCTGCTGGTATGCCATTTCGATGGTCTAGTAACATAAGGTCGTTTTAGTAACATAAGGTCGTAATTGCTATGCTAAAGCATATCAGTTACGACCATATGTTACTAGACCATCGATTTGGCAGGGTACAGCTGTGCAGGCCGTGTAATTATATTGTGGTTATTGCTTCGTCGCGGCGGGTAGTTTCACAGGTTCTTGACGAACACAGGCACGTCGACAGGCGGAGCCCTGGAAGCTCGGACTTCCAGCTAATTTTGTCTTTTTGTTAAATAGATGGATCCATTTGATATCATAACTATATTATATTATAATTATTGTTGTTTTTGTTATAAAATCACATATTAAATCTTAGTTGCGAACGGTAACTCTTGCAATCTACTGTCAAGAGGCTACGGGCGGTACGGGAGTAGATTTCAAGAGTTACCATTCGCAACTACTTACATTTTATAAATATTTGCCTGAAAGAAAAAACAATGCAAGATATTGAATCTTAATTTTTAAAATGTTGGGGTATGGGGCCGGGGTTGTGACAAGCATACGGACCACACCCCCACCACCTAGCCGCCTCACTTGCTTTTCAAATTGGATCCCACACACAACTGGGCTACAACATCAGCCAGACCTGGCGAAGTCCCCGAAAACGGTTCATATTTCGGTGTTTTATGGGTTATTTCGGCGGTATATCTGTAGCCGATTGCATCAACATTGCAAAGTATACTTTAGTAGCAAAGTATACTTTGAGGGAGAAATTTTCATTTTTTTTTTAAATTTATTAATTTTTATTATACTGAATTTATTACATTATCACAGCCATTTAATGGCTGTGATAATGTAATAAATTCAGTATAATAATTCTGCATACTTTTAATCATGAAATATATGCATTTGTTAGTTCTATGGGAAATAATGCATTTCTGGAAAAATAAATGATTACTCCCTCAAAGTATTCTTTGCTAGTAAAGTATACTTTGCAATGTTGATGAAATAGGCTACTGGGCCCGGTTGCTCAAAGCTTCTGTTAGCTTAACATACTGTTAAATCCTTAGCATTGCTAAGGATTTAACAGTCTGTTAAGCTAACAGAGGTTTTGAGCAACCGGGCCCTGGTGGTTTGGGTGTATTGTTACCAAGATACAATTTACTATTATAGGTCACTTCCCACGAATTACACGTGCAATGGAACCTTTCTGAACCGGACACCAATAAAACACCTGTAATCTATTTTTTTATGACTTTCTTGGTCATTTATCTCGGGTGATTATGTCCGTTCGCATAGCACACACATATCGCTAAGAATGATCAAATGCCTGATTTACAGTGAAACCTCTCTAGGCCAGACACCCAGGGGACCGGTTTAGAGATATTCCACTGTATAACTAGTTCCTTTGTGGGTATTTTGACAGTATAAAGGGGTCCGAAAGTTCGGAACGGTGAATGTGTAGATACTAATCCTACTACTCCATGTCTACTACGCGTCCACTACGCATATTCAGTTGTCCTTTACGTCTTCTTTAAGACGTCGCTACGCCCATACTACGTTACAAAAACTTCGTGAATTGAATGCTATGTTCATGGCAAGTTCAAAGCACGACAATGAAGTTTATATCACGCTCACAAGACGTTCATATCACGTCTATGCAAATTAATGAAAAGGGTATCAACCTGCAAGGACTATTTATACTGACGTAGCGGACGCCCGGTGGACGCAGTATAGACGTGGCTACAACGAGACTCAAACTGCGCGGTTTTAGCGATGACGTAGCGGGAACCATTCCGACGCCGTACGTACCATGTCCTGCGCGCACTAGAACTCGATGGGAACGCCACCAACGCAACATGAAATTAACATGGACGGGACAATTTCACACTTTCTTTTGATTTTCTCGTTAACCACGAAGTTGTACACTACCTTAGTGCGTACACTACCGCCGGCGCTAATATTGCCAATAAGTATGTGCCATTTTATTTATTTCAATATACAATGTACTTGGAAATTGTGCTTGTAGTCAAGCAACTTGATTGTCTGAGCCTGAGCTGTGCTACAGCTCAGGCTCAGACAATCAAGTTGCCTGATTTCGAGTTGGTAATGCCAATATGTGTTCAGAAACGTTAATAATATGGGCAAGATTAACGCAGGCGGTTGTGTACATGTGACCGTGGATTCGTGTATTCCGGTTTGCTTTAACGTTTTTAGTTACCATGTACAGCCCTGATGTATTCCTGGTCTCACAAACGAACGATTGCCTATCGTTTACACATCGTTTACACATCGTACCAGTTTTTATAATCTGAAAACGATGATTTCGTTGGTTTAAACGTGTCATGTTTAAACCAACGAACACATCATTAAAAACAAAGATACGTCAAAACGATTGTTGAAAGAAACGAGAGGCTTTTAAATAGCTGAAAGTCAGATATTTAATCACAAATATCGTTGTCAAATACAAAAAGAATATATAACCCGAAATTTCTGTATGTAACGCTTACAGTCGCACTGCGTTTCAGAATGAAATATGGGGTTAATCGTTTTTACTTCGTTTTCCATTCGTTTTCGTTTGGGAATCTTCAACAAATCTTCGCCGTATCATTTACCTTTCCTAATCGTGTCATAGCCTTGCATGATAAACTTGATATCAAAAGTCGCTAGCCTGATCTACTACCACCATGCTGGTGTCTTTTGATATCGAGTCTATCAGGCTTGGCTCGCCGGGAAACGACAATTCCTACGCGTTTCCTAGTCTTACCTGGTAAACTTGATATCAAAAGACACTAGCCTGGTATTACGTGACGTATCTATTAGCATGGTGGTGTCTGTTGATATCAAATATATCAGGCTCGGCTCGGAAACGGTAGGAATTCCTCGGCCAGCCTCGGAATTCCTACGCGTTTCCTAGCCTTGCCTGGCAAACTTGATACCAAAAGTCACTAGCCTGGTATTACGTGACGTAGCTATTAGCATGGTGGTGTATGTTGATATCAAATCTATCAGGCTCGGCTCGGAAACGAAAGGAATTCCTCGGCCAGGCTCAGAATTCCTACGCGTTTCCTAGCATTGCCTGATAAACTTGATACTAAAGACTAGAATTCCCAATATACACTTCGATACATTTTCGTGATTCATCAGCAAGCTTAAACAAGAGCTGTAGGAGAATAGCATAGCTCGACTACGAGGGTTGTCGATGTACACATAGCTTGACAAAGAAGGTGGCTGCGGCCTGCATAAAAACCTTAACCAAGGTTGACTAAAAACCTTAACCAAGGGAAATTAAGTAAGTAATTCAAGGTTAAATGTAGGTCAATGTCAGATATAGGTCAGGGGTTATTGATGTACATCACTAGGAAATGAAGTTTTCCAAGTATGGTTTCTGTAGGCCCAGGAGTATTCCATATACAAGCTTGACTAAAAACCGTAACCAAGGGGAAATAACTAAGAAATCCAAGGATAAAAGTAGGTCAAGGTCAAATATAGGTCAGGGATTATTGATGTACATCACTAGGAGATGAAATTGTCCAAGTATGGTTGGTGTAGGCTCAGATATACAAGGTTGACTATAAACATTAGCCAAGTAATTCAAGGTTAAATGTAGGTGAAGGTAAATAAAGGTCAGGGGTTATTGATGTACATCCCTATGAGAAAAAGTTATCCAAGTATGGTGTCTGGATGCACAATAGTATTCCATGTACAAGCTTGATTAAAAACCTTAACCAAGGTTGACTAAAAACCTTAACCAAGGGGAATTAAGTAAGTAATTCATGAGGAAATGTAGGTGAAGGTCAAATATAGGTCAGGGGTTATTGATGCACATCACTAGGAGATGAAGTCCAAGTATGGTGGGTGTAGGGCCAGTAGTATTCCATATACAAGCTTCACTAAAAACCATAACCGAGGGGAAATTAACTAAGTAATTGAAGAGTAAATGTAGGTCAAGGTCAAATATAGATCAGGGGTTATTGATGTACATCACAAGGAGATGAAGTTGTCCAAGTATGGTGGGTGTAGGGCCAGTAGTATTCCATATACAAGCTTGACTAAAAACCTTAACCAAGGGGAATTAAGTAAGTAATTCAAGAGGAAATGTAGGTCAAGGTCAAATATAGATCAGGGGTTATTGATGTACATCCTTATGAGAAAAGGTTGTCCAAGTATGGTGTCTGTATGCACAATAGTGTTCCATGTACAAGCTTGACTAAAAACCTTAACCAAGGTTGTCTAAAAACCTTAACCAAGGGGAATTAACTAGGTAATTCAAGAGGAAATGTAGGTGAAGGTCAAATATAGATCAAGGGTTATTGATGTGCATCACTAGGAGATGAAGTTGTCCAAGTATGGTGGGTGTAGGGCCAGTAGTATTGCATATACAAGCTTGACTAAAAACCTTAACCAAGGTTGATTAAAAACCATAACTAAGGGGAATTAACCAAGTAATTCAAGAGGAAATGTAGGTCAAGGTTAAATATAGATCAGGGGTTATTGATGTACATCACTGGGAGATGAAGTTGTCCAAGTATGGTGGGTGTAGGGCCAGTAGTATTCCACATACAAGGTTGACTAAAAACCTTAACCAAGGCGTGACGGTGACGCCGACGCCGACGCCGACGCCGACGCCGACGCCGACGCCGGGGTGACAACATAAGCTCTACTTATTCTTCGAATAGTCGAGCTAAAAAACACACTGTCATTGTAATGAACACATATAAACGATACTCGTTGTAGGTCAGATAAGGTGGTCATATCACAACGAAACGACTGATCGCGAAGATCGTAATCTGGCAGCGATCAATGAGCTGGTTAACCAGTTACAGCATATTTCAAATGATTCTGGACGTCTGTCTGTTTCGCATATATTTTGTCTTGACTACATAGGATCTTACATGTACATGTACGTGCGTATTGATTAAATATGTTATGTTTTGTTTGTTTGTTTAGTGTTTAACGGCCTATCAACAGCTAATGTCATGTAAGGCCGGGCAAACGGGTTCGATCCCATTTTAACCTGCTGCATTGGGGGAAAATCCCAAAATCAGAACGGAATATTTACATCGAGAACAAATATATTCAGCCTTGAAATTAGAATAACCTGACCTGGTGCCAGGTCCATACCACACCAAGTCACTTGGCCCCCTCCCCTTAAATAGGATTACGAATATCGTAATACTGACATAAGGGGTATAACCAGATTCAACTGTCGCATGCAAAATGCCAAAGACGTATGTAAGGGCCAAACCAGGTCTCCAGTCGGGATTCCGGTAAAGATGAACCCCGATCGTTAAATTACCCATCGCGTACTCCCACCTGCCACCCACAAATATGTATGTATTGAATGAGTTTACTGATTTCATAAGAAACGATGCAGCCTCGTTTCTTTTGAATTCCGTTAACAAGTTTAATAATATCATATTGACTACCATGTCTACAGAACGGTTAGATTATAACATCATACCTGTACAAGCGCTATAGATCATGTATGTATTTCGTAACGGTTGTGTTTCCATCGTTATTACACTGATTCCTAATACACTGATACATGTATGCAGCCTCGTTTCTTATGAATTCAGTTAACAAGTTTAATACTATCATATTGACTACCATGTCTACAGAACGGTTAGATTATAACATCATACTTGTACAAGCGCTATAGATCATGTATATATTTCGTAACGATTGTGTTTCCATCGTTATTACACTGATTCCTAATACACTGATACATGTATGCAGCCTCGTTTCTTATGAATTAAGTTAACAAGTTTAATACTATCATATTGACTACCATGCCTACAGAACGGTTAGATTATAATTGTAACATCATACCTGTACAAGCACTATTGATCACGTATGTATTTCGTAACAGTTGTGTTTGCATCGTTATTACACTGATTCCTAATGCACTGTGTTATTACATGTAAACTACGATTGATGTAAACGTACTAAGTCTTACATTTACATATATTTTTAGATTTAATGTGTTTAATGGCCAAAGGTTCGTCGGCAGCAAAGCGTGGAATAGACAATAGTGTATTATGATTATAATGATCTGTAGCAGGCCATGTTATGCCATACCATTGCATATGTTTGCACAACCGCCTGCGTTAATCTTGCCAAGAATATCAACGTTTCTGAACATCTACCTGCAATGTAAACTCACAATCAAGCAATGTGATTGTCTGAGCCGTAGCTGTAGCAAAGCTCAGTCACAGCCAATCAAGCTACATGATTTCAAGCACACTATTCAAGTATTTTGAAGACAAAAAAGAAATTGAGAATATTGCAAGATTAGCGCAGTCGGTAGTGTATGTATGACTTTGCTTGATCAATCCATTGTCTACGATTAAAGTACACTTATATGTATAATCTGGAGGCCGTTTCACTAAACTTCATACGACTAAAATGTTCGTAAGTGCAAAATTATGATAGTCTGTAAATTTCACATTAACACAGTTTTCCTGTAAACAATTATTGGATTTACATTTATTGAGCATAGGCTGCATATGCAGCCTATGCTCAATAAATGTAAATCCATCAATTGAAATTTCCTGACGATTCTAAATTTGCACTTACGAACATTTTAGTCGTAAGAAGTTTAGTGAAACGGGCCCCAGGAAGCTCCACTGCGGTTCCACTACAGCAGTTCGTGACGGACAAGTGTGGAAAGGATTAAATTTCCGTAACTGGACTTTTGAAAAAACACGATGAGCTGACTGTACACTGGTCACACATATTCTCAGGTGCCTTTTTCTCTGAGCCGCCAGCCCACTTATCTTCAGACACCATGGCATAGAACTTCAATGTGTATTTTTAAGCTAACGTTGGAGAAATGGGGCTTATGGGTTTTTCGACCAGTGTACAGCCAGATCAGACTGCGCATGCGATCAGTGTATGCACAGTCTGATCAGGATCACCACTGTTCGCCATTCCACCAATTTTCACCCGTCATACTTCTACAGGTAACACGCAATATGCATATACATGTAGAACATTATCAGGAGACACGAGTATGCTCTTTGATCAGGAGCTACACTGGTCACAAATCCCAAAAGCCCCATTTCTCCAATCACTCAGCCACAGTATACCCAAAGAAGGGTCCTTGGATCAGGTATTGTATTAATGAGCGTGCGCTACGTGCATTCCGTCTTCCAGACATGTCAATGTCAAGTCCATAGTTTGCATGTTGATGATCAATTATTAATTTGTTATTTATCAGCAATACAATGCAGTGCAATACTGTATAATACAACGCAAAGCGATGCAATACAGTATAATATAATGTAACGCAAAGCGATACAATACTGTACAATACACCGCAATGCGATACAATACTGTACAATACAGCGCAAAGCGATCCAATATTGTAAAATACAGCGCAAAGCGATACAATTCTGTACAATACAATGCAAAGCGATATGATACTGTAGAATACAGTTCAAAGCGATACTGTACAATAATTCCAGCACAACAATATTTACACAATTCTCTAACATTTGATTGGTCCGTAGCAAGTCTCTGTCCAAAATTTATATCCCAGTAAACTCCCATGCCGAACTACTTTCCGTAACAGTCAACCGCAGTTAAAATAATTCTTAAGAAAACGGAAAATAAACACATTTTCTTGATGAATTTATTTCAAATGCTGGAATTATAAGGAATTAATGGCATTTTTGTGGAATTTACCGGGGATATAAACTTGGAAAAGTCGCGGGAATACTGGACGAGGCCTTCCGGCCTTCGTCCAGTATTCCCGCGACTTTTCCAAGTTTATACCCCGATAAATTCTACAAAAAGGCCATTCTCTCCTATAATACATCGCAAAGCGATACAATGCAACGCAATGTAATGCAACACAACACAACACACACAACACAACACAAGATGATGTATTAAGCATAATGTACATCCATGTAAAGTTATAGTATGATGAAGTAAATGTGTCTAGTCCTTGATGGATGGCGTTATAGTCTAGTGGGTGGAGCATTGGATTTCATATAGAACTTGCGATTTCAAAACTCGCCCTTGGTATCAAATGATACTTCCATAGTATTTCCCACTATTATATAGTTTTTCTGATAATACTTCAAACCGAGGCCCAGTACGCGCATTGTCATGTATTGCTAGTACGCTAGTCCCACCCCCTCCCCCCTACTCATTACTCCTATCCCACTCCAGATGAGTTTTCAAACGTTTAATATGACTTTACACGTCATAAAATGTAATTTATTGCATAATTCCCATTTGGTAATCAATACGTAAATAAAGTCACTACAGACACAAATGTAAGGTGATCGGCACAGCTTCAATGTATTATTCCACGCTTATGCAATAAGTAGAAACTTATCTAACATTTGTGTTGACTTAACATGATATTGTTTAGCTCGTTGACTGATTTCTCGTTTTGCGACTAGTGTAGATCCAGGTCAGCCTGTGCATCCGCAATCTGATCAGGATCATCACTGTTTGCCATTCCATCAATGAAACTCCCGTCATGCTTTGAACAAGCAATATGCATGTTTAATAAATATCGTATTTAATCGCCGCTCATGTAAGATCCTCTATTCACTGATTTCAGAATAAATTCGACATGACCTACATTTCAAAAGGGTGTGTAGAGGATATATCGCAAAAGTAATGGCACTAAATATTGCTGAATGAAGCATTGTCTTCAATATTGCATAGTACAGATTCCAAAGCGGCAATCAAAGAAACACATACTAGACGAACAAGTTTGATAAGAAACAAATTTCAATTAAGTTCACCATGTGATATGTAGTTAAGCGCCTAAAATACTCTGTAGTGTGTGAGTGCGACTGATGAACTCGGGCTTATGGCAGTTGTGGCCAGGGTAGCTGTTGATATGTAGTTGGAGACATGACACGATTATGGCATTTGTGGCCAGGGAAGTTGTTGATACGTAGCTGGAGACATGACAATTATGGTATTTTAGTTGTTGATATGTAGCTGGAGACATGACGATCGTGGCATTTGTGGCCAGGGTAGCTGTTGCTATGTAGCTGGAGACATGACGATTATGGCATGTGTGGCCAGGGTAGCTGTTGCTATGTAGCTGGAGACATGACGATTATGACATGTGTGGCCAGGGTAGCTGTTGCTATGTAGCTGGAGACATGACGATTATGGCATGTGTGACCAGGGTAGCTGTTGATATGTAGCTGGAGACATGAAGATTATGACATGATTATGACATGTGTGGCCAGGGTAGCTGTTGATATGTAGCTGGAGACATGAAGATTATGACATGTGTGGCCAGGGTAGCTGTTGCTATGTAGCTGGAGACATGAAGATTATGGCATGTGTGGCCAGGGTAGCTGTTGCTATGTAGCTGGAGACATGACGATTATGGCATGTGTGGCCAGGGTAGCTGTTGCTATGTAGCTGGAGACATGACGATTATGACATGTGTGGCCAGGGTAGCTGTTGCTATGTAGCTGGAGACATGACGATTATGGCATGTGTGACCAGGGTAGCTGTTGATATGTAGCAGGAGACATGATGATTATGACATGTGTGGCCAGGGTAGCTGTTGCTATGTAGCTGGAGACATGAAGATTATGACATGTGTGGCCAGGGTAGCTGTTGCTATGTAGCTGGAGACATGAAGATTATGGCATGTGTGGCCAGGGTAGCTGTTGCTATGTAGCTGGAGACATGGCGATTATGGCATGTGTGGCCAGGGTAGCTGTTGCTATGTAGCTGGAGACATGGCGATTATGGCATGTGTGGCCAGGGTAGCTGTTGCTATGTAGCTGGAGACATGAAGATTATGGCATGTGTGGCCAGGGTAGCTGTTGCTATGTAGCTGGAGACATGAAGATTATGGCATGTGTGGCCAGGGTAGCTGTTGCTATGTAGCTGGAGACATGGCGATTATGGCATGTGTGGCCAGGGTAGCTGTTGCTATGTAGCTGGAGACATGACGATTATGGCATGTGTGGCCAGGGTAGCTGTTGATGCGTAGCTGGAGAACTGTTTCTTATGAGATTTGTGACCAGGGTAGCTGTTGATATGTAGCTGGAGACACGACGATTATGGCATTTGCGGCCAGTCTAGCTTTTAAAAATAGATAAATAAAATGTCGATACCTAAAAATAGTAACATAAATCGGACTTTGAAATAACTGTATCTGCCGATACAGTTAAAACGAAACGGAATGTAGCATTTTCAACGTCACAATGTCACAGTCCCATGTTAACTGAAGATTTACCGCGGAAATTGACTTTTGACCTTTGGCGCAATATCAAGGTCATTGAAAGTCATCTGAATAAATGAAAGAAACTTTACAGAATACATTTATAATGGTTGCCAAAGTTTATCATAGCATGTGAACAGGAATTTAGAATGGACGCACTGGCGCTTGCACTAAATATGCAAATGTAGGAAATCCGATGTGTATGTACATATATGGGTGAAATAGAAACAACCCAGCCATCCTAGTATCGGCATATACCATCAATTAAACCACTTTACACAGGGCCATGATGAAAACACGTTTTTATTTGTCATAGTATGTAAAAAAAAAAAAAAAAAATTTAAAGCAACGAAAACATCGTTTTATAATTAAAAACACGATCACCATTTGAATTCAATGTGCAAACGATAGGCAAATTCAATTTCTTGTTTGTGGAATCAGGACCAAACCGAGCTGTATGCTTAGATCATATGCTCGCTAACACGATACGCCCCATTTCTCCAACCACAGCCACGTGTTCCAGTAGCCTATTTCATCAACATTGCAAAGTATACTTTTCTAGCAAAGTATACTTTGAGGGAGAAATTTTCAATTTAAGGATAAATTTATTAATTTTTATTATAATGAATTTATTACATTATCACAGCCAAAATGGCTGTGATAATGTAATAAATTCAGTATAATAATTCTGCATACTTTAACTCATCAAATACATACAGTCGTTAGTTCTGTATGAAATTATGCATTTCCGGAAAAATAAATGATTTCTCCCTCAAACTATACTTTGCTAGAAAGTATACTTTGCAATGTTGGTGAAATCGGCTACTGGAGTGAAAATACTTCCGATATTATCCAAGTCTACGTCAGTGGAGAAATGTGGCTTATCATATGAAATCCTTGTTATGCCGTGTGTAACCCATTTCATTAAATGTGTTACGACACACGTGTAATAACACCAGGGGGCCGTTTCACTAAACTTCCTAAGACTAAAATGTTCTTAAGTGCAAAATTATGATAGTCTGTAAATTTCACATTAACAATGTTTTCTTGTTAATAATTGTTGGATTTACATTTATTGAGCATAGGCTGCATATGCAGCCTATGCTCAATAAATGTAAATCCATCAATTGAAATTTGCAGACGATTCGAAATTTGCGCTTACGAACATTTTAGTCGTCAGAAGTTTAGTGAAACGGGCCCCTGGAGCGCAATTGATTTGGTACATGTATTCTTATTATGGCGCCAACGTTATGTCAAATAAATAAAATAGAGATGTTCCAAATGACGTCCGTAATGGCTCAACAAAGCAATGCTGTTTTGTTGACGTTGACGTCGTCCTGTTTTAAACGTCATTAGAAGCGCCCGAGACCCATTAAAAGTACTGTAATTATCAGAATGAGCTCCCGTTTGGTAGTACACTGGTATGAAGTGTTTACAAAGAACAGGAACCTGTTGTATGGCATATTTATAATACTTTTATTGCTAGGATTAAAACTATTTTTCTCTGTGGAGATTTTCAACTAGATGCGAAACTAGTCAATGGCGTCTGTTCACTGCAACGTATTGGATATCTCAAAGATTTATGCTCTTTGAAGGCTGAAGTCGTGAGATAAACAGAATCTCAAACTCGTTCCCTTTTGATACGAGATTTATGAAACTCGTCCGCAATTGTATGCACCTCGCCAGAGGCTCGGTGTATAAATTGTGCGTGACTCGTTTCATAAATCTCATATCAAATGGAAACTCGTTTAAGATCCTCTATGTATGCCCTTCACGGTAACTGTATACCGAGATCAACCTGCGCATCCCCGCTGTCTACATGTAATCCGGTTCTGCACTAATAAGTACTCGTATATGAGACACGCCATGTGATTTTGTACCTTCGGACATCTGCGTAATTTCATTATAATTGTTTACAAAATTTACAATATTTTTCATAAATACAGTCAAAAGTTGACAAAATTTTCAGAGTAAACTCTGAAAATGTTGTCAACATTTGACTCCATTTACGGAAAATATAAATTGGAAATTTTGTATTTCATGAAATTACGCGGATTTCCGAAGGTACAAAATCACATGGCGTGTCTCATATGTGGCGGTGACTGGAGAAATTGGACGTTGTATTTGTGTATTTGTGACCGGCGTAGCGTCTGACCAAATAGCACCGTGCTGTAGCCTGATAACCATCCATAGTGATCATTAGAAGCATGACGGGTGTTTCATTGATGGAACAGGCAACAGTGCAGCTCTTGATCAGATTGTGCTGATGCACAGGCTGTTCTGGATCTACACTGGTCGCAACACGCATAAGCCCTATTTCTCACGTCAAAGCCACATGCATGTATAACGGTAAAACAGTGGACGAATTTACGCGAAACAGACATTACACGTAAGACAATGTAGGAGTTGGATACAAATACCACGTGTGACTTTTCAATCATACCTGCGTGCTATCTTGGCAAATTGAAATCCAGGATCACCTGAGTTTAAAGCAAATATAAGGAAATTAAACCGCGGCATTGATTATTGGTTACTCCTTTATACACGTGCATTACAAACACAGTCGTGAAACGTATGGAACGCCAAATCTACATAAACTCAAATAGTTAATTCTAGCATTAAATATTTAGCGATAGCTCCAAATCATTGAAGAGCTCTACATCATTTGGAGCTAGCGCTAAATATGTAATGGTAGCTCTAACTAGCAATAATTATTTGAATTTATGTAGATTCGGCGTTCCATGAACGCCAAATCTACATAAACTCAAATAATTAATGCTAGCTCTAAATATTTAATGATAGCTCTAATTATTTACAGCTAGCATTAATTACTGTCTGTTTCACGAAAGCTGCTCAAACACAATTATATAGTTTTCGATAATATTAAATTAAAAGAAAACTTAAGAATGAGCCTTCTTTTTATTTCGTGAAATTTGGTCAAATATTGATTTTATTGCGAAAAAAAATGGGGAAATATTTAGAATTTCAGAAATACTGGACCGATTTTCAAAATTTAACTTTTGTTTTCTTAGTTAGATCATTTCCAAACTATCTAGCCATGTTTCGGAGTCAATTTCCAAAACTTTTCGTTTTTTGACTCCTCCCACAACTCCTCTACCTCTGTTTCCCCCCATGTTAAATTCCCAGACAAATTATTTTTCGTAATAAAATCAATATTTGACCGAATTTCACGAAATAAAAAGAAGGCTCATTCTTAAATTTTGATAAAATTTAATATTATCGACAAAAATATTGTTTTTGTATTGTTTATATGGCCGTACAATTTGGGCAGGTTTCGTGAAACAGACAGTAGTTTCAAGTTAGTTTATGTAAATTTGGCGTTCCACAGAAATGGGGCTTATGGCCTTTGTGACCAATGTTATTGTAGACCCAGATCCGCTTGAAACGAGTAAACGACATGTTCACTTGTGTTTCACTCCGCGTCGGCTTAAAATGTTTCACGTCGACAAATGCCTTGGTTTTCTGACAATATGACAATTACTGTCTGTTCCACGTTTTGCTGCCGACAAACTTTTGGCTATTAAACACATTAAATCTAAACAATATTTAAAAGTAATTACTTTTTTATCAATAACAAAAGTCACCCTCCCCAAATTTTTGTTATTGATTTTATTGCGAAAAAACGATTTTCCTATGGGAATTTAACATGGGGGTTAAAAATATTTTTTTTTTAAATATTTTTTTATTTGTGGACCGATTTTCAAAATCTAACTTGTTTTCCTAATTACATCATTTTCAAGCTATCTCGCCAGGTTTCGGAGTCAATTTCCAAAATATTTCGTTTTTCAAAAAACGAAAAAAAATTGAAATTGACTCTCCATAGGAAAATCTTTTTTTCACAATAAAATCAATATTTGATGGAATTTCATCAAACAAAATGTTTTGGGGAGGTGACTTTTTCGTTATTGATGAAAAAGTACTTACTTTTAAATATGTTTTAGATTTAATGTGTTTAATAGCCAAATGTTCGTCGGCAGAAAAACGTGGAACAGACGGTAGTCCCAGTTAGAGCTATCTCATAAACGCATGTTTCGTCTAGAAACCGGTGCACCGTTCTTACGCCGGTTACTAGACGAAATGCAGTATATTCTGGTCCGTTACCTTGGTAATGTGTTATAACAGGGAGTAAAACTAGAAAATGTGTTCATAGAACACGGATGCCCCACATATCGCTTTGATAATGCAAAATTCCAAGTCCAAAAGGGGGAGATAATCCATGGCTCAGTGTCAAAGCAAACATATCAATTCACTGTGTACATCTACACACCATATATAAGCTACATAACAAGTATTAAGGCTCCAGCTATTACAGTTCAGAAGTTTTACAAGTTTACAAGGCAAAATGAAATTCTACGTAGAAAAGGGGGAGATAATCTATGACCCGGGGGTCGAATAAAACAATCAAAATACACTTTGCGCATCTACTCATCATAAGGAAGCTACATACCAAGTTTCAGGTATGTAGCTATTACGGTTACAAGTTTTATGAGTTACAATACAAAATTGCCAACTTCACAGTCGAAAAGGTGTAGATAATCCAATACCTGACGGTCGAATCGACATAAACTTTGCGTATCTACTCATCATAAGGAAGCCACATACCAAGTGTCGGGTCTGTAGCTAGTACGGTTTAAAAATGTTGAGCTACATGTCAAAATTGGGAAATTCTAAGTCGAAAAGGAGGAGATAATCCATGACTCGGGTGTCGAATCAAAAATTGAAATAAGCTTTGCGCATCTACTCATCATAAGGAAGCTAAATACCAAGTTTCTCGAATGTAGCTAGTATGGTTTAACAGCTTTGCGAGTTACAAGACAAAATTGGGAATTCTATGACAACAATGGGGAGATAATCCATGACCATGGAGGTCGAATCAAAAATCGAAATAACAATTGCGCATCTACTCATCATCAGGAAGCTGCATAAATTTTATATTATTCTTTTTAAAACAATCCTGATATGCCCCTAAGATCATAAGCTAGACTGGCCATACCACCATTGCTCCAATCACAGCTCGAATATCGAGCTCGAAATAAATTAGTTTGATTGGTTGAGCCTGAGCCGAGAAAGGGTCAACCAATCAGTATGTTTTATTCAGAGTTAAAATATTGCATATAACCCTGTGTTAATCTTGCCCAGATGTGAACGTTTCTGAACATCTATTGGCAATCATAACTTGAAATTTTAAAGCAGTTTTCTAGACTGAGCCTGAGATGTAGCATAGATCAGTAGCCTATTTCATCAACATTGCAAAGTATACTTTAGTAGCAAAGTATACTTTGAGGGAGAAATTTCCAATTTTATGATAAATTTATTAATTTTTATTATACTGAATTTATTACATTATCACAGCCAATTTGGCTGTGATAATGTAATAAATTCAGTATAATAATTCTGCATACTTTTAATCATGAAATATATGCATTTGTTAGTTCTATATGAAATAATGCATTTCAGGAAAAATAAATGATTACTCCCTCAAAGTATACTTTGCTAGTAAAGTATACTTTGCAATGTTGATGAAATAGGCTACTGGCTCAGTCATTCCAGCTGTATTATTTCAAGCACAATATTCAAGCATTTTAAAAGACAACAATGTACAACTGTTGTCAAGATTAGCGCAGGCGGTGGTGTAGTGCATTTGATAACACTGTACTTGCCTTTGTTGTGAACTTTGACAATTAAATTGCCAACTTTCACGTAGTGGAACCGCTCTAAATCGGACACCCTGTGATGTCCACAGGGTGACCGGTTTAGAGAGGTTCTACTGTGGAAACAAGCAACAGCAAATCACCGATATTTCAGAGAACAATTAGAATAAACTGCAAAATGCTTCCTACCTTTATGTGCAAAACCTCCTCATCTCCACATCATTATATTCAAGTAGTTTTCAAATAAAACACTTCCCTTGACGGCTTAATGTGTACTTTTAAAATAGCTAAGCTACACGGCGTTCCCTCCCTTGTCGATTCGTAGGTCGCCGATATCGGGTGTGCAAGTATGTAATTTATCAAGTGTGGAGCTGGTCGAGCGGTCTGGCGACTGCTGGTCTTACGGTCGTGGTTTCGAGCCTCACCCGAAGCGTGCGTTGTGTCCTTGAACAATACATTTTATCCACACTGCTTCAGCCCACCCAGCTGTAAATGGGTACCGGCTAGTTCCGAGTACTCAGAGGCGGATTCAGGGGGGGGGGGGGGCGGGCTATCAGAAATCCACTGTTAAGATCTTCAAATATATGAAAGAAATACAGTAGAATGCAGGAAATGACTTCCTCAATTCAAACATTTTCCGGGGCGCATTCCCCCGGACCCCCCTAGCCAACTCCCTCGCTCAGCTCAGTCGACGAACGAGCATACCTCGTTCAAGTTCCATGTGGGCCCCACCCCCCTTGGTGAAATCCTGGATCCGCCACTGGTACTTACACATCAACTCTATTAATAGTTTGTACATGTACACGTGTACACGTGAACTGCATGATGTATGTGTTGGGGAAATTAATTATTGAACACCCCTCGTAAATGACTTTTAAAACTGAGCATCCAATATAATATATATATATGCATACATTGCCTCACGTGCATGTACAGTTGAACGCACTGCACCAGGCGATGAGAGGCCCTTCAATTACAAATACATTCTATATGGCCGGGTGCTTATCAATTTGTCGACGTTTTGACAGTGAGTGAGTGAGTGAATAGGGTTTAACGTCCGCTTATCTGACATAGAGGTACAAGCCTCAGGGAGTCTACACGCAGACGGGTCAACGGGGTCGTGTCCCGTATCCACCTGTCCGAGGGGGGTAAATCCCAACTTCAGAATTCAATATTTACAATCAAAATATATATTCAGTCCTGAAATTAGAACAACCTGATCTGGTGCCAGGCCCTCGTCACACCAGCATCATTTATCCCATCCCCTAAAAGTAATAGGATTAGTGCTAATGACGACGTTTTGACAGAGAACTGCTGAACGTAAACGTGATGTGCTATGTATATAAGAGAATAGCAGGTTAGTGCCGTGAATGGGAAAAAATATCCGGCAAGGCCCAAGAATGTCTTTATTTCTCATCAGAAGTATATGTTGTGACCACTCATTTGAACCGTCTCGCCGAGACGGCTCAAATGAGTGGTCACAACATATACTTTGGTTCAGAAATAAGGAAAATAGATAGAGAATAGTAGGTTAGTGCCGTGAATGGGAAAAAATATCTGGCAAGGCTCAGGAAACGGGATGGGCGAGGCTCTGCCGAGCACATCCCGTTTCCGTGCCGCGCCAGATATTTTTTCCCATTCACGGCACTAACCTACTATTCTATTTATCCCTTGAACACCTACAAATGGCTGTAAAATGCAAAAATAGTATTGACTGGATATCAAAAATGTTTCACGGCACCGTGTTTCACGGCACATACGCACTGTGTTGACGGGATAAATACGTATAAACCGGATATCCTGGGGACCCCATTGTGTTTTATTTAGATGGCATTGACTGTAATTTATTTGATTACCGTGTCTGTTCATAGTTGAAAATGATAACAAATCAGCATGGACTGCTTAATGACAGTGGCACCTATCTAAACTGGACACCCTGGCCACCTTCCAGGGTGACCGTTTTAGAAAGGTTCCACTGTATTATAGAATTAATTTTATCGGGAAACGAGCTTTGTATTGACCCAATACGTACTGACTGACAACATATCACCGTATAAGAATTGACCTGCTAAGAATATCCGGGTTACAACGAATTGAAAGGTGACGTTCTATTGGAAGAACGACGTCATCTGACGTTACCGAACGACATCAGTATGATCACGTAACGTAAACAAGTCCGCATTCTTTTCAACGAAAACTTTTATATTTGATTATCGGCTAGCATAAAACGTTACCTGATAAATAAAATACTAGTCTAGTGTCTTTCGATATCACGATAACGAGGCTTGGCTCGGAAACGGCGTAGAATTGCCTGATAATCTTGATATCAACATACACTAGCCTGGTATTCTCTGTGAATGAGTATGATTTATGCAAGCATGTTCCAACGCATACTATACAGAATATGGAGTGCGTACTTCGTATACGTATACGCTAGACATCAAACGCAAATAATAATGAGATATGTGTCAATGGGACACGTATAACACTGACAGCAATAAACAAACACACAAAACAAATTCAGGACTGTTCTTTGCAGTCGAATAATTTTTACATATTTACACCCCGATAAATTCCACAAAAAGGCCATTCATTCCTATAATAAACGCAAGCCCAGTTGTTTGATCATTCTCTACACAACCGCCTATGCTAAACTCGCCTAGATGACAACGTTGCTGAACATCTATTGTCAATCTCAACTCGCAGTCAACCGGTTTGATTGGCTGAGCCTGAGCTGTAGCACAGCTCAGGCTCAGCCAATAAAAATGCTTATATTTTGAAATAACGAAATCGACAAATATTGGCAGGATTATTTGGCATGGGTATTCATGAAACGATTCTCTAATTATATACGTATATACAGTAACACATGTTACTGTCTGTTTCACGAAACCTGCCCAACTTTTACGGCCGTATAATTACGGCCGTATAAACTAGAAATGTGGCCTGTCGGCACACGAATACCCCCACTGGCAGCCAAAGAAAACGAGGCATTTTTGATAAGCCATTTAGCCGAGCGTTAAGGTTTCAAACGCATCAAGTCTGTGACCTTGACCCTGGGCATAGTGTGATAATCCATGCATCGGTGTAGAAGATATAGAGCTGAAGGGAATTTCATTAGGTATGACCTTTGACCTTCAACTGTGACCTTGACCTTGGATGTAGGTGCGTGGTTATTGATCGCGACACACCTTCTCATCATGAGAAACATTTGTGCCAAGCCATTTGATAATCCATGCATCGGTGTAGAAGATATAGAGCGGAAGGGAATTTCAATAGGTTTGACCTTTGAGCTTCAACTGTGACCTTGACCTTGGACGTAGGTGCGTGGTTATTGATCGCGACACACCTTCTCATCATGAGAAACATTTGTGCCAAGCCATTTGATAATCCATGCATTGGTGTAGAAGATATAGAGCGGAAGGGAATTTCGATAGGTTTGACCTTTGACCTTCAACTGTGACCTTGGACGTAGGTGTGTGGTTATTGATCGCGACACACCGTCTCATTATGAGAAACATTTGTGCCAAGCCATTTGATAATCCATGCATCGGTGTAGAATATATAGAGCGGAAGGGAATTTCGATAGGTTTGACCTTTGACCTTCAACTGTGACCTTGGACGTAGGTGCGTGGTTATTGATCGCGACACACCTTCTCATCATGAGAAACATTTTCTGCCAAGCCATTTGATAATCCATGCATCGGTGTAGAAGATATAGAGCGGAAGGGAATTTCGATAGGTTTGACCTTTGACCTTCAACTGTGACCTTGACTTTGGACGTAGGTGCGTGTTTATTGATCGCGACACACCTTCTCATCACGAGAAACATTTGTGCCAAGCCATTTGATAATCCATGCATCGGTGTAGAAGATATAGAGCGGAAGGGAATTTCAATAGGTTTGACCTTTGAGCTTCAACTGTGACCTTGACCTTGGACGTAGGTGCGGGGTTATTGATCGCGACACACCTTCTCATCATGAGAAACATTTGTGCCAAGCCATTTGATAATCCATGCATTGGTGTAGAAGATATAGAGCGGAAGGGAATTTCGATAGGTTTGACCTTTGACCTTCAACTGTAACCTTGACCTTGGACGTAGGTGCGTGGTTATTGATCGCGACACACCTTCTCATCATGAGAAACATTTGTGCCAAGCCATTTGATAATCCATGCATCGGTGTAGAAGATATAGAGCGGAAGGGAATTTCGATAGGTTTGACCTTTGACCTTCAACTGTGACCTTGACCTTGGACGTAGGTGCGTGTTTATTGATCGCGACACACCTTCTCATCATGAGAAACATTTGTGCCAAGCCATTTGATAATCCATGCATCGGTGTAGAAGATATAGAGCGGAAGGGAATTTCCAACAGACCGACCGACAGACCGACCGACCGACAGACAAGCCGACTCCTATATACTCCCAACAAACTTTGTTTGCGGGGGTATAATAATGCAACAACCGAAAAACTATTTCTGAAATTAGAAAAATGTCACCATGTTAAATCCTTAAATTTTGCTTTAATTGACTATTATCAAAACTAGAAATGTGGCCTGTCGACCCACGAATGCCCCCGCTGGCAGCCAAAGAAAACGAGACACATTTGAAAACAAGGAAACAGAAATTATAAGCCATTTACCCGAGCGTTAAGGTTTCAAACGCACCAAGTCTGTGACCTTGACCCTGGGCTTGGCGGGGCGGGACGAATGTGGATTTGTCACAGGGCGGTAGAGGCCCATTGGAGCACTGTGTGTGTGAAATGTAAAGCATATCCGAACAAGGCAACAGAAATTATAAGCCATTTACCCGAGCGTTAAGGTTTCAAACGCACCAAGTCTGACCTTGACCCTGGGCTTGGCGGGGGCGGGACGAATGTGGATTTGTCACAGAGCGGTAGAGGACCACTGGAGCAATGCGTGTGTGAAATGTGAAGCAGATCCGAACAAGGAAACATAAATTATAAACCATTTACCCGAGCGTTAAGGTTTCAAACACACAAAGTATGTGACCTTGACCCTGGAATTGGCGGGGGCGGGACGAATGTGGATTTGTCACAGGGCAGTAGAGAACCATTGGAGCAATGCGTGTGTGAAATGTGAAGCAGATCCGAGGAAGGAAACAGAAATTAGAAGCCATTTACCCGAGCGTTAAGGTTTCGTACGTACGTACGTACGGACACCGGTTAACACTATATGCCCCCCTCACCATTCGGTGGCGGGGGCATAAAAAAAGATTGTGTTTGCATTGTTTATATGGCCGTAACATTTGGGCAGGATTCATGAAACAAGACAGTAGTCTACAAGTTAACAAGAGTTATAGGAAACCTGTACGTGGGTGCAGGAATTTGACTTCGTCAGTAGTTTGACTTATGTTTGAGGTAACAAGTGTAGACATATATTGGCACGTGTATTGGCAATATCATCTTGCAATCAAGCAGCTTGCTTGGCTGTGCAGGAGCTATAGCGCAACTCAGACCAAGCCAATCAAGCGGTTTGCAATGTTAGCCTTGACAATAAAACAAACACAAATCCATAGTGACCTTGACCTTGGGTGGTCGAACGTGGGTCGTACTGACAGCCTTGAAAAGAAAAACAATTTAAACAGTTTTGCCTTACACATTTGCCTTACAAATCAAGTCCTCAGTGACCTTGACCTTGGGTGGTCAGACGCAGATCGTATGCACAACAAAAAACCATCCCTAGCCACACAGTGTGGCCAAATAATATCAAAATAGGTGAAGCGTTCATGAGTTATTGAAAAATGAAAGGTGTTACCAATGTATATGTACGCCTCCTGACTATCGGCGAGGGGATAAGGACAATATACCACATGCGGTCATAGAAAATGAATGTTTAGTTTGCCCGAAAAAAATGTCATCAAAAGAATGGACAAAAAAAATAAGTCTTCTCACATTACAACCTGGGGACTGTTTCACTAAACTTCTTACAACTAAAATGTTCGTATGTGCAAAATTATGATATTCTGTAAATTTAACATTAACAATGTTTTCTTGTAAACAATTATTGGATTCACATTTATTGAGCATAGGCTGCATATGCAGCCTATGCTCAATAAATGTAAATTCATCAATTGAAATTCCCAGACGATCCTAAGTGTTCACTTACGAACATTTTATTCGTACAAAGCTTAGTGAAACGGGACCCTGGTATGTGGGACCCATAAAGTGTCTTCAATTTCAAGATGGCCACCATAATCAAAATGTCCGCCAGTGTGTACTATGTGTCAGTACCATGAACATTTTTGTACCACACTCCACTTTTGTAAGTAAAAACGTACATGTGTAGGTATAATTGTTGTGTTCAGAAATATGATACAGTTCTCATTGCTCCAGATAAGGAATTAGTAATTGAGTATTGTCACTCCATCATTTCTGAAGCAATTGGGTATTTCAAAAATGTAATTGGGTAAAATAAAATCACACTACTGTTCACACATCAACAGACAGAAATTATTGAATAGTTTGCTTTGAAATGAAAACATGTCTTGGCATTTCATTAGCATTGTCTCCTTGGAGACAATTCTAATGAAATACCAAGATGTGTTTTCATGGAAAATAAGGTAAATATGCTATATTTGTGGTAAGTTTATTGTTTTCTGCAGCATGGTAAAGGTACAACACAATTTTTATTGCTTTTTGATACTCGCTACTTCTGATTTCAATTGGGTTTTTGGCAATTTTAATTGAGTGGGTATTTAAGCAAATACGCAGCTTATCTGGAGCTCTGAGTTCTATATTTAAATTATTGTTTAGTAATCTAGTTTCCTCACTTTCGGCACATATCGGAGATATTGTGCCTTTAAATAATGTTTCTGTGGCATGCTTCAATATAATCATGATAATTAAAAATCAAATATATGCAAATGAATGGTAGTTTCAGTGGTGGTGAAATATTTGGCATCACACTGCATCAGTGAGGCGGCATAAAAAAGAAACAAAACAAAAATATATTCACTGTCATTTGTCTTTAATCTTTGTGAATTTGAATATATGTATATCTTCACTGCGGAAATGTTTATCATGCCGTTCTGTGGGTATCTCTTCTGTAGTAAAATGTTCTTCAATCATCTGAAAATAATACAATATAATTATGTGGCTGTGGCTGGGGAAATAAGGCTTATGGGATGTGTGACCAGTGTAGCCCCTTAGCTCACACTTGCAGTCTGATAATGATCGATTGGTATATTGCTTTTGAGCTGCATAACAGGTGTTCCATTGATTAAATGGTGAACAGTGCAGATCCTGATCAGACTGTGCGGACGCACAGGCTGATTTGAATCTGCACTGGTTGCAAAACCGGTAAGCCCCCTTTCTCCCGTCACAGCCACAAATGTAGACATGTCTTATAAATATATTACCGAACTGAGAAAAATATGAGTAACTTCCCTTGGAACTACTTCCAGGGCAGAATCAGTGTCAGAATTCACATGTGAAAGTGACAAATTCCTGCAATTATAAGGCACATACTCTCGATTTTTTTAATTTTTTTATTTATTTTTTTTAAAAACTTTATTTATTTTACAACGATTACAAACAAGCACGACAGCACTTATACAAATGCTTTCCTTGGCACAGATGAAGGCGTAAGGGCAGTCATTAATGTGGGAGGAAACTGGAGTACCCAGAGGAAACCCACTTGTCCGATCTGGCGACAACCATACCACCTCACATACCACCTCATATACTGCCCCGGCCGAGGATCGAACCCGGGGCCGCATTGGTGAGAAGCGCTCTCGTTACCGATTGCGCTAATCAGACAACAATTTTTTCAAGCTTGGTAACCTATAGATAAGACTGTGTACATGTAGACACATTCCGTCAATTCTAACGTCAAAAATTCCCCGCAAAGTATTCTATGAGTTCTCACGATTTTACAAGTTTGACAACCTATTTATAAATAAGTCTGTTTTTTGACAAATTCCATCAATTCTAACTTATTAAACGCCCTGCAAGTTGTCCTATGGGAACTTACCCGTGGTTTTCAAAATGTGGTATAAACCTAATTATAAGACTGGGACAGGAATATGGTTTTCAATAGCATTTGGGACAAGTTCACTCTTCAAACATACTTTTGACTCTTGGAATTGGCAGCACAATGGTACATTGTGTATGTCTAACATGAGTGATAATTTAATATGATATTTATTAAACAAGTTTACAGATTTCATTAGAAACGAGGCTGTTCGAACAGTGTAAATCCTGATCAGACTGTGCGGATGCACAGGCTGATATGGATCTACATTGGTCGCAAAACCCATAAGCCCCATTACAAAAGCTCCAGACACAAATGGGAAAATGTATAATGTCCCAGTAACAACCAGTGTCATATTTATGATATAGAGACTTGACCTCGGGCTCAAATTCCATCTGAAAGACCAAAAGACCGAAATACTACTAAATAGTTTTTTCAACTTTATCAAGAAAATGCGGAAATGTTCAGAGCATCTATTGCATTTATGACTTTCATATCATACACAGTCATGTATTAAAATAGGTATCTGGGAACTATTTTGCCTCATTTGCAATTTTGCAAACCCAATTGATACAGAAATGATGGAGTAACAAATCCCAAATTACAATTGAAGGATTCAATGGAAGAAGGGGGCTAAGTCCCATAAAGGCAGGGATTCCGCTGGCGATCGCCACTTTCGTAATTGGCGATAAATTATTTTTTTTTGAAGTGGCAATTTTTTTATTTTCCCCAGCGGAATCCCTGTAAAGGGACTTAGCCCCTTTCTTCCACTGACCCTTCAAGTACCAATACCCAATTTCCAATTCATTATCTGGAGCCTGCACTGGACTATAAGTCCATCCCTCACCTTGAAGAATTGCCGCTGAAGGCGAGGCTTGTTACCCGTCAACCTCTCCTCATAGCTACAGTACACACAGGTTCCCGCACCGCCGAGGTCACGTATAGTGGTCACCAGTGGCTCCAAAGACTGCAATTTTAAAGTCACTGGGCCTCAGATTTTGTCTGGTTAGCACAATCGGTAATGAGCACTCTTCTCCCCAATGCCGCACGGGTTCGATCCTGGACCAGGGAAAATGTGAGAATTCATGGTGGGTGCTAGCTACAATAATTCACCTCCGATATGTTGTCTACGACTACAATTTGACCCATGCAAAAAAGGTGCATACCCAAACCTGTTGTATGTAGTTCAACATTTAGTAAACTGTATATTTTATACATTTAAACGAATGATCTTTGATGTAGAACTAGTAAATTGCCAAAAATAATAGAACAGGGAAATCGTTTTCCCATGGAAGCCATCTTTTCTCTTAATATTGTTGTTCAACATTTAACATAACGAAATGAAGCTTTCAAATTTACAAGATATACATGTCTGTATGTTCTTTATTAATAATTTATTGATACAGCTTTGACAGTTTTATATCGTTAACAGATCAAACACGCCGGATAACCGATTGCAAAAATCACTCTTCCATGCGTTACATTAAAGAGATGGTTTGAAATTGCTACCCTCGCAAGAGGTTTGGAGATCTGCACAAGTGCATTTACTCCAAGTACTCAGGTTTTCTGCAACATTAAGAACCGCCCTTACGCTTTCATCTGTGCCAATGAAAGCATTTGTATAGTGTGCTTGTTGTAATTGTTGTTAAAGATACATGCCCACTCAGTAGGCACAACATGTTCCTTATACCAGAAACATCATCACCCGAGACATTTTCTGGCAAAATAAACATTCATTCACCATTACCCCATGTATTGATTGGCATTTATGATTATTATACATTTTACATCAGAAATAAATTTCCACACTGATATCAGGGGCGTTAACTGTGTTTCCTTTAAAATGTTAACGGACATTACTATTTGTTCTCTATTTCTATTTTGATGGGCAATGATCATGCTTTATAATCTGTTCAAAATATTATTTTTTCAGGTGACGTAATACCACCGCGAGTCACTATCAGTAAAATAAATATTACTAAATGATTATATCTGTATAGCGAGCACTCGTAAATTTTAGGACTGGTGGAATAGTGACACAATTATACACTTATTATTTAATTCCTATGAAGAACATGTTGTGCCTACTGAGTGGGCATGTACCTTTATATAAAGTTTAAATAGATGATGTATCATATACATGTATTTAATATGTTTATTTTCCCCTTATCAACTGCAACTGACCTATTGCCATATAGCAGGGCTCCAGATAAGGAATTAGTAATTGAGTATTGTTACTCCATCATTTCTGAAGCAATTGGGTATTTCAAAATATTAATTGGGTAAAATAAAATCACACTACTGTTTACACATCAACAGACAGCAATTATTGAATAGTTTGCTTCAAAATGAAAACATGTCTTGGCATGTCATTAGAATTGTCTCCTTGGAGACAATTCTAATGAAATATCAAGATGTGTTTTAATGGAAAATAAGAACAATATGCTATATTTGTGGTCTGTTTATTGTTTTCTGCAGCATGATAAAGGTACCACAATTGTTTTTATTGCTTTTTGATACTCGTTACTTCTGATTTCAATTGGGATTTTGGCAATTTTAATTAGATATTTAAGCAAATATGCAGCTTATCAGGAGCTCTGTATATCACATCAACGACTGAAATGTTCAATAGAATACCAGGCAAGTGTCTCTTTAATACCAAGTTTATCTGATGATGTTTAAAAAATGAGAATGAATTACAAAGATCATGCTATCACGAGTATGTCCTCGACACGTTTCACCTTCACTGCAATACTGGTTTACATTGTTTATGTATATATGGCCCATTTTATCATACCATACCTTCAATATAACTTGATGCTGACGTCTAATAGTCAGACACAACATATACAAAATATAATGCCACAATTAACATGATTATGTTATCAATAATATGAGAACATAAGATAACTGTAGCACTTTCAACAGCCCGACAGATACATCTTACCTCCTCATAATAGACACAATCTGCCACCAATATGAGGTCTGTTTTGGCACCAAAGCTGGAGACATCACATCCCCACTTCAGCTCCTTGGCCACCACTGGCTGAGCACAGAGATGTTTGTTTGTGTCTATGTTTAACTGCAACAGGGGAACAAATTCCTGGAGGTCAGTCAGAGTTACTCTTGCACTGAAATAAAAATGAGGAGAAACAAGGTTAAACGGACACCAAGAGTGATCTTATTTTTAGTTAATTTCTTGGTTATTTATCTCCGGTGATAATGTCTGTTCGTGATTGCATGGCACACAACTATGGCTCAGAAAATGATCAAATGTCTGATATACAGTGAAACCTCTCTAAGACGGACACCCTGGGGTTCTCCCAGGGTGTCCAGTTTAGAGACGTTTTACTGTAAATATATTAATGGCAAAGGTATCATTATCGGAACTCACCCATCGGGGGTCACACGAAACACCCAAACACAGATAAATATACTACAAATACACCATAGGTAGATAGTAGTGTAAATCATATATTGACACAAAACACATCATATAATTGACATGTAGCGAAAAATATCATCAACGCATATGGGAAATGCGTACAAATATAGTTTAGAACATGCAAAAATGACACAAATACACCCTCAAACACTTGTGTACAGGGGTCATACAAGTTATTCGGATAATCAGTTTATGGGACAAATGAAAATACCTGTCAATTAAGCGCATTCCTTTGATCCGATTTTGCAACAAACTCAGGTTCTTGCTGTTTCCATGCCAGTGTGAAGAATATATCACCAAGGTAAACATTTAGTCAAATTTGCTGAAAACATTCCTCAACTCTGTCCACAAATTGTTGTTTGTTCTATAATTCCAGCACAAAAATATTTACACAATTCCCTAACATTTGATTGGCTCGTAGCAAGTCTCTGTCCAAAATTTATATCCCAGTAAACTCCCACGCCGAACTACTTTCCGTAACCGTGAGGCGCAGTTAAAATAATTAAGAAAACGGAAAATAAACACATTTTCTTGATGAATTTATTTCAAAGGCTGGAATTATAAGGAATGAATGGCCGTTTTGTTGAATTTAGCGGGGATATAAACTTGGAAAAGTCGCGGGAATACTGGACGAGGCCTTAACAAAATTACAATTTTGTGAAAACGGAAAATAAACACATTTTCTTGATAAATTTATTTCAAATGCTGGAATTATAAGGAATGAATGGCCTTTTTGTGGAATTTATCGGGGATATAAACTTTGAAAAGTCCCGGGAATACTGGACGAGGCCTTCCGGCCTTCGTCCAGTATTCCCGCGACTTTTCCAAGTTTATACCCGATAAATTCCACAAAAAGGCCATTCATTCCTATATTGTATAATCTATTTCACGTATCAGTGTAGACCCCGATCTATATTATGTTCCGCCCTTTTTGGGATACTTGTACAGGCGATAAGTACATGACAGTAAAGTATTTTAGTTCATTTCGGATTGATTATTGCTGCCAATGTTACACTGACCATAATGGACGGTACGTGATCGGACCCTAAGCTGGCTACAACTGTCATTTCCTCATGTATACATACGAGTTTCCCAGTTTAACTTCACTTTCTCGTTTGCTTACATCGGTTCAATATTTTGACACAAGCAGTGGATATTATGTTTTTAGGCCGGTATCATAAACCTGTCAGTGCCATGTGAACAAAAAAATACTTGTACAGTAGCGTTACCATTTGTCGGGATTACCCCCGCGTCGGGAATTTTCGTAAACCGCATTTGTCTCTAATCACAGAAACTTTCACGGTCAGTTTCCCGGACATTTTTTGCAGAAGACAACTATCTGTCAAATGCAGAAAAATATTCCACATCGCCCTTGGTCATGTAAGGTTTTAATCAAAATTGTTAGAATACCTTCAAAATGTTGCATTTCAGCTATTCCCACTTTTGTCCACTCATAATCATCATTATTGAAAACTATTTACAAATCATGATTCTGTCAGTCTGCGTCACTGGATTATTTAGCCATTTTAAGAAGTCAAGGTCATGTAAACACAGACTGGTAGCTGTCAAATTACCAGAATAGAGCTTCTCACTATACTGGGGGGGTCTTGTATGAAAAACAATAAAAAACTAACACAGAATTATATTTGATTACACAGATGTAGATATAAACTCTGTGTTTTTAATAGAATTTATTGCTCTGTTGATTATAAAAATGCTCAGAATAATAGTCTACAGTTTGTAGATTGTTATTATCTTGTTGTTGGTATAAATTCTGCCTGTAGTGTGCACCATAATGAATATGGTAAAATAGCATGTAGTGATGATGTACCACAAATGAAAATTAAACGTGATCTGAAAGCATCTTGCATTATGATTATTAGCCTTGTGATAATTATTATTGTCATTTATGACTGGCAAAGGAAATGGTGGAAAATTGTTTACTGTACACTCCTCTGATAATTTAGATAACCATTTTTTACTCCGATCCGATGGTGCGCCACACTACAGGATGAGAATAACCCAACAACAAAAATCTAGAGTCTAAGGTCACAGTCTATTTTCTACAAGCGCCTGGATGATACGTTAACAACATGGACGACATAGAAACAAGCAGGACTTTTAGATAAATCTGGTTTCACAGCACTTTTACGATAAGTTTATTGTTCTAAAAAGTTTTGAATAATTGTTTTTGTATGCTTATCATGCTTATAGCTCTAGTAACTAGCCAACGAAGGCTTATTATCCAGAACCTAGGTTTATCCACTGTATTGGAAAACAATCAAACTGTCAATCTGATTGGCCGATTCTGTCAATTTTCGAGGCGCCAACAGGTAGGTTACGTCAACGACACCATTACATCAATTAATCGCATGGAGTACAATAAAGCTTTAGAGTTATTCGTAAAACTACACCAAGACTATCATCACGCAACAAACCCAAAGCTGGCTGCAACAAGACCGACAACTCCTGTGCCAGCCCCCAGCTCAATAACTGATTTTTCTGCCAGTTCTCTCCCGTTCCTAAAGTCCATGGTCTCCAAATACTTGGCCAGCACCAGCGCCGCGTCCCAGACAACACACCCAACATCGCCAATTTCTGACTGATTAATTCTTAAGATTGTTTCATCGTTTCTTTCCACTTCTCTCACAAACGTCTTCTCAATGTCCATGGGCGCAGACATCTTGGAAAGGGAAATAACTCGAAAACTACCGGCAATTGCAGAAACTGGCGGAATGCGGTCAAAATAAAAGACGTAAAGAAGCAAAAAATAAAGAAAGAATAAAACCCAGAAAGTGACTATATGGAACATATGGAAGCGTCCTGGTGCCAATGCTAAACTAATGTTTATCTCATAATTAAGAGATACTACGTCCTAATTAGGAGATACTACCTCCTAGTATCTCCTAATTAGGAGTTAGCATATCCAAATTAGGAGTTAGGTTCTCCTAATTATGACTAAGTATCTCCTAATAACATAGGCGTAGCCGTAGGAGCGTTTCAATTATTGGGGGGTGGGGGGGACTATTTTGCTACATCTAAAATTATATATGTTCGGTATGTCTTTGCTTAATATGCTACAATACACTGTCCTGTACTACATGTATGTATATATAGGAAATATATACATACTGTAGTGATGCAATTAAATACACCGATGTGTTAGTTTTATGTTATGCCCTTATAATAGCGTAACATGTAACCAGAAATACAGAGCACAATCTTACATAACCCATTACACGTACTAAGATAAGGCGTAAAAATGGTCAGCTTTCACTTACACTCCAAAAAATAGATATAATCTAAGCTTTTTTATTTTGTAAAATACCGATGATGTTATACACATTATCAGTTACATACATAAACTGTTTGCAATTCCCTCTAACGATACATTATTGGATGAATAAACGTTTGCAGGCTGTGACATTGGTCAATGTATGACATACCGAGAGGGTACGTTGTAATAAATTGGTGCCCGAGTGAGATGTTTGGTGACAATGATACGTTATTCTATTTTGATTAGCGTTTGAGCAGCAATCCTGCTAGAAAACCCTGCCAAATGGATAGGTACAAAACCGTAAGGACCCGTTCTATACCTGATCATCGTTTGATTCAAAGATAATTGCTTCGTAAATATGATAGAATATATGTGAATACTGCATCGTTACTGTATCCTATACGGCACATGCAGTGGCCAAATCGGCCATCTTTGTGTGTTCCAGCCATCAGCCAGTTTCACCTGTTCTGCCGTTTGACAAAGAACTCTAAATGTGAATTATATTATACCAAACTGTAAAATATGTCCGTTTTCTGGACAGGTTTGTGCCTGTGTTTTTTTACATCATGAACCACCATTATAAATAATGGTGGTTCTTGTTTTTAAATACACAGGCTCAAACCTGTCCAAAAAAACTGACATATTTTACAGTTTGGTGTAATATAATTGATAGGAGTCTGTTCTCATGGCTTTTCTACATGCGATTAGCTACATTATACCATATGTTCTACCTCACAGTTTGATTTCTTTGTCAAACGGCAGAACAGGTGAAACTGGCTAATGGCTAGAACACACAAAGATGACCGGCCGATTTGGCCATTCATTCCATGTGCCGTATAGGATACAGTAACAAGGCAGTACTCACATATGTGACGCGTCAAGCGAAAACCTCCCTTATCGGAAAACGTGACGAGTTATAACGTTACAACGATGGAGTAATCGAAGAAAAAGGGTACTACAGTAAATGTTTCTGACAATAAAAAAATACCTCACGATGTATGAAAATCTACCTGTGTTTAATAAATCGGCAACAAAGAACGTAGTTTCCTTTTTTGCCTTTTTTTTACCACTGTGTACATCTGCTCACGTCGTTCTCAAGACAATTCGTACATAAAACAACATGCAGGTGTGCCCATCTGGGCGGTAGGATAGAATTGGACTATGGCGGCGGAAAACTTACGGGTATTTAGATAAAAGTTAAATAATCCAACCTCTCTATTTAGTCTAATTCTCCGTGTATGATCGACCCTACCTCATAAAGGTGTATGTGTATTGCAATCATGCGGACATGACAACCCAGGTCTGGGAAAACACATTCAAATATCACATAGTTTATTGTCCCGTTTACATCGACAGTTGATTCAAAATTATACGAAACTCTAATTGTTAAACGTGTGTATAACTCCATTGGATAAAACATGTCCTACATGCGTTTCTTTTATATGTTGGCTAGTTTTGTTCTCTAAGTCTCAGTATTGAATACATCCAAATGTAGACCGTGTATTGAGCATGCTGCCAGCCGCGAACGAAGGGCACACCGGTACCGAAACAATACAAGCGACGTACGCGTGTTTGGCATGTTTTCAACTTCTGACAAACAGATATTACTGCTGTGTTACACGCGACGACCCCTCTTTAAGAAATTTGATACATGTGCACGCAACGGCCGTCAAAAACGATATTCATCTTTATTCGTAATTGATGATTTAAAATTAGAATCATTGTGTTGACATAATTTAAGGTCGCGTATTGCAGATATTGGAAATAATTTCCTTTGAAAATCTTCATACAATCTATAGCCTCATACATTTACAATGATTAGCACAAGGACGGGGTTCGTTTATAGATATAAGTATAGTACTTATAGGTTATTATGTTTTCTATATGTGGATATATGCACGAGCTACGTAGCATGCGATATTGTGCGACTTTAGTCGGAACGAGTGGCAATTATATCCACATACAAATCAAATAACATTTTTTATAATATATGTAAATCACTCACAACTAAGATAAGATGCGCCTAAAAATATACAAACTACCAAAAACATTACAGTCCCACCACAAAGTGAACTATTTGTAAAAGGGTCTATAAAAGGAGGTATATGGGCCACACATGTTTTCATTCTCAGGCCTGTGGGACCAAGTCTTAAAGTGAGTAATCACTGGAGTACTTCGGGATCATAAGTTGGCTTTGCCCTAAAACTCGGGGTAATCTTTCTAGCTAAATAAGCTGGGGGTATTTTAGACCTTTCTATAATATTAAAGTGGGAGGGGGGCTGGTCATAATAGTAAACAAATTACTGATGATTTAGAAGGAACTATTATACACTTTTAAAAGTAATTCTGGCACTGATCAATATGGTAAAATATTGACAATTTACTTTCCATTGTGTTTCAATGTCAAACAAATGTACATATATACGGGGGCATAACAATAAAAAACTATATATTCAACCCTGAAATCAGAATAATCATGATCTGGTGCCAGGTCCTCGCCACACCAGAATCACTTGGCCCCCTCCAAAAAGCAGTAGGATCAGTAATAATCTTACTACTTTTATAATGGGCAATAACCCAATTCAACTCCCAGGTAACAAAAGAGCCAAAGATAAAAACGTACATGATACTTTGTTTGTGACCTTGACCTTGGGGTAAGGGTTGAGTGCTGGGACATGGATTTGCTACAGCACGATGGAGGGCCATCTGAGGAATGCATGTATGAAATAGCAAAGTGCTCCATGAAAGGAAACAGAAGTTATAAGACATTTACCCCTACGTTAAGTTTGTGGACGCCGACGCTGACGACGCCGGGGGTATGCCATAAGCTCTTCCGCACTTCGTGCAGGCGAGCTAAAAACAGGTCGTTGAAAATATTCATCCGAATCTCCACAACAAGTAGTCCTTCGATCTGGTTCACACGAACGAAACTATAACACAGGCTGTAAACATCCTATGTAAAAAGAAACAAATGGACATAACTCCAAAAGAGAAATGTCACATCTTTGACACGATATCTATGAATGTGTGAATTTTGTTTTTAAATATTTCGTACGATATTCAACTTATGCTCTGGACAAGAAATAAAAAAATGAAAAGAAAAAAGAGCAATAACTAAAAAAATAACGATGAAATTATACAAATTAGCGATGCTAGAATAGTCATTCTTGCGTACGACACACCTTTGACTCAAGATCTTGTATGCGTGTGTGAAGTTTTATTAAAATATTGCACACGCTATTCAACTTAACACTTACACCGCCATCTTAATATTTTGTCGTCTGTTGTTTATTTTCCATAATTCACACTTTAAAAAGGGGGGGGGTCGACTATTACTATCTCCTAATTAGGACTTAATATCTATGGCAATGCTAACAAAAATGTTATCTCCTAATTAGGAGATTCTGGATAACTGTCCTAATTAGGAGATAGTAAGTGCTAATTAGGAGATACTAACTCGTAATTAGGACTTAGTTATATATATCTCCTAATGAGGAGATAAATATATTTTAGCATCGGCACCAGGACGCTTCCATAGAAACATACATGTACGTATTTAACCTATTATCTACGGCCCTGCTATATATCAGAGACCCATCATTTGGGGAACGGAGGGGGGGGGGGGGGTGGGTTGTCTAGCTAGCTACGGACGGTACGGGTGTAATTGCAAGAGTTACCGTTCGCAACTATGAGGTTGTACTATTGTTCGAGCTCTTCGAAATGCACTTTCCTGTGGTTTACGGTATTTAAATTCACTAGCAGACCATTTGCTGACAAAACTTACCGGCGTAACAACAGCATGCACAGTTAACCTGACTGAATTGTCAGTCTGTAACACAGTGCGACTTACACTTAAGTAGCCCTACGGTACAGACAGAAAATTCGGGTCAACACAGATTCTAATCCAACTGCAGTAAACGTAGGCTACAACAGCAAGTTATGGGATCACGTGTTTCCGAACGGAGTGACATCATGTATTTTCAGATGTGATTACAGTAAGTTACTATATTTCCTTTAATATCTTTAAATGGAATGACACATTTTTATGAAATATACTGCAGAAAATGCAGTAAACGTTACTCATTATTGTATAGACGGCTATAATCTCATAATTCTGTCGTTTTGACGAAGAATCGGTTAGCGTAAATGTAAATATATAAATGTAAAACTAGAGGACGTGAATGTAAGAAATAAACGATACTCGATTCTTTGTGAAAGTTATAAGTTATTTAAATAAAAGCACCCATAAAACACAAATGCCATCGTATTTGGTGCGCTACATATCATCAAAATCCGTCCGTTTGTTAGCTACATTTGAAACAAAATCTACTGTAAAAAATGACGTCACATCGGAAAATCGGGATCGGAAACCACGTGACCCCACACCCTGATAATAACAACCCAGCGATTGTCAATTCTGATTCACATGGAGATATACACCCGACTAGGATGTTCCGTTTACAGGTCATCGCAATATCGCTATCAGGTCGATAGTATGATATCACGATACAACGATGACGATACTACGATGACGATACTACGATGGCGATAGTACGATATCATGATAACGATAACACGATATCACGATAGCACGATGACGATACTACGATAGAGGCCAACATAAAATAATGTCTATAGTTTCATCTCAGCTGTGAACTTTATACAACTTTATGGTTGAACTAAATGTTCTTTACACAATTGTACATGTGACACGTAATGCGTCGTTTAAGATGCGCTATATAGCATTCAAATTCGTCCGTTTGTGTACAATACAACGATGACGATAGTACGATACTTCGATGACGATGCGACGATAACGATAGTACGATACTACGATGCTACGATGATTAGTATTCGTTTTAAAGTGTTCAAACTTTGGTTTAAACATATTTGATTTGTATAACAGTTACAAGCATGACATCAATAATAATATAATCGGTACTATGCACATGGGATTGGATTGAAAGCAAACTTATATAAGTCCTCTTCCCAATGTGACTACTGTCTGTTCCACGTTTTGCTGCCGACGAACGTTTGGCCATTAAACACATTAAATCTTAAAAATATTTAAATATATAGAGGATATTCATATTTTTGCAACGAATATGACATATATGTTCATCGAGTGGTGTGAAATGTCCATATTTCACGAGTGCCGTTATATATATGTCATATTCGTAGCAAAAATATGAATGTTCTATTTATTATATACCGCTCCATGGAAATTAGCAGTTTTTTTAGACGGTAATGAATGTGTATTTGCAGCCTATTTGCGCTGTTTTCTTTCAGGTGTACGTTATGAATATAGACAGCTGAAGTAGTCGTATTTTCACCGGAAGTTGTATATTTCATCGATGAGAACATACGACATTTATTTACATCGTATAACTATGTATTTCTTGGGTAGGTATAGAATAAAAGTACTTTTTCATAAATAACAAAAAAGTCACCCTCCCCCAAAAACATTATTTGATGAAATTCCGTCAAATATTAATTTTATTGCGAAAAAACTATTTTCCATGGGGGCTAAAAATATTATTTGTTTTAATAATTTTTTATTTGTGGACCGATTTTCAAAATCTAACTTTTGTTTTCTTAGTTACATCATTTCCAAGCTACCTAGCCAGGTTTCGGAGTCAATTTCCAAGATTCCTCCTCTTTTCCTCCCATGTTAAATTCCCATAGGAAAATAGCTTTTTCGCTATGAAATCAATATTTGATGGAATTTCATCAAAGCAAAAAATTCAAGTTGGGGAGGGTGACTTTTTTTGTCATTTATGAAAAAATACTTACATTTAAATATTGTTTAGATGTAATATGTTTAATAACAACAGACAGTAAGTATCTGGCTGCCGAAACAGACTACATAACAGCCATAAATACACAACCATCTGCGTTAAACTTGTGTTAAGGTGTCAACGTTTCTGACCATATATTAGCAAACTCAACTCGCAATAAGGCATTGTCTGAGCCTCAGTTGTAACATAGCCCAGACTCAACCAATCAATCAGCCTGATCACATGCACATTATTCAAGCATTCTCAAAGCAAACAATTGAGAAGATTAGCGCAGGCGGTGGAATAGTACAGGTATTTTCAGAAATGGGATTTTATTATATCTTAGTTGTGTCCCTTACTAGTTTCAGCTGCCTACATTTGTACCACAGGTTGAAGTAACGGACCGAGGTCTATAAATACATTAAATATGCCTAAAAGCATAAATAAATGAAGAAATAAAATAAGTTAAAAACAATTTGTTTACTCCCTCCATATACTCCATCTATCGAATGTTACAAAGTTTTTAATAGGCCGAACCCGGACGGCCTCGAGACAACGGACTCTCACGAAACGTCAACCGAGTTATATCATTGTCGACTATTGCAGAAGTTGGGACAATGCTAGTATTCAGCTCGAAAACGCGTTGACATAGCGCATCGGGGAATATATCGTTGCGGAATACTAACATTGTCCCAACTTCTGTAATAGGCGACAATGATATAACTCGGTTGACATTTCGTGAGAGTCCGTTGTCTCCAGGCCGTCCGGGTTCGGCCTATTAAAAACTTCGTAACCATCAATAGATTGAGTATATGGAGGGAGTAAACAAAATATTGTTAGCTTATTTTTTTTCTTCATTTATTGATGCTTTTAGGCATATTTAAAGTATATAGACCTCGGTCCGTTACTTCAACCTGTGATTTGTACATGTACGATACCTGTAGCCTATTTCACCAACATTGCAAAGTGTACTTATCTAGCAAAGTATACTTTGAGGGAGAATTTTTCAATTTTAGGATAAATTTATTTATTTTTATTATACTGGATTTATTACATTATCACAGCCATTTTGGCTGTGATAATGTAATGCATTCAGTATAATAATTATGCATACGTTTAATCGTCAAATATATACAGTTGTTAGTTTTATACGAAATAATGCATTATTAAACGTTTATGCTGGCTCATCTCCGGGAGCCATTGAATGATGAAACACTGCTGAAAATCACAAAGGAGTCGCTTGTTTCGAACTTGAACGACGAAACGTTATCATACGTTTCAGAAGAACAGCGTTTTGATTTCATTATTAACCCTTTAAACCCGAAATCCCGCTATATCGGTTTATGCAAAAAGTGCAGATCCAGATGAGTCGGCTCGTAACGAGCCTTCTCATCAGGATCTGCATTTTTTGAAAGTAATTTTAATATTTTTGAGAACAAAAACACCCCCTTTTCATAAATGGATGAATCTGAAAATCATTTTGTGACCATTGGATTGGTCGGAACATTAGCATATCACAGTCCATTCGAGTTCCTTAGGGTTGAACGGGTTAAATGGACGAAATGTTCCCATGCAAGAGAACATTAATTTGAAGAACATTTTGATCATCTCGATCTAAGGAATGTCAGCGAAGCATTCCTCAACTCAAGAATCCTCGGTAACAAATTGTTTCAGTCCTCTGAAAAATGTATGAAGGCAATTTCATGCTGTCGCGAACACATATCGTCAGTGGATCAGACGACGAGCTTTCTAATTGCTTTCCCACCAATTAATTACGTATATTTCAGAAACACTGTAATTCAATGTTTCTATCTGGATAATATTAAATAATAAAGAAAACTTTAAGAATGAGCCTTCTTTTTATTTCGTGAAATTTGATCAAATATTGATTTTATTGCGAAAAAACAATTTCCCCATGTTAAATCCCCATAAGACAGTCTATGGGGATTTAACAAGGGAAAAGTTTTAGAATTTCAGAAATACTGGACCAATTTTTAAAATTTAACTTTTGTTTTCTTAGATCATTTCCATTCTATCTAGCCAGGTTTCGGAGTCAATTTCCAAAATATTTCGTTTTCTGGCTCCTCCCACAATTCTTCTACCTACTTTTCCCCCATGGTAAATTCCCATAGACATATCAATTTTTCGTAATAATATCAATACTTGACCAAATTTCACGAAATAATAAGAAGGGTCATTCTTAAATTTTGATAAAATGTAATATTATCGAAAACAATTAATTATTTTGCATTATTTATATGGCCGTAAAATTTGGGCATGTTTCGTGAAACAGACAGTAGTACGATGGTTTCCATCGTAGTCGTGTCTCCATGTTATGATACAACGTCATTGTGTACGCGTTAAATGATTCCTGGGTCACCCAATTTGTTTGTTGTGTTTGTTGGGGTATAATGGCATATCAACAGCTAAGGTCATTTAAGGCCGGGTCAATGGGTTTAGTATTAAATCTCATATATTTCCTGTACCGGAACATGTACATGTTCAAATAGGGAGGAAACTCCCAAAATCAGAATTTAATATTTACTATAAAAAATTATATATTCAGCCCTGAAATCAGAATACTCCTGATCTGCTGCCAGGTCCGCGCCACACCAGAATCACTTGGCCCCCTCCCAAAAGCAGGAGTATCAGTAATAATCTTACTACTTCCCAGGTAACAAAAGAGCCAAAGATAAAAACGTACCTGAGGGTCAAACCAGGCAAATTGTTATTCCTATAAGGATGAATCCCTACCGTTAATTTACGCCGTCGCGTTGGCCCGACCAACCACCCACTCACCCAATTTGACCCCTGCTAGAAAGGTACATGTAAAAGTGCCATTTTGTGTTAAAATATGTTATATTTCGTAAATTATTGATAGCGCAGCAAATACTCCCAATCCACATTTGAATATAAGTAAAGCTTTAAAAATACTGGATAAATTAGACTGTTACAGACTGAAATATGTTTAAACCCTTATTATGGGTGTTCCCGATAAACTCTGGTCATTCCCTGGAATATAGAGAATAGTAGGTTAGTGCCGTGAATGGGAAAAATATCTGGCAAAGCTTAGGAAACGGGATGGGCGAGGCTCTGTCGAGCACATACCGTTTCCGTGCCGCGCCAGATATTTTTCCCATTCACGGCACTAACCTACTATTCTATTTATCCCGTCAACACCTACAAATGGCTTTAAAATGTAAATAAAATAACCCCTGTCACGGCACATATTCATACGTAGTGACTAGGTCGTATTAACAGGATATCAAAAATGTTTCACGGCATTGTGTTTCACGGCACATACTCACTGTGTAGACGGATACAATTGTTTAAAACGAGGTTCATGCTTTAACAGGCTAATTATCAAGTAAAGGCGATTTGCTTATATTAAAATGGGTATTCTAATGCACTGAAAATAGAAAGCACGCATCTGATTGGTCAATTGAAATCAGAGCCTATAAAATATGAACAATCACAGCATATAAAATATCCGGTTTACCAGTCTTACCCTACGCGTTTTTTGTAAACAATGGCCAGCGGCGGGGAATGCAAATATTTCCAAATTAATTTCGGTACATTTTCGGTTATCCATTCTGCCATATTGACATGTACAACCCAAAGCGGAAAAGAGAATCTACCAACGACTGACAAACGTGATTTCAGTGTGGTGGCCCTTCAACAAATTCCAAAAAAATATTACCCCACCCGCTCAAACTACAGAAGCATTTAGTAAAGTGCTCGAATGCAAACTCAATATGCCAGTACCAGCCTATAATTTTACGAATTCCAATGTGCACATACATGACTATACACAATAAACTGTATTGCAGATGGGTAATCACCTGAATTAGGCGTAAATCCAGGAAAATCTCAGGCCTGTTGATGACACAAGTTGTTGACATTTCCTTTGTAAAAATTACACGAACCCAATGTATTTCTTGAAATGAATAAAAGCAAATAACTGTTGCAACTACACATATAAAAGCAATACAATTGTTAAAATAAACATTACAGTTGGATAAATGTCTTGATGTCTTAGAAAAAGTCCCTATTTGAAATGGGAATATTCTTCGGCGGAGTTACATTTCTCGAAATTAATTTGGTGTGAAGCGGTTATCGATGACGACAACAACCTGCTGACGTAATGAAAACTATCACTGTTCGTGATATGCTATGACGTTGCAGAAAGCGGAGAGCACACTAGTTGCATTAGAATGGGGATAACCTTGTTTTGTTTTTCGATTTGGAGCGGTATGTGTGAGGTTTTATGGTCTGAGAATCAGTTTTACGGCTCCACTAACGCGTAAAACTGATTCACAGACCATAAAACCTTCCACATACCGCTCCAAATCGAAAATCAAAGCATGGTTTTCCCCTAATTATGATTCTTTGTTACGCTATAACTAATTTCCTACAAACAAGGTCCATAAATGAAACACCTGTCATGCTTGTAACACGCAATATAGATCATCAGGCTATATGTGTGTGCTATTTGATCATGATCTACACTGGTCATAAATCACATAAGTCCCATTTCTCCATGCACAGCCACATATCTGCGAAATACGGCGCCGGTAAAATTTTCATTTCAGAGACGCAATTGTTCTTCGCCAACAACACGTGGTTCAAACATTCCCTAACAACGTTTCAAGAACCCTATACCTTCTCGACTTTAGCAACAAACAAAGATCGACCGGGGTCATTAGTCACAGATGGCTGGAGGCAGCTGCCGGTGGCGAAGAAATATGAAGCCGACGAAATGCCGAAGAGGTTGCATTGTCTGCGATTCCCAAAGCGCACCCAACGCTGCCATGATAAATGTCTGCATTGCGAATATATATTAAAGCAAGCCCGTGCAGACGCATGCGCAAAACACAAAGTCAAGGAATCACTTGATTCTGACTTTTCTGATCAGTCATGAACGATGAATGAAATGTAGAGATTTCGATGCTCAGTCGTGCTGTTTGGTACCAAATCAACACAGCTATGCACCTACGTGTACCCTGCCTAATTCATATACATTAGGATGATGGCGAACGGCATTGAGTCCTCCAGATATGTTTTTACATTTCAGTTATTATGGACGCAATAATGACACAATTATGTATGTCTTGTGACTATCTGTACTTGTATATGCACTTAAAGACTCTATCGCTTTGTGTCGAAATATGAGCTATTGTCATACCGCAGATAAGTTTCTCGGCTTTTGATTGGCTAGCTTGCCTGGTAATATATTTTATATGACCTGCCAAGGCCGTCGAACATACAGGAATTTCGATTCCCCTCCGGCGCCTCGCGTCCAATGAAGACACATTTTGTAAGCGTCTACCGATTGCGAGTTGTATTCCTCACTAAACACAATAAAACCCCGAATTGATCAATAAAAGTAACAAATTATACACTCAAAACCAGTCTTTATTGTTTGTTTTTCCATAAATATTCTTGGCTCATCAAAATATGAGCGAAAAATGCCACAAACTGTCCCGTTTAGTGTTTTCAAATCTCAAAACAATCGGCTTCGTGACACGGCTATATTTAGGTCATAAACTATGGGTTCCACGCACGAACCGCGGCGTAGCAATGAAAGCGAATATTTGGGAACCAGTCGCATTCTTCTAGAGGCGCCAAAGGGAGAGCAGATCGATAGAGCAGTGGAATATAAATTAAATTACACGATATAAAAAAAACTGTCATAAAGTCGTTTTCGATGGATTTCTTACTCCATATTTAGTTTGTTTTCGTTTAATAAAAAAACAAAATGTTCATTTACGCCTTTATATTAAGACTGACGGTAGAACATCGAATCTCGTATTATTTTTCTTCCTGAAAAAAACGCAAAGATCAAAAGAAGAAATATGTTTATACGGCCAAATAACGGATCCGCGGTATGACAAATACGTTATTGTGATTCTACACAGGCTATATGGTGTAATATTGCCCGTCTGAAGGTATGTTCACCGATAGCCTTGGGTGAACATACCTTCAGACGGGCAATATAGCCTCGGGTGAACATACCTTCAGACGGGCAATATTACACCATATAGCCTGTGTAGAATCACAATAACTTATAATATTAGTAAAAATGACGTATTGACACGGACCTTCGATCAGAATTTGAAAATGAAGTGAGGTTTGCCTACTCCAAACCCATATTCTCCTATTATGCTGGCGAACACCTTCTGATCTTGGACTGTCTTTCAAGAGTCAATTAACTATGTTACATTTATTGAGCAATAAATGTAATTCCAATAAGTGTTTACAAGAAAACATCGTTAATGAGAAATTTATTTTTCCACTTATGGACATTTTAGTGAAATGCCCCCCTGACTCATTAGACCGTTTAAATGCAATAACCCGTGAAGTTATAGTTTAGTACAAGATCATTAGTTTGTTTTGTTTTTTGTTTGTGTTTAACGGTCTATCAACAGGTAAGGCCATTTAAGGCCGTGTCAATGGGTTTAGTACTAAATCCCATATATTACCTGTACAAATGGGGGGGGGGGGGGGGGTGGGGGATCCCAAAATCAGAACTGAATATTTACAACAAAAAAACTATATATTCAGCACATCATGATCTGATGCCAGGTCCTCGCCACACCAGAATCCCTTCCAAAAGCAGTAGGATCAGAATAATCTTACTATTTTTTATAATGGGAAATAACCCAATTCAACTCCCAGGTAACAAAAGAGCTAAAGATAATCAAAGTACTGAACATAGGGTACTACAAGATTAAACTAGATTGATTGATTGATTGTTGGTGTTGCAGTTTCATTAACCCTTAAAGGTACATGCCCACTCAGTAGGTACAAAATGTTCTTTACATCAGAGACATCAACTGAGACATTTCCTGGCAAAATAAACATGCATGCGCCATTATCCCACGTACTGATTGGCATTATTATACATTTTATATCAGACGTAAATTTACACACTGATATCAGGGGCGATAACCGTGTTTGCTTAAAATGTTAATGGGCATTACTATTAAATCTCTGTATACTCTCATACTTTCAAATCTGTCGAAAATATTATGTTTTCAGGTGACGCATTTCTTTAGCATAACATAATTAAAAAATATCATGCCTCATTTGCATATGAAAATAGCCTGATATCATCGCGCGTCACTATCAGTAAAATAAATATTACTAAATTATTATATCTGTATATCGGGCACTTGTAACGTTTAGAACTGGTGGAATAGTGACACAGTTATACACTTATTTAATTCCTATAAATTACATTTTGGGCTTACTGAGTGGGCATGTACCTTTAAAGCGCTGGAAACGACAATTGTCGTCTGCTGTTTTAAATATTTTTATATTTTATCCTCAAAAACACACTGAGACCATTCTAATGCGCTGCCAAAAAAGGTTTTTAAAGAGATTAAAATATACAAAATGAGTAGACGGCAATTTTCTTTTTCAGCGTTTTAATGGTTAAGGGGTAAACTATTGATATGGCACAAGTATAGTATGCACTGCTACATTATGTACCAAAACATTCAACAACATTACAGATTATGCATAGCAATATCAGAAACATACGGTAACACATATACAAGACATCATCAATTAAAGTATAAATACAGATTCCAGATATCTATCATGTCTATAATATATTATATTGAAAACTGATTGAAGAGCAATAGTTACAAGAATTCCGCCACGGAAGCGGTGTGGCGCGTGAAAATGCCTTGTTGGTAAATCGCCATGTTTAATTCTGTTTTGTGAATGAAATAGTTGGCCCCGGATCGAGTATATTAAAACGTACACATGACGTCATTGGGGAAACCGCTGACAAAATGTTCAATGTATGGAAGCCCAAACTTGTTGGAATTTATTTTTGTCGTATTTTCAGTACTTGCATTAATATTGGTATTAATCTACGCTGGATGTGTTATACTGTCATTAATTTGTTCCCTGACTGTAATTTATCATTTTAAATACTGACTTATTGACCCCCTTCCCTGAACGTAGAATTGACACTCATGTTGGCGTGTATTGGCCACCATAAACAAATTTCAATCAGGCCGAATTCGGGAATGCCACTAAAATCCGCTGTAAATCCATCGATAGAATGAGGATTAACTTCAGTTAGACCCACACATGTGAGTTTTGTTTCGCACCGGTGTCGGGTGAGTTTTAAAATAGACTGTCGGAAGGTCAAACTTGATATCGTTTGTGTGTTAAATGCGTCGTGTGTTTCGGAGAGTATTCGGAGGGTAACTCTGCCGAAAAATATAGCCTGTTACTAAATTTAGCGATGACCGCACGATTTGAGCCGCAAATGGGGGCAAATCACTCGCAACAAAATAATCCGATGTATTTTTGTACGTAGAACATCCGTTGATATTGTGCAGTGCAAGTAGTTTTTCATAATATTGTTTTCAATTAGCGGTTCTGTATGACAGTTAAACGTTGAGTAACACAATGCATTTTGTTGTTATGGTTACTCCAAGATATCACTACGGACCATCGCATCGAGGGGGGTCTGGCGCGTGGCTAACTGTCGGAGGCGATCCCAATACATAGGTTTACCCTATGTGAAATGTACCTGAGGGCCAAATCAGGCAAATCGTAATTCTTATAAGGAGGAAACCCGTACCGTTAATTTACGCCGTCGCATTCGCCCGACCAACCACCTACATCAGATCATTAGACAATCGCAATTGTTGCTACACTTTTACATTTAGTATAAAGCAGCTGTAAATTAAAGCTATACTATGCACTGTTGTGGTACAGGTACATAGCACTGTATTCGAAATTATTAATAACAAGTTATTGTACTGGAACTGTCTACGTTGGCTCTAGACATTAACATGTACATAGAGAATATCAGGCTAGTGTCTTTTGATATCAAGTTTATCAGGCAAGGCTAGGAATTCGTAGGAATCCCGAGGCTTGCTTAGGAATTCCTACCGTTTCCGAGCCGAGCTTAATAAACTTGATATCAAAATACACTAGCCTGGTATTCTATTTATTTATGTAACGTTTTATGCTCGAAAATTACCACAGATGACGTCGTCATCTATGGACAGAACGCGGGCTTCTTTGCGCTGCGTCATGACACTGACGTCATTCGGTAACGTCACGTGACGTCATCCGACTAATGGAACGTCATTATTCACTTCATTGTAATCCGGATGTTTATATCAGGTCAATGCCTGATACAACAATATGTTATCAGTCAGTACGTATTCGGTCAAAACAGAGCAGGTTACCTGACAAAGAAGAGGCATGTGCATCGTGGTTCGAGCTAAAGTCCTTCTTTCGCATTTGTTTAGAATATGGACTCTAAAAGAACAGTCCTGTGTCGAACCATCATTGGCGAACAATCCTAACCCGCATTTTCTGGCCGGTAAACAGGGCGACCTTCAGCCAGACAGCAATTATGGTCGCTGCACTGTAAACAGGTTGTTGTACAGAAATCATAATATATATATCGATAATTTATTTTTAAAGTGCAACCTGTTACATAATATAGCAATAATACATGTTTTATTACTGAACAGCCAGCCTACAGAGGCTTATGATGCAATGCCATATATATCACATATAAAGCAAGAGAAGTACATACTATTAGTTACATTAATACATACCAGTAGTTGGTATTTTGCGGCTATGAGTACTATGAGACGCATGATGGAAGAATTGTAGTATAACATATACAGCCAGTGAGGTGCCAGATCATCCTACATGCATACATGCAGTCTGGTCAGGCGCCACACTGGTCGTGATATCAGTGCATTTATAGATCATAACTACGATGGGCAATCATTAATATACAGTGGGTGTTCTTACTGCGACCGCAGATTTAATGATGGGATTAGCGAGTGTAGTAAGAAAACTCATTCTCCGTCATCATGATGGGTCACGTAGCCATAGTTCACAATTACGAAATATTTACAATATTCAAGAAAATGAGCTTAAATATTTGTCTGAGAATGTTCTACACAATATATTAAATGTCTATGAATTGCTACCATTGTAGATCCAGATCAACGAGCGCTTTGTACACAAACTGATCAGGGCCTACAATGTTTGCTATCCCATATGTATACGTGGCTAACAAAAAATAGGTAATGGTTAAAAAATAACATTTGTAATCAGGTCAAGATACACAATAGCGATAGTCGACCAACTACGGAGCCCCGCGGGAGACGGAGAATTCTTTTTTTTATTAATTCGTTCCCACGAAATAACAAATCGAATTAACAATTCGTTCGCTCAAATTAACAATTCCTTCCCACGAAATAACAATTCGTTCCGATACAAGGAACCTTTGTCAAATGCATATAAGAATCAGTTATGAATACATAATAAAAAACAAATAACAATTTTTCCAAGGCTCGAACTCGCACAAAAGAAACGCAGTTCGGATGCATTTACCGAGCACGCTACCATCAGTAGCCTATTTCACTAACATGGCAAAGTATACTTATCTAGCAAAGTATACATTGAGGGAGCTGTTTTCAGATAAATATATTAATTTTTATTATACTGAATTTATTACATTATCACAGCCATTTTGGCTGTGATAATGTAATAAATTAAGTATAATAAATCTGCATACTTTAAATCATCAAATATATGCACTCGTTAGTTCTATGCAAAATAATGCAAAGTATACTTTGCTAGATAAGAATACTTTGCAATGTTTGTGAAATAGGCTACTGAGCTGTAGGGACAATGATGCTTATGCTTGCGCAAGGCTGTGCAATCAAAATTAATCAACTATCGATACGTTGTATATTTACAAATATGGCATTTATTGTTGTTTACAATCACCAGTTTCAACAGTCAACCAGTTTGTACATATCTCCCAAGCTATCAGGAGCATATATATTCAAGCTCTAAATTGCTCTTAGACTAGATAAGGCGTCGATTCAACCACCTAAAATGACTGCAAACTGGCTACATCCCTAAAAAGATAAAAAATAGACATAGTCCGCTGACCCCATGACGTCACGTGCCCTTGCCGCTTTATCGGAAATCAACAGTAATACACAAGGTTTGTGATATAAACAAACATGAACGCCAGTTTCGACGAAAGATTGTATGAAATGTAGTCCATGCTATTTCGGGTGGGGTGGGGAGGTAATTAGGGGTCACATTTCATGTTATATATGAAATCAAAGGTATCGAGCAGACGATCACTCTGTTGGTAAAATCTTATGATTTATGGTATTATATGTTTTATAAATTGCTTAATGTTGTCATTTAGAGGCTTGAAATGCACAACTGACAGGTTTTCCCCGGTGATCCGTTTCCCCCCCAATGGACTGTACAAATTCCGAGACAACCTGAACAATTAGTCAAATATTTGTTTCATGAACTTGCAGACGAATGTTGATGGAACTTCGTATATATAATCGACAGTCTATGTCGTTTCTAATTTAGTTTGTGATGGTGATAATAATGTCAGGTGTGCGATACAGCACCATTTGGGCCTCTTGTTTAGTTATCTTCCATTGTTGTTGTTTTTCTGAGATTTTTTCCTGTAAATCGAAAGCATTATTAAGTATCCGTTATATGTCTGATCATCGTTTGATTCAAATACAATTGCTTTGTAAATGTGGTGGAATATACGCATAACATATATGTGAACACTGCCTCCATGTGCCGTATTGGATACAGTAACGAGACAGTGTTCAGATATATTATGTTATACATATATTCCATCACATTTAGGAAGCGATTATGTTTGAATCATATGATGATCAGTGGTGCCATGTGTCCTTAATATTGTAATGTTAGTTGGTATTGACCAATGAGGCTTGATCATGCATGACGGTTTTGGGAGAGGGGTCACCAGAAGTCAGCTAGACCATGTTGCTCGCTTTCTTACTCCCAAACCACAGACCTTCAGACCACATGTCAAATTCACACAGAATTGTTAATTCGTGGGAATGAATTGTTATATCGTGGGAACGAATTGTTAATTCGAGGGAAGGAATTGTTAAATTGAGGGAACGAATTGTCATTTCGTGAGAACGAATTGTTAATTCGAGGGAACGAATTGTTAAATTGAGTGAACGAATTGTTATTTCGTAGGAACGAATTGTTAATTCGAGGGAACGAATTGTTATATTGTGGGAACGAATTGGTAATTCGAGGGAACGAATTGTTAAATTGAGGGAACGACTTGTCATTTCGTAGGAACGAATTGTTATATTGTGGGAACGAATTGTTAATTCGAGGGAGCGAATTGTTAAATTGAGGGAACGACTTGTTATTTCGTGGGAACGAATTGATAACAAAAATCCGCGTCCCCTGCGGTGCTCCGTAGCCAACGTATAGGATACATGTACCTGCAAGCTCAACTCAACTCAACATATCTTTATTTACTGGTACATGTATATCGAACATGCCAAATTATTCCAAGCCAAATTATCTGCCATTATATAAAATGGTGTGATTGATTTATGTATGTCAATTACTGTGCATGAAGCGAAAACAACACATATTTGGATATCTGATACACAGTCACTTTAAGCGAAACGCAATGTAAATGATACGCAATTCCAATAATTAGAAACATATAAATAATTTGATTGACTGATATATTGATTATTTGATTGTTTGATTGATTGATTGTTTCAAAATGATGTCGTGTTGAACGACTGTCCAGGATTTTAAAAATAATAACATCACTGCACTTGAAAACATTTCCCGATTACATCGTATATTTAATGGCGAATGTGTTTAATCACTATAGTCATAGTATGACGAGTCGTCATGAAACATATCGTCGCCCGGTGAATCATAATCATAGACATCATCCGAATCGGCGTCATAAATTGAAATAATTCTCCGTGCTCTCGTCAATTCTTGATGTTTGTAATCGCAATGTGGGCAATCGGCATGGCAGCTGCTTCCATTCGCCCGTTTTAGAGCAATTTGCGACGTCTGGGTCGGACTTAGCTGATAATGTATATTTACCCTGATGTGACGCCCGGGAGTTTCTGTACCACGTGTCGTCGACGTACATGTACGAACTGAACTGAAAGGAATGAGAGATTGATGAGCTAGTTATATGTATCTCCCGTTGAATTTCTTTATAGAAATCCGGTTCAAACTGTCTATTTTATGATCTTATTGATACTAAACAGGGCGTATGTCGCACGATTTAAGTAAAGGAGCCTTTATAGTGTTTTCGACTAGTGTTGATCCAGATCATCCGGCACACATGTGTTTGTACACTCTGATCCGGGACTGCATTATTCGTCAGATTCATATTTTCACACTTATTAATTTTATTGCAAACAGACTGCACGCTGTTCACAAAACCCTTTTTTGTGCTATTCAGTAAGAATTAAATGCTGAAATACAGCATAGGGCTGGATCTCTATAAATAGATTTGCAATGGGGAAATAACCAGCTGCTATCCCCTATTATATGCACACGTAGACGATGGGCGGGGCTTTTATCAAATGAGACACATCATGTGACCATGTACCACAGAACACGTGTGATATCTCATGAAAATTTTTACAAACTTTATGACATTTTCCATAGAATTACATCGAAAGTTAATGAAATTTTCATAGCAAATGCAGAATATAATTCGTCGTCTTTCAACGTCATTTACAGAAAAAATCGAGAGTGCCGAAGATCACAATATACGCCCGTCGAGGCAAGGCCAGTCAACAAATCATTGAAAACCAATAGCTTTCTTCACATTGATGTACAAAGATCAAAAATAAAAAATGGCCGCCAAAGGGCTTCTTCATCTTGCCGTTATTGCGTGGACAAGGCTACCGAGTGCGAAAATTAAATATGGACGCCAAGGGGAGATAAGTCATCGGAACTTTTTCAAAATCAATATGCTTCTTTGTCTTGCCGTGATAAATATGTATGCCGAATTTGTTTACGATCGGTGGAGCACAACTTGAGTTATTTCGTGGACAAGGATACAGAGTGAAAAAATTAAAAATGGCCGCCAAGGGGAGATAAGTCATCGGAAGCTTTTCAAAGTCCATACGCTTCTTTGTCTTGGTTACGAGCGATGAATTAGAACTTGAGTTATTGCGTGGACAAGGATACAGAGTGCGAACAATAAAAATGGCCGCCAAGGGGCTCAATAGGCTTCTTTGTATTGCTATAATAAACATGTATACCGAATTTGGTTGCAATCCGTCAAGTTGACCTCTAGTTATTGCGTGAATAAGCTGTGCCCGCCCGCCCGCCGCCTGTACAAGGTGAATACATAATACGTTCCCTTTTTTCAAACGGACGTATGAAAAGTCAATGTTTTTTTCTTTTGAAAAAAAGAGAAAATTACTTGCAAATAGTGCAGATCCTGACGAGACGGCTCGCTACTTGTCTGATTCATTACGAAGGCACAACTTCTTTAACGGCACTGTCGTTTTTCTCAACAAAAAAATGTTTTGGTAGCACACAGTGTTATGTCTAGGCCTCGGATTCAAGGGGACAACAATTCAAGGGTTTGGCCTATTTACCAAAGTAAATTAATAGGGTTTATTTTCGTGAGCTAGACAACCGCCTTCGTTAATCTTGCCCAGATGTCAACGTTTCCAAACATCTATTAGCGATATCAACTAGCAATCAAGTAGTTTGATTGGCTGTACCTGAGCTGTATCACAGCTCAGGCTCAGCAAGTCAAGCTGATTGATTTCAAGTCACAATATTAAAGTAGTTTTTGTTAAATAAACAATAGTATTGTTATCACTCAGCTAATGCCCTCGCTGGCAGCCTTGATAATAAACAATAAACTTGAACATGTTTTGCCTTACAAACAAGGTGAACATAAGTCCAAAGTGCCATTGACCTTGGGCAGTCAGATGTGGGTGGACTAACACTATATCCCCTCTTGCCTATCGGCGAGGGGATAAAACAAGCTAATATTGGCAAGATTAACACAGGCGGTGGTGTAGTGTATTGTAAGGGGCACTGCTGTTTTGAGATGGGAAACTGTCCTGTGGGCATATGCTAGGTAAAACGGTGGCACATTATGATCATCTCTCATGTATGTGTTAAGACAATGGAAAACAAAAGATTAAAACTTGTACTATACCTAAGGTTTTATACTACATTCTAGAAACATATATGTTGCAGTGACTGGATAAATGGAGCTAATGGCATTTGTGAACTGTGTAGATTCTGATCAGCCAACAGGGGGAAGACTCTGACCTGTGAAGTAAAAGAAATGCCCAATAACAAATTACATTACCCCACCCATCTGGTGACATACTGTATGTATAATTAAGAAAACGTAACATACAGCTGTAATGGGATTTTTTGTATGGGATTTCTTTTATGTCACAGATCTGAGCCTACCACCTGTGGTTCACATGCAGTCTGATCAGGGTTTGCATTGTTCGCCATTCAGTCTGTGAAGCATCAGTCATGCTATCAGACCAGGAGCTTGATTGGAAACACAATTCTGTTCGCCACAAGCACAAATATATCCACAGTCACATAGAAGTACTGCGGCTACTGCACACATACATTCACGAGTGTGGTGGAGCGATGGGGTCGATATTGTCACTAAATACTAAATATTGTTGTTTAAAGGTACATGCCCACTCAATAGGCACACAATGTTCTTCATATCATTTGAGACATCATCTGAGACATTTTCCGACAAAATCAACATTCATTCACCATTACCCCACGTACTGATTGGCATTATTATACATTTTATATCAGAAGTAAATTTCCACACTGATAACAGGCGCGATAACCATGTTTTCTTAAAATGTTAACGGGCATTACTATTTATGTTTTGTATTTATTTTTCGATATGCAATTATCGTACTTTATAATCTGTCGAAAATATCATATATCAGGTGACGCATTTAATTAATATAAATAATTAAAAAATATCACGCCTCATTTGCATATGAAAATGGCCTGATACCACCGCGCGTCACTATCAATGAAATACATATTACTAAATGATTATATCTGTATAGCGAGCACTCGTAATTGTTAGAACTGGTGGAATAGTGACACAATTATACACTTATTTAAATCATATAAAGAACATTTTGTGCCTTTTAAGTGGGCATGTATCTTCAATTAACCCGAATGTATGTTCTGTCTGTAACGTCGCCCTGCGTTTCAGACAGAGAAATCCGGTTATTGTCTAATGAGTACATGCTGTCGTAAAGAATCACTAGTGTACGAAATTCCATCAAATAAGAAAATAATGAAGTGTTTAACATGCTTTTCATCGAAGAATCTATATAGTTAAGCTTTTACAATACTCTTAGTTTTTCAATTTAATTGCCGAAAACAATCAAATTGTCAATCAAATACGCACCATGTGTTATTTAACATCACAGTAAGCCTTACAATGCTGAATTAAAATTGATCGTCTGCTGATTATTTTTTTTTTTTTTTAATTTTTATAAAAACAAAAACATAGTTTGGCAGCACTTTATAATCATTTCCAATGGAAATTATTCTAAAGAGCTGCCAAACTATGCATTTATTGAGAAAGAAGGCAAAATTTGCAACAACAGCAGACGATAATTTTTATTTCCCGCAGGCTAAGGGCTAATGAAATTGTGTTAATTTGTGAGAAGTATGCAAAGCTATTATATTAGCAAGCCGGACATACCTGCATCGTCTCCTCACTGGTGTCTATGTGTATATTTCGTGTTTGCCATTTGTTTACAAGAGCCGGTCCTTGCACGGGTGTGAACTGTAGCGCTTCATCTCCGGAATATAGAAGAAATCCATCCACAGTAGGCGAAAGTCTGTTCCGTATCAAAGTATTGTATGGTTTCCTATTAAGGGAACTTACGTCTATTAAATCCATTGCTTTTGTTACAGTGTTGAAGACAAATATTTCTTTACCGCCTAATATGCATATTTCACCTCTTCTTGTTGAGCAAATACATTCAATTTTGGATTTCAGGCTAAGCAACGGACGAATATATATACATTCCTCATCTTCCCCAATTTGTTCGTAAATAGTGGAAGTGTGGATGTAATTAGACTGTGTAGTCAAAATTCGACTTACATCTTGCTTTTCGTACGTTGATGGTATACACTGTTCCAGGGATGAAGCGAAATAACAATTACCTTCCATAGTAAAAACATGTTGAACGACAAGTGAATAGGCCGCATCAGAAGAACGTTTTACTGTCTTTTCCTTACAACTGACTGGCAGTTCATTAACAAAATCCATAATCATTACTACATTTTGGCGATAATCTTTTAAAGTAAATACTTTTTCGCAATTGGAAGCAGCAACCGAATACTTAGATACGAACGTTTCTGTCGGTATGCGATAACATTGCAATCCAATTGAATCAAAGCAGAGAATGTTATTCGTGCCGTAACAGTATTGAGGAGGAAATGGAAGTAAAATACTTGCCAACTGATCTCGCGAAATGGTTTGGCAGTTCACAAGTTTCCCCTTACAGTGTTCAGATGACAGGACTAATGGACTGCAGCAGATATCAGATTGGCAGAAATCTTCGCTGACATGTCTCAAATCTATGAGATCAAATAATTCTTCGAAATGCTGCTGTCGTACAGGCAAACATGCAGTCCACTTAGTAATGAAGGAAAATCGCTGTTCTGTTGAAACATACGATAAAGTTTCGTCTTTCAAAATGGACACAATTGACTCTTTTGTAATTTTCAGCATTTTATCGTCATTGAATAGCTCATGAAGATGTGCCAGCATATACACTATAAATTGTTCATGTTCGAACTCGTAAATGCTACAAAATTCGCAAATGTCAATGCAGTTGTCAGAACTTATGTCTCTAGATTTTATCCACCGATAACAACTGGATTTCAAGTTAGAAATCAAGAGAAACTCTGCGAGCTCGAGGAGACGACTCACGTTATCATCTGTGACAATGGGCGTCCGTCCATATAGAAACATCAGTGCATCGTCCATAGTGTTCGGTGTACCGATGTGCATGTCGACCATTTCTGGAAATGAATAACCCTTCACTAATAAGTATTTCTCAAGTTATGAACCCCCGATATCGTTTCTCGGACGGACTACGTGTTTAAGTAGACATGGTTCCAATTCGACATACAAGTTATTTAGAAACTACAAATACGTTCTTAAATGGAATAGGATCTGCATTTATTTCTTTTATTTCCGGTATGGGTAATGTGTACACTAACAATAAACTGTACATCTGTCATATGTGGTGAAACTGTACGATGGCTTGTACATACAAAGATGGCGGAGATGGCAACTCAATGTACCACATAGTATACAGTAACAAGAAAAATGTTCACATATCTTATATTCATATATCACATCACTCTTATGAAGCAATTATGATTGAAGTCAAGTGTATCTTTCTATGACTACATTCCTTAATTATCCAAAAGTGATCCACTAGCAACGTCGTGAAGGTCAATAGCATTAGGTCAATGTCATAGCTACATGGACGTGTGACATTTGTGCACTCTCTTAAATAGAGTTATGACATAATTCAGAAACTTCTTAATGTGCAAAAACGTTCAAGGGTTTGATGGTCAAATGGCAAGGTCATATTAAGGGCAGCATGGATGTGTGTCATTTGTGTACAACACAAGTATGATATATTGAAATATTACAGTAATCTTTAAAGGGATATACATGTACAAGTTATGACATAATTCAGAAACTCCGGCAAAAGTCTTAACGAAAACTTCTACGTGTTTAAGTAAAGTTGTGAAGATGAAAAGGCCAAAGTCATATGAAGGGAAGCATGGATATGTGGCATTTGTGCACAGGTATGATTTATTGAAACATTAAAGTAATCATTCAATGGATATAGAAGTTATGGCAGAATTGAAAATCTCCGACAAACTTCTTAATGCGTGAAAAGTTTCACTGTTGTAGAGGTCAAATGGTCAATGTCATATAATAAGGGCACGTGGATGTATAGAATTTGTGCACACGTATGATGCATTGAACTACTAAAGTAGTTAGGACCGAATTGGCAAAGTCCGGCAAACTTCTTAATATGTCTATCGGACAAACGGACGCACGGACCCACTGTCCAAACAGTATATGCCTCCGGCTCTACCGAGACGAAGGGGCATAAAAATAGCAATTACAGATATTGAGTTTTACTTCTTTGAGGCATTTGTTGAAAGATTATATTTCCGGATGATGCGATATAGGAATGTTTGGAGAATTTCGATTAAGAACTGCTGGATTACACCAAAGTACCTGTCAGCCAGGGTCGTACTTTTTTTTTTGTCTTCAATATCCAAAATGAAAGACTTGAAAACAGCTGAGAAACTAAATTTTGTCCGACCTCCACCTTTTATTTACTGGACTAGTAGTAGAAATCATAAAGGCGAACATGAATTTCCGCAAGACATTAATTAACATTTTATTAAAGAAATAAAAATAGAAACGAGTTTGGGGTTCTATCGATATATCCCTTTAAAGTGGCTGTGTCTCTGATGGTACCTCCGAAAATGCATTTCGCAGAAAGATTTGTCATTTATCGATGAATACTGATAATTACAGTCACAACTGGTCCTTGGTCATAAACATGCGTTTGTTGGCTAATTATCGCATTTGAATGTCATCATTCGATATCGTAAACAGCAATTTGAGGAAACTCCATGCTAAATTTAACTTCACAATCATAATGGTATAACATGCAAAGGGAACTTTCAATAGATTTCTGTAGGAATAAATGATAATAAACTTTTGGCACAACAATTTAATTTCATCGTTATTCTAGGAAAATAGTCAGCGATTCATTAATTGTTATAGTCAAGTAGTGTGGCGGGGAAATTTTTGTCAACCTTGAAGAAGGGTACTACTAACGAGTTTTGATTGATTTTTAGTGATTGGTGTGTCAGTAATTCAAAACTGCATGCGGTCAGCGTGTCAAACATCATTCAGTTTTCGAGTATCCACATCATCAGCTAGCAAAATTTATATGAAAAATTGTTTAGTACTCTACTGCAAGGTTAACCTCCAATTCGACTTGACTGTTAACAATCACTACTGCTTTGCTCCAGACACGACCCAAAGACAAACCCGTGTAAAGGTATTCAAATACTTTATTAGACGATATTTTCAGCATTACTCACTTCTACATAATCATTATAAACCAGTTAATACCTTAACACACGATATACGTGCACGATAAGTAAAAATAACCGATAACCGAATGTATCAATGCTAGAACTGAATGTTATCGCTGACATAGTATCGAGTGAAACAGGTTTGTCACGTGAATACTCAGCGAAAAACAAAACAAGCGTTTGCAATGCTAGATATTTTTTTAATAATACAATATATGTTTTTTTTCTGTTTACTTTCTTTTTCAGGTCACCCATATGTGCAGAAAACCTGTACAAAATACCATTAAATCAGTGCTTGTTTCACCAGATGTTTTGCTCATATTTCATTCACATCCGAGACCCAGTACATTTAACAAACACATTCAGGTATCTCCATTACATTCACATCCGAAAAAAAGAAAGTACAGAGAGACGTATTCATTTAGACATTTTCATGTGTAGTCTATATAATTTAACTTGGTGACTCTCATTCACAATTCATTACTGATGCAATTCTCAATTCCAGACTCAAAGTATAATATACACATATGGATTTAAAAATAGGAACCTTTAATGTTATGGGTATGGTGCCAAAAAGCAAACGTCTATAACTATTTCAATTGGTAAAGGATAATGACTATAGTATATACAAGAAGCGCATTTTACTACCAATGACAAACTTCAGTGGGAGAGGGAATGGGACGGGGATGCTTATTTTAGTGGATAATTCAGCAATAAAGAAGGTATATACATCTTAATAAGACCAGGTCTCGATTACGAAACTAAATAATGTCATAGTGTAAACATTTTCAAAACACCCCCGCCCCCTCCCTCAGTATATTATGTATGGGTATTCGTATGGTGAAACTGTGCACATACTGACTAACATATCTTATACGCTGAACGCGTAGACTGATTCTGCCGTTACCTCGTCATGCAATTTCTATCATATAATAATATAAATAGCATTATTTCACTAGTAATTCACTGCGTGAGTTGCTAGTAATTCACAGCGTGAGCTATAACTTTAAAAATGCTTTAAGATTTATAAAATATGTATTTTCTACAGTACTTAATATGAATAACTATGTAGTTAAATGTCACTTTTAAGATTTTCCAAAAATAAGAAAATAATACCAATATTGTGATATAAACTTGGCAATTTAAATAATAATTCTACAGGTCAGACAATATATATAAACCACTTAAGTTTGCCTAAAATAACGATTCAATGACATTTAATGGTAACATATCGATTCATAAGAATGAACCCTTATCTCATATCGATAATATCCTTCAGACTGAATGGAATGTCGGGATTGACACATTACGATGATTTGTCATAATTGAAACCCTGTCACCCGGATATCGCTAGTAGGTTGACACAGTTAATAAACTGTTAATTAACGGTGTTTTGCTCATTTCGAATACTTTCATGCGTGATAATAAGATATAATAAGAAAGCTGTTTAAATTTCATCCACACGTTTTATTAGACTATTTTAAGTAATTATTTTGCTTTTATATTGTTCTAAGTAATATTACCAGTGTAATTGCTGAGTGATTGAGTGGTTTATCTTAGTAACTTATTACGAATGAACAGAGAGAACAGTATAGATCTTGCAGAAATTTGTGAGCAGTGCAGTCCCTGAAAGAACGAATATATGCCGATATGCATTTCAAAACCAGATATAATGTTTTCATTTGCAAAACACACACTATATAAATGCAATAAAAATATTCATGTAATATAATATTATGCACAGAGTAAACCATGATCATACCATATTTGCTGATTTTGTTTTTGTTTTTAAATCACATACACTGTTTTTATTACACAATGTACAATACTTAAATGTAAATACAATATATACATGTCAGTAAAATGCTAATTTATAATCATTGAAGTTTAAACCAGTAGCAGAGCAGTACGTATCATGAACATACCAATTGTGCCTATACGTGTTTCTGAATGTGTATACTCTTAAAGGAGATATAATCATATACGCTTATGTATATACGCTTATGTACATCAAATAAAACAAAGTTCACAGTAATCCGACCATTATGTGCCGTTCTTTTACGGATTTCATATTAAGGACAGCCAGTTTTTCCAGCCTTCACTGCATGATTAGCTGGTGCTATGCTGGTCAAACTGCCATAACGTCATTCTTGTGGGCCATTGTCCACTTAGAATGAAATAATGTTGTACATTGGGTCAATTAAGGAAAGTCAAATGCCCGGGATGACGGGTCAGCAGCGGGAAAATTAGTCGCTCTAATTGCCACGGGGTTCAATAGGGCCAATGAGGGCATATGTTGTTTGACGATTGTGTCAACATTAATTTCCCCGCCAATGGTCCTTGCCACCCGTGCTCTGTGACTGAGAAGGTCTGTAATAAGCCAAACACAACACGGGGCCATTTCTCCAGTCACAGCCACATATAGGACCAAACTATGTTTAATAAACGTAACCAAAATTTGGCAAAACAGCGATTTTCTTCTGAAAAACATCTTTAGTCCAAACGTGTTTCAATTATTTATTTCAAACAAGTCAGTAGGCAAATAGTCTAGAAATAGTAAAGAATTTTGTCCATTAATGTATACACTCCGTGAGAAAATTGAATATATAATTGTAATTCTTTTTATCTGGCAGAGAACGAAAATCTGTGATTTAGTTATATTTGAGTATTCGAAAAAACTAAAGTATTTCCTTTATCTATCACGGGAGAATAAGCGTGGTGACATTCAAATTACACAATTTTAGTCATGCAATATAACGATAATGCATGTGTTAAAGCAAACACATCAAGATTGGTTTTTCGGAATTAAATGTAAATGCTTTGATTTAACGACGACACTGGCTAGATGACCTTGCATGTCGGGACCGACTATTTAAGTCCCCATACGATAAGACCAGGCTAGCACGAAGTTGTCTTACCCAAGGACACGACGAATCGACCATTCGCAGCGGTCGAGGTGGGAATCGAACCCGGGATCTTCCGGTCCGCAGTGAGCAGTGAGCTAACCCAGCAACCTTTTCGGAATTGTAGAAAGCATCCTTATGTACAGCATATAATATGGTGTAAAACAGTGCACACAAAATGATTTCATTTATGGAGAACTAGGACGCACTACTTTGATAGTGAAGAGGCATTTGCAGATTATAAAATATTGGTTAAAACTATGTAATACCAATAACATAAAATATAATAAGATTGTTTATGATAGGCTTTTAAATGACACTTATCAGTATCCAGCTAAAATTAACTGGGCCTCACTAGTTCGTGATTTGTTATTCCGGTTAGGTCTTGGATATGCTTGGATATACTAAGGCGTTGGAGATATAGTTATATTTTGTGTCACTTGTAAAACAATGACTAAGTGACCAATTTATACAAAACTGGAATGAAAGACTTCATGATAGCAGTAGAGCATTGTTTTACAATAATGCCATGAGCTTTTGTTTTAAAGCATACTTAACTGATATCACAATTGCCAAATTTAGAAGTTCTATGACACAGTTGCGAAGATCATCACATCGCCTGGAAATAGAATCTGGGAGATGGACAAAACCAAATAAAACTACGATTGAAAATCGCATATGCTCTCTTTGTATGATACTAGAAGACGAATACCATTTTGTACTAGAATGTCCGAGGTATTTCGAGTTGCGTAAAACATATATTCTTAGGCGTTTTTGGATACGACCAAGTACATGCTAAAATTCATAGAGTTGATTTGTTCAGAACATAAAAGAATCAACAGAAAGCTTGCAATGTACATTTGCCTTAAGAAACCACATTTTATATCAAACGGTTTAACTGAAATAAGCAAATGTTATTATATTGCAGGGCTATTTATCTTCTCCCCGTGTTAACATTTATTTCCGATTTCGCTCCCGCCCCCCCCCCCCCACCCTCCCCCCGTTTGTTAATCTTAGACCAACATATTCCTAATGCCTTGGTATATCAAAATGAATGTGTATACATATGCAAATGTATCTTCTATGCAATTAGTGATGTATCTGTTTTGTATTCATGTCTGTATATGTTGTACATGCTCATGGGCCAGTTGGCTTATTTCAAATAAATTTACATTATATAATAGGTGTGAATTTGTTTATTTCAGAATACACCTGTCTCACAATTCACTTCCCTATTTGCCGGCGGTCAAATCATCTGATAAGTTGTTTGCTACGCCGAACTATTAATGACATCCGGAGGCATCCGTTTAAACGTAGATACGCGCGCCACTAATTATGGCAGCTCAATATAAAGACTTAATTTCAACTCGAAAGTGTCGGGTATGTTAGGTGTTCGAGCCAATTCCACCCTTAAATATAAGCCGAAAGAACGAACGAATCGAAATTATCAAAACACAAGTATGCTGAAGTGACACATGTCTGCACAGCATTGCAAAATCAATTTATGAAATGTCTGAGATTATGTTGGCATTTTGTAAAACAAATACCAATTTAACATTTAATTCCTCATTTTTTTATGATTCTGGCTCGGCTGTCTGTTTGACCTTGAATTACAATCGACTTCCGCACAGATCGTCATCGCCAACGATTGCAACCAACGTATACATAATCCAAGTATAACTAGGCGAAGAAAAATAAACGATTAACGTATATATTAAACGACTGAAAAACGAAGAATGTATGCTACAAATAAATGATGTCCATAAATCCAAACGATATTATATAAGAAACCTGTCTCCACCAATCAGGTCAGCTGTACTACTGCTACGTCATAACGGTTCTTTTTACAGCGCCACCTCGCGCCAGTAGGTCGTAGTAACAGGGGAGATAAGCGATTACCAATTCATTGCCTGGGTCAGTATATGTGTCAGGTACGGTGGGGTATGAGAAATCTCAATATCACGAAAAATACAAACAAACCGGAAATCGGTTATTAGGGGTCGCCTTTATTGGTTTAGAGCACTTTGAAGAACATAAGTGGCAGTTTGTAATGTGACCTTTAAATTGACATTCTCCAAACACTCCCCTCAGTGTATCCAAGGGGAGTGTTTTGAAAATGGCTACCTGTCCATTTTGAAAACACTCTAGAGTACTGTTATCGCGGGGAGTAGTTTGAAAATGCCATACAAGGTTATTTTAAATTAAATAATAGATTACTTTTGAAAACAGGATACCAACAAATAATGAAACACATAACTGAAATAGCCGAAATCAACAGAAACGCTATTCCGAACACATTATGGGAAATAATCAAACGTACAAAAAGAAACGAAACAATAAAATAATTATGCGTCCGTTGAAAAGAAAAAATATCGCAAGACGGAGAAGAGGTTAATAGAAGAAATAGAGAAATTAGAAGCGGAGCATTCAAATAATATTTTAAATCAATTAAACACTAAAGTAGACAATTTACAAGATTTACACGAAAATAAAGTTAGAGGGATCGTGCTAAGATCAAAATCCGAATGAATTGAGGGTAGGGAAAAGAATATCAAATATTTTGCGAATTTAGACAAGAGAAAATAAAACATTTAATCATCAAGACTGTTGTTTGAGTCAAGTCGATCTTCGGAAGGCATATTGCTAGCTCCGGGTCGAATCGAGAATTATCACAAAATGGGCTACACGTTTAAAAAGACACAAATTTTATACACGATTCAGTAAATTGGCCCCAGAAGAACATCACACATTTCTCGTTGAATGACGCTTACAAACGCACGTATGATGTTGTGTGTACACATGAATAGCAGTAGCAAATTATTTAAATGACACAGCATCTACATAACATATTAAGTCAGCCTGGTTTTCCTTTAGATGTTTTAGAGTACTGTGTGTAGCTGTTTTTCTATGCCTAAGTTAACTCTATGTTATGCTGTTGTTATATTGTATGTATTACATAACCATTTAATCAGACATTTAAACGTGTTTTCTTATTTCGTGTGATTTACATGTATGTAGCATCGGAGAAAATGTGTCGAGGCAGCGCACTGATTTAGAATACATCGGCACGCATGGTAGTTTCTATCGTCTATTCGCTTAACGCACATATTGGAAAACTCTGCATATCATTGTATTAGAATAACAAAAGAGAAATTTAAATTAACATTTAGTATCCAAGACAATTTTGAAAATATACAGTAAACTAGCGTGTGTCGGCTTTCATCGGTATAACTATATATATATATATGAACAAGGCTTATAGCTTTGGTCACGACCTCGTATCACAACAAATTCCGCAATTTTATTAACGCTAAATAAATGTAAATATTTTGGCGGAATGTGCACATGTTCATTTGAGAATCATTGTTATATTTCTGAAATAGCATAATTAGAACATAGTTATGCAAAGACTATCGAATTACAACTGATTTTCCTAGGTTGGACACGACTTCGCATCATAACAAATTAAATAATGTAATTAAGACTCTAACGTCAATATTGTATTGGCAAGTTCATACGTTCATTTGAGAATTATCGTTATCCTGCAAAAATACATACATGTAAATTACATAGAAAATTACAATTTTAAACATGTTTTAATCTCAAGAGAATTAATGATTGTAATTTATTCAATATTACCAGCGCGGTTAAATTATAGCAGTACCGACGAATGCCCAAACACGCCGAATGCCTGTGGTTAACAAATAGTGAAGACATAGATGCTAATCGCCGAAAACGAATAGCAGAACAAATATACGTACAAGCATGTAATTCAAATTTAAATTTAATATTGTTAAGCCTCTCTCTAATCGACGGAGAAACGAGAATATTAAATGTCCATAGCCAGCCACAATAGGCATAGCTTACGCCGGTGCTGCTAGGAAACGGTTTGTAATGGAGAGTGACAATATATTGTATCCCGTCAATACAGTTCCGTGAAAAACGGTGCCGTGAAACATTTTTGATATCCTGTCAATACGACCTAATCACTGCGTATGAATATGTGCGGCTGTCATACTAGTCGATTCTCATATTTTTGAGGAAGCGGCAGGGATTATTTATTTGCATTTTAAAGCTATTTGTAGGTGTTGACGGGATAAACTGAATAGAAGGTTAGTGCCGTGAATGGGGAAAACATATCTGGCGCAGCACGGACACGGGATGGGCTCGGCAGATCCTCGCCCATCCCGTTTCCTAAGACTTGCCAGATAGGTTTGCCCATTCACGGCACTAACTCACTATTCTCTATTTACTGGGAGTCACGATCGGCGATTTCCACCAACCATTTAAAAATGGTATTTACCTTAAAATGGCTGTGTCACACATGGTACCTCAGAATAAGCATTTGACAAAAACAGTTGAGATATAGTGATGTATATTGTATGAATACAGTTGCTTGCGTTGTCCGCTAATAATTGCATGTCAGCATTCGATGTAAATATCAAGATTAAGTCTAGGAAATTTCATGCTAAATTTAGTTTAGTCGCATTACGTCATCTATCGTAAAACACTCGAGGAGTGACGTAATTCCTTGCAGAGATTCATATTACCACTGACTATACCTCTTTGCTGCAGATAAGACACATAGACTCGTTTGAATCACCATAACACGTTTAATACCTTAACACTCGAGGTACGTGCAAGATCATAACAAGTAACCGAATTTAAAAATACGAAACCTGAATGGTATCGGTGACGTAATAAACGACGTAGTATCTAGTCAATGCAAGGCACGTGGTTACTAAGTGCGAGCGCATTAACGGGAAATATGACTGCTATATTTAGCAAAGCTAGTTATGTTTTCAATAAAAAAAGTTCATGATTATTACTTTCTTTTTTCAGGTCACCCGTAGGGTCATATATGTTCAGAAAACCTATACAAATATACCGTTAAATGCTCTTTTACCACAAGTTTTTTCACACTTCATCCACATTTGAGACACAGGACCGTTACCACAATTCGACAAAAGATACACACCGTTTTGTCGTTCGATAAAATTCGCCTTGTACAGGGTATCGAAGAACGGACTCTGGACGAGAACACACCAATGAAACTTCTTTTCCTGTAAGAAAGGATAATTATTACTAAGGAACCGGTCACAAATACAAGACAGAGTAAAGCCACCCATATAATCGCCGAACACTAAATAATTAGAGGCTATTGCCTGGCTAGTTTGAGATCAACTTAGGTATCAGTCCGAGGTAACTTGATATCAGCCTGGGACCAAATGGAGGTCTCAGGCTGATATCAAGTTACCTTGGGCTGATACCTAGGTTGATATCAAAGTAGCCACGTACTAACCTCTTTATTACTTAGATATAATTGTTTTCGACATTTATTATTAACCCATCCAGTGCGTCATTCAGAGATGGCTGACGTCATACTTGTGATTACTTCAGTAAGCCGGTACTATGTCATTTCAATCAAAGATGGCTGCTCACAGTATTTTCAGTCCGACAGGTGACGGAGGTGTGGAAATAAACAAATCAAAGTACTGAAACTAGGTTTGCTCCACAACATTAGTAACACGTATTTTTTATTTATATAATGATATTTAATGACTTATCATCAGCTAATGTCATTTTATGCTGGTTAACAGGGTGAAATCACAAATTTCATGTGTAACAGTGTATGGATATAAGGAAAGTACCAAATTCAGAACAGAATATTTACAATAAATAAATATATTCAGTATATACATATCTTCGCACACTTTACATATATTTTGATAATTATCAGAAACAAGTATACAAATAAAGTTCGCCTTTGTTTGTCTTTTGACAAATATGACACTCAACACCGGAAATATGTTTGTCACATGTCAGACAGTTCACGCAAGATTATGGGATCCGCCATAATAAAGACATATTAACTAAATATTTATGAAGACGCCCACAATGCTGACGTCTGGCACCCAGCTACATCAACAGACTATTCAAACGTTTGTTTTACCGTGTATGTAAACAACACAATTTATATTATTGACCAAACACCCGCACCATCGCACCGTCGACAATAAACCAGCATTACTATACTACTTTTTGTGCCTGGGAGAGAATAAGCCGAAATATCTAATCAGCCGCGCCGGAAGTAATAGTTGATCCCTCAATACACAACATCGATGTGTCAGGTATGGTGGTATCCGGCGGCTCTGTTTAGTTAATCCATCAATACACAGCATCGGTGTGTCAGGAATGGTGCATGGTGTCCGGCGTCTCTGTTCGGAGATCATCAGGCAATATAAAATTAATTTACTGAATGTAATCCCCACCCGCCCTTATAAACATATAAACAGTAATTCAAAATTATTTTTCATTTGAATATATTTGAAGATTAATCATTAGTTATTGTTTGTTAACGCTATTTACAACAACTTGTAATAAAAAACATAAACAATAAGACACACACCCGCACTATTTTCTCACAAACTTCGGATGATATTCAATAAACCAACTTTATATTGCCTCAAAAGCGCCATAATGGCCGCGAGGTATCCTTCCACTAAACTGGTGTGATATCTATGGTGACAGTTCGGTTAACTATTGTTTAATGGGACAGTATGACAAAACTTTGAGCATAATGTAAATATATAATTAAATAATTCAGACTGTGTGCTTTAATCTTTAGTGTATATGTTCTAATTCAGCAAAATTCAGTAACGAAACATGACAAATTCAGATACTCATAACGGTAGTTTTAAATGTCGAAATAGTTGATATTCCATCTTTACGACTGATATACTAGGTAGTTCCAATGGAGCTAACATAGTAATACAATTGCTGTTTGTCATGTTGTTTATGATTATGGACAGATCGCACTCGTTATAGAACCAACTCCGAATAAAAATAGATGGGTCTGGTGGACAATGATCTTTTTAAAAAAAGCTGTAATTTCGGCGACAACATATTACTTATTGTTGAAGCTGATTGATTATTCATGCTGAATTGGCATTGGTTGTTATCAAATGGGATTTAACCGTAAAGCAGCCATTTTGATATTTTTCTCGATGAGTTGGGCAGGAAGCAAATAGTGAGTAACTGCGCATGTGTCATACAACGTATCCAGTCAGATACGGGTACGAGACATGTTATTACCCAGATAAAAGTGATATCTGACTTTGATAGTCAGACTTTGATATCTAAGTAATAAAGTACGGTATTATTGTCAATGTCTCGTCTGTGTCAGTATTGCCACAGTCTATGGCACAAACACCCCGAGAGATTATCACTCCTTTGTTTAGTGGCAGGGCCCTATCACTGGTGCATTATTTCACTAAAATATCCCCTGGTTGAATCCGCAGTATTTCTACCATCCAGGCACGTATAATCGTGCTACGTCAGTTTTCGTGTCTATGTCATCGTATCGTCGTGTAATGCGTTATATTACATCATGTTGGGACGATGGCTAATAAACAACAAACGCAAATCAACGGTTTGTACAAAACCAATCCAGACTATCTCTCTAAATCTTACTTTAAAACCACCCAAGAAAAACAGCGTTCATTTTGCGAAAATCTACTAAACTATATTTTTTTCATTGAGGGAAAGTGAAAATTACTAGTTGCTCAGTGCTGAAATTATTGAATGTTTTATATTTTGATACATCTAACGTTGATAGGCCTACACAATATTCATAGATGTAGTCAATCAATACGTACAATTGGACAATGCACGTACATTTCGGAATGATTCTTCATTTAAGTAGTTACACATTTAAATTTTCTTCTGTATCGCCATGTACACAACACACCAACGCCAACACGAAAATCTGGAAGTTTGCCCACCGTTTTGCCAATTTGCTGTAGTACGTATATAGTAAATAACGAAAGCGAGAACTTACTGGATACTGGACGCTAGTCTAGTGACATTTTTTGTCGCTGAAGAACGGCCGGGAGAACTCGTCGAGTAGCGGGGCATTTGGGCACATTTTATTACAGAAAACTAAACAGATAACTTTTCATGAAATTTCCACCATAAGGCCACAATTTGGTGATCTATCTGTTGACATGCATAGCTAAGGGGAAAAATGTTAGAAAATCGTGTTTTGGGGCAATTGGTGCCTGATTTCCAATGGAACAGCCATGTCGGGTCGATAAATGGAACAGCCACTCATTTGCCGCCATTTTTATTTTATATTTATCCCAACTAACGAGAATAGTGTCAGAAAAAGTTGTTTAACAGTGTTTTGAACAGCATTTGATGCCTGCACACATTCTCTATTCACTGTCGCTGTAGTGCAATAGTCTTTGATAAAGATCGCAGGTGAGGAATGACGTGGGTAATCATATCGTGGTGCGGAAACTGATGTCGCCATTTGAGAAACAACGGGGTCGGGATTCGTGGTATTTTGTTTGGATAGCGACTGGTTCGAAAACGTGAAGCTAACATTTCCGTTGAATGTTAGATGAACAAAAAATCCTGGAGAGATGAGAGACTGGTTGGCGCCTTGATTAATAATAATATTCATTCGTGCGACATGTGTAAAGTAGGTGGGTGGGGTATTTTTTCTCAGATGTTGTATTTTAGATTCTGTTTTTTGTTGGTTACAAAGTATGTCGGAGATCTTTCTTGTTTGCACAAGTGTTCAGATGGCTGTAGTTGTTTAAATAAACTGTTAGCATTTTTTTTGTGGCTTGATATTTGTAATATTTGATTTTGTGGCACGCCATCATCGGTCGATATTTGAATCAGTTTTTTTCTGGCACTGGAAGGAACAATAATAAAATTAATTAATTGTTAATTCTCAAGTTGCTTTTCATTATTTTTGCTCTTTGTGCAGCACTCTGTTTCGATTTGTCAAACTGAAATTACTGGTATGTGGACAACTCTCGGTGTTTTATCTTTCTTTTTGAGACAGCCTGTCAAAATGTACTTGCGAACGGTAACTTGCATTCTACTCCTGTACCATCCGTAGGTTGAGTTACGATTCCACTCATATGCCTTCTCTGCAGAATAGCGAATCGGATCTGATTCGCACTTTAGCAGTTAATTGTGACATATTGGAGATATTTTCAGAATTTTCATCTGAAAAAAATATTAGTATTATAAAAGTAATACATACTAATAATTCTGAAACAAATGTTACTATTGTAGAAGGTTTAGAAAATGTTGGCCATTACAAAAAATGGAGCCCATCTTAACTTTTACATGTTGGAATTTGGCTGCCGCTGACTGGATCACTTGTTGATAATAGATTAAATTTACTTTATCAGCAGGTCAACTACATACATGTATGTAAATTTATGTAATAAGTACTTGAATATGCTATTTTCATAATAGTAACACTCATTTCAGTTCAAAACTATAGAAAATCTTTCACAATTAACTGCTGAAGTGCGAATCAGACTTGATTCGCTATTCCGCAGAGAAGGCCTATGAGTGGAATCATAACTGTGGTTACGGACGGTACTGGAGTAGATTGCAAGTTACGGTTCGCAACTAGTCAAAATGATGTTTGTTTACTTATTGCTCTCTGAAAATAACGAAAGTTCACGATATATTTGGAGGTTATTTTCACCACTAGCATACAAATAATTAAATTTGACATGCTTTTCTCTGACTACTGTAATATTGCACGCTGCGTATATTCACATACAAATCAAACAACCTATAATTATTGGACAAACAGTCTAAACATATGAAATTTCTAAAATTTAAAATATTTTATTTTTTAAATTATTCCACAATATGATGGACAAGAGGGTGGTTATCTACATGTATTATATGTATTGGTTATAGGAAAGTTATACATGTATTAACAAGCCATATTTATATTTCGTCGGAATACACGTTTCCCCATATCCCTTTTGGTATAGTACATAGCAGTAGTTGTGGGATGTCATAACGAATATACATGTACATGAATAAGAAAATAAAAAAATGTTCATTTTAATTTTAATAAGTTTCGCTAAATTGCTAGCACTGTAGTAATGGGTGTTACTATCTGCCAGTCGTTTTATGTATATTTCAACACTGACTCCACATAGTCTGCGCTAACAAATATATTATATTTACGTAAATTACAGATGGTTATAACTATATGTGTACACCCAGAACATGTTATATGAACTAGCTGATAAGGAGCTATGATGAGAAAAATAGTTATTGCTATACATCGGTAAATTATATGATATGAATAAATAAATAAAATGCAAGATTGAAAGATATTTTGTTAAAGTACTTAAGTGACTTATATGTCATTTAGGTTATGGGAGCTAGCTGATAAGGAGCTATAGTGAGAAAAATAGTTATACCTATTGAGATAAATACATATATAAAACTTAAGATTGAAAAATAAGTTTTGACTAATTGTATACGATAAATAATACAATACGTTTTAAAGTAAATCTATGTATCTGCCAGTAGTGTTACTCAGGTGCTATTTTGATCTCGCACTCATTCATATCTGACATACATGTTTTTTTTTTCAAAAACAAAACGCCCGTGTCCTATGAAATTCGTGAAAATAGTTAAGGCCAGTATCTGTTATATATACAAATCTTATATTTTTAATTGCTTCAACCTATGTCTGAACGCGTTATAATGCACTGAGAAATCACTGAAATTGAACGATCCAATATCTGTAGGGGAGATAACTGAACTCGTCAAAACACTGAAACGGAGAAAGGCCCCAGGGCCAGACCAAACACTGAATGAACATATAATATTTGGTAGTAACGCTGTAGTTAATCTGATCACTGCGTTGTTTAACCGAGTAATATCAGAGGAATGGGTCCCATACGCGTGGAAACAGAGCGTTATTATCCCTCTGTATAAAGGCAACAGTAAAAGCAAGACTGAACCTGGTAGCTACAGGCCAATTTCACTGATACCATGTTTGTGCAAGATGTTTGAAAGGGTTATGGTTAATATAATATGGACATTTATCAACACACATTCTATTGACTTCCCATGTAGTCAGCAGCGAGGGTTTCAAAAGAACTTGAGTTGCGTTTCAGCGGCATTTAACCTCCAGGAAACGGTTTACTATAACTGCGATCTAGGTAGTAATGTATATGGGGCTTTTTTAGATATCAAAAAAAGCATTCGACACTCTCTGGCACGACGGGCTGTTGTACAAATTACACAAACTAGGAATGCAAGGACAACTTTGGAGAATCATCAGAAACTACTATATGGGGTTATTATCATACGTCCGAATTAAAAGTGTTTCGTCACAGGCCATACCGGTAACTCGAAGTGTCAGACAAGGGGGAGTCATCTCCACTTTTTTCTATCTCGTTTTTATAAACGATTTATTAGTGTAGTTAGAAAACTCAAATTTTGGCGCCTCGGTGGGTTCCGCTAATACGGGTAAACCAACCTTGGCTGACGATATTACCTGCTTAGCAACGCGGCCATGTCATCTGCAGAGCCTACTAAATATTGGAAACAGTTACGCGACCAAATGGCGTTTCTCTATAAACGCCGATAAATCCCGCATCGTGATATTCTCTAAATCTAAAACGGACGCTAGCCGCAACTATAAATTAGGAGCCAGTACTATTGCAGTAGATGATAGCGTCGTTCCCCTCGGGTTAAGGCAAAGCCCAAACCTAAAATACAAGGAACGGATTACTGAACGCTGTCAGAAGGGCTTAAATGCATTTTACGCCATGGTCGGTCTAGGTGTTAAACCAACTGGCCTGAACCCGCTAACTTCAATAAAGCTATACAAGAAAATAATAATCCCGACAACTCTGTACGGTTGTGAGTTGTGGAACGGTCTATCACAAGTAGATATAAACATGATAAACACGATCAACAAGCACCAACACAAAATCGTGAAGCGAATTCAAGGGTTTCCGATAAGCACGCGTTCTGATATGTGAGAGTCGATGCTGGGACTTCATCATCTTTCCGCAGAAATAGACAAACGTAACTTGTGTCAAATTAGCAAAAATAAAAAAAGATGTAGGTTTGTAATCAACTTGTAACAGTTCCGATTGGTATATACCTGCATAACATTCGGATAACAGCATCATTAAATATTTCATATAATACATACAGGTACATCGCTTTAATATAGTCTTTGTATTTCATACTGTGCCGAAATAAATATTTAACAAATGTGGCTAAACGTATGTATGACTTCTGAAAAGATGTATATGTCCTCCAAGCTCATGTATATAATTATATGACTATATATACAAGTCAATATTAGTATGTATGTAGTCTGAAAAAGCCATTCCGGGGTATTCAAACATCAATATCCAGTTTAAGAAGTATGTACATCTACCACGTGCAGCCACACACACTCATAGGACCATCAATATACGTTTACATCCCCATGAATAATAACGTATCTCCATAACATATTATGGAATGTATCAAAATGTTCATCTAAACAATATCACATAGCCTGTATCGAGACACAGTAAATTTTGGAACTTACTATGCAATTGAACTATTGTCTACATGGCATTCTAATTATTTACGCAGGCGGTAAGGATCAGGTTTGTGGAAGGCGTTTTCTGCCAAATTGTACACCGTTGTGTATTTTGCTGGCTCTTTGCTGTCATCGGAAAACATATTTCTCTTTTTGACAACCGGTAATGTCGTCCTAATGATCAATACACTCCATACTCACGTACCAAGTGTACATTTATTTACTGCAAGCATAATTATATTTTCATTGTACCTGTTTAGCACATACATGCTACACGTAGTTTGTAGCTAATATACATGTCTTTGCCTCCATATACCCATATGTGGTATTGAATCCGCATAAAAATACTTATGGTTGTCTTTCAAATTTATTACACCACTGATGGACAATCATATTCCATTACTATAACAACCAGAGACATATATTCGAGTATATGTCGTGGGCTAGCCCATTTTGGTGCCATAGCAAGATGCGGGACTTCCTCGGGCTAAGGGTATTATCACCTATTTTAAGAAATTAAGCTGTACTAAAAGTGTACATATAGATCCGGAAATATCAAATCTCCTAATTGCAAAAGCGACCATGTTGATGGTCATCTTGAAACTAACAATCATGGTGACACTGTATATGATTAGGTTTCTGGTGTATTAGTTTCAATAATGTCTAATTAGAAAACTAAATACTGCGCATGTAGTGGTTAATGTAGAACTGATTACACCAGTGACTGCATGACTTACATATCGTTACCATGTATTGCAATTACCAATGTTTGCAACTCATGAACGAGGGTTAATTTAAATTACTGTCACATGTGAAGACATATGCGGAATGCTTAATGTGGGAGAAAGCCATGCATGTTTGCAATAATCATACCCATGCCATTCATCATACCATACTACATACTGCCTGGGCCAATGATCATTATGCTCGCTTAATTATGAGAACTGTGCTCGTTACCAATACTAACATTGAATTCACTGTCAACGGTCAATCCACTTTGGAAACACTTTGAAACAGTTATTCAATACTCAAACTGATTGAAATACATCCGTATTTGTCTTCGAAAATAAGCAGAATATCATAATCCGTACATAACAATGTCAGTGTTGTTTAATTACTGAAAACTGCAGCTTCATCGTCAATATTATTGAACATCTGATCATTTTGGCGGCCATTTTGAATATATAATTATAGCATTGTATATCTGGATATGTATATGTTATCAGATGATTTGATGTGTATGCCTCGAATTGTTATGTATACATGTAATAGGTGCATGGACTGCTGTTTATAACAACTCCATACAGTAACAAAACAAGAACATTTTGGCGGCAATTTGGACTTTTCTGACAATTGTGGAAGGTTATTGCTTCACCATTTCCTGTATTTACCATTTATTTGTAGGGAAAGCAATGTATATGTGATTCAACTTTATGAATGTCTGTATTTGTTCGTAACAGCACACGACTCGCAGAAAAATGTTATAAAACAGCCTATTTCGGCAGCCATTTTGAAAGTTATTGCCATTTACGGAATTTCGGGATGTAATTAAATGTAAGATGTATTCTAAATCATTTTAAATTCAAATTGTGACTTAATTATAGCAATTTACCGGGTTAATATTGATCAGACTGAAAGTTAACAGTCCTTAATAAAACAATATATTAATATTTGGCGGCCATCATGAAAATGGCCTCCATTTGTTCATCCAGCGGATTTTTAAGCGCAGACAATCAATATTTACAGACAATAGGCTGCTGAATCCGAAAATCATAATCACCAAAAGTCCCACATGGGGGGGGGGGGCAAGGGAGGGTATTGCTGGCTCTAGGTCTAGTTGTTTGTGTTGTTGATTCTTATTCTGGACAGATCGCAATCGTTGCAGAACCTGCCCCGAATGAAGATGGATGGGTCTGGTGAATTCTGAGAGCATGTTTCCTTGACGGAAAAGCTGTAATTTCTCATTATCGGAGACAAAATATAAATTGTCAACAGAACATTCATCTGTTGAACCTGCCTGAAATGTTTTACACATGTTTTAATGGTTAATTCCAGATGCATGGATTGAGTTGGTAGCCATTCAATCTGTATGTAAGATTAAATCGTAAGGCCGCCATCTTGTTTTTCATTCCCATGATTCATGAACAATGAGAAGAATAGAAAGAAAATCGATGTACCATTATAAGATTATATTGTACATATTTCGATGATTACAGTTCCTACATTTATCCCGTCAACACAGTGCGTATGTGCCGTGAAACACAGTGCCGTGAAATATTTTTGATATCCAGTCAATACTTTTTTTGCATTTTGAAGCCATGTTTACGTGTTGACGGGATAATTAGAATAGTAGGTTAGTGCCGTGAATGGGAAAAAATATCTGGCGCGGCACGGAAATGGGATGTGCTCGGCAGAGCCTCGCCCATCCCGTTTACTGAGCCTTATCAGATATGTTTTCCCATTCACGGCACTAACCTACTATTCTCTATATAGATCCGGAAATATCAAAGTCTAAATAAAGTATTGATCAAGTTTTACAACCATACTTTATCGAACTATGTTCTGAGCGCCAATGAGTGTATGATGCAATTCGGCAGAGCCGCGCCCCTCCAGTTTGCTAAGCCTCGCCATACATGTTTTCCCATTTACGGCACTAACCTACTATTCTCTGTCTATGTGCATGGATGAATGACGTCAGCAACGTCACAATGACGTGTTCTTTCGGTCAATGAAGTAAGTTTTGCGGACATACCGTGTGACATGTGAGAGTCTCCTCCACTGCCGAACCACCTCCGGAAATTACTTCGCACACTTACCCAGCTGCCAACCTTAATCGTGACATCACACAACTCCGACTGATCCTCCACCTGTTTCCGCTGCAGTTCCCATTTGGACGCCCGGTCCGGTCTGGTATTGTTGGTGTCAAACTCCATGGATGCCCTGTCACGAGCACACAGTAGAAGTACATGTAAACGATTGCTGTAGAGCATGGGCGGATCCAGCATTAGGGGAACGGGGGTGGGGTTGTCCTATTTTCGATTATGCTAAGGGGATCCGGGTGCATGTCTCCCCCCCCCCCCCCCCGGAAGAAAATTGCAATCTAGATGTCCTGAAATGCACTTTCGCGTGTTTTACGCCATTTAAATTCGGACTTCAACTGGTGGTAAACTGTGATATATGTAAACTCCGTGGTTGAATGGGGGGGGGGGGTTGCAACCCGGACCCCCCCCCTCCAGATCCGCCCCTGTAGAGTATCGCAAATGTTAAGGACTACAGCTTAAGGACAAGTGGTACCTCTGGTCGTCATTCAATTGAAGCATAATTTATTCCTAATTTATTCCTAAATATGATGGGATATATGTATAACATATATGAGACGCGCCATGTTATTCAAACATTATTCAAACATCAATATATGGGATGGTGTACATAAGAACATGTGCGATATCTCATGAAAAATATTTACAAAATTGACTATATTTTGTGCAAATGACGTGAATTCCGCATTTGCTATGAACATTTCTTCATCTTCCGACGTCATTTACAGAAAATATCACGGTTTCTGTAAAATATATTTCATGAAGAATCGCACACGTTCTTAGGTACGAATTCACATGACTTGTCTCATATGTGAACATTCACTTGTTACTGTATACTATACGGCGCATGTAGTTGCTACGTCGGCCGTCTTAGTGTGTACAAGTCATCAGTAGGTTTTACCTCTTGTGGCGTTTGACACATACCACAAATAATATGACAAACACATAAACAATTGTTGGCGCAATTTGTTCAAAAGAAACTAAAGAACAACGTCCTATGAGTTGTTTTCATCACACTTATATACACAGTCTGATTTCTGAAGAGTTTGTTGACCCGTTTTTAGCATGGTTGATAATTCATTAATAGCTGTGTAACAATAAGATAAACACACAGTGCTGCAGATATATATGGTAATTTGGAAGAATTTGGGACATTTATCATAAACTGTCAAAACTATTTGAGTACAGAGCATTACATATATAAAATGCGTAATCCCCAGCCATTGCTCTCTCGCACAAAATTGGAAAGTGAGCCCTCGATCGTCATTATCTTACACAATGTGACTTCGTTCACTATCACCGCGTATACTACCCCGACATGTTGGGGGTAATATGGTACACCTGTTGGGGTAATATGGGACAGCTTTAAACCAGAACAGAAAATAAAACATAATATTTTTGCTTTAAATATGATTACAATGTATTAGACAATGTTTCGCATGAGCACTCGATAACAACACATTGTAAACGATGTCAATACCGTTTTGCAACACCAAAGTAATTAAGCCACATGCTGAAGAACTACTGTATGTTTTGTTCCTGTTTTTATATTTCTCTAGATTACGTCAAGAAACAAAGTATGAACCATTGTCTGACGAAAGGTGGCTTACTAATATTGTGAATGTCAGTCTAAAATTAACAAGACATATTCAAGAGATCCATGATAACCGCTGAACACGACTACCAGAATAAATATATACATTACAAGTGCGGTTTTATGTCGGTTGCTCATTTGTGTGTGTGTGTGACAGTATTGTCAAAGTCCATGATACAAACGCCGTCTAGCACCGGCTTAAGCGAATATCAATCTAAATATAACACACTTAATAACAAGAGGGCCACGATGGCCCTAATTCGCTCACCTGACTCCATGAACACCAAAGGAGACATTGAGTTCATATGTGTTAACAAATAGTGATATTTTTAGATGGCGGTCATCTTGGATTAAGCAATGACTCTCATTTTACCAAATCTGAAAATGTTTCACCCAAGGATCTTAACTTAGTATGAAGTTTGGCCAGCATCGGCCATGTGGTTCCTGAGAAAAAGACGTTCAAAATCTCGAACAAATGGACCTTTTGGCGGCCATAATGGATGACATAATCATCCGATTCCGACAAATATTGCACGATAGCAATCGCCTTATCGATACCTTCAATTTGATATATGACATGAGCATATACGGTCAAAAATAAAATATGACCCCACGGGCCGCGCCCATTTTTGACCCTGGGGTCACCATTTTAACACATTTGATAGAGCATTCTACATCGATAATTCCTACCAAGTTTCGTCGAAATCCGGCTGGCGGTTCATGAGCAGAAGATTTTTTAAGAATTTGTGCTATTTTTAGACGGCGGCCATCTTGGATTAGAGACGACCTCCGTTTTAACAATATTTGGTCAAAAATAAAATTTGACCCCACGGGCCACGCCCATTTTTGACCCCGGGGTCACCATTTTAACAACTTTGAAAGAGCATTGTACATCGATCATTCCTACCAAGTTTCGTCGAAATCCGGCTGGCGGTTCATGAGAAGAAGATTTTTTAAGAATGTGTGCTATTTTTAGACGGCGGCCATCTTGGATTAGCGACGACCTCCGTTTTAACAAATCTGAAAAGGCTTCACCCATGGACCATAACTGTGAAGTTTGGCCACCATGGGCCAAGCGGTTCGTGTGAAGAATAATTTTGAAATCTCTAATAAAAGAACGACCTTTTGACCTTTCGGCGGCCATCTTGGATGACACGACCATTCAATTTCGGCAAAAAAATGTACCAGAGCGATTGCCTCTTTGATACCTTCGATTTGATATAGACATGACCATATTCGGTCAAAAATAAAATTTGACCCCACGGGCCACGCCCATTTTTGACCCTGGGGTAACCATTTTAACAATTTTGAAAGAGCATTGTACATCGATCATTCCTACCAAGGTTCGTCGAAATTCGGCTGTCGATTCATGAGAAGAAGATTTTTTTAAGAATGTGTGCTATTTTTAGATGGCGGCCATCTTGGATTAGCAACGACCTCCGTTTTAACAAATCTGAAAAGGCTTCACCCATGGACCATAACTCTGAAGTTTGGCCACCATGGGCCAAGCGGTTCGTCTGAAGAAGAATTTTGAAATCTCTAATAAAACAACGACCTTTTGACCTTTCGGCGGCCATCTTGGATGACATGACTATCCAATTTCGAAAAATAATGTACCAGAGCGATCGCCTCTTTGATACCTTCGATTTGATATAGACATGACCATATTCGGTCAAAAATAAAATTTGACACCAATTTGTCCCCACGGGCCACGCCTATTTTTGACCCCGGAATCAGCATTTTAACATCTTTGAAAGAGCATTGTACATCAATAATTTCTACCAAGTTTCGTTGAAATCCGGCAGGCAGTTCATGAGAAGGATATTTTTTTAAGAATTTAAGATATTTTTAGACGGCGGCCATCTTGGATTAGCAATCACCTCTATTTTAACAAATCTGAAAAGGCTTCACCCATGGACCATAACTTTTAAGTTTGGCTACCATGCACCAAGCGGTTCATGTGAAGAAGAATTTTGAAATCTCTAATAAAAAAACAACCTTTTGCCCTTTCGGCGGCCATCTTGGATGAGATAACCATCCGATTTCGACAAAAAATGCACCAGAGTGATTGCCTCGTTGATACCTTCGATTTAATATATGACATGACCATATTCGGTCAAAAATAAAATTTGACCCCAATTTGACCCCACGGGCCAGGCCCATTTTTGACCCCGGGGTCACCACTTTAACAACTTTGAAAGACCAATGTACATCGATCATTCCTACCAAGTCTTGTCGAAATATGGTAGGCAGTTCTTGAGAAGAAGATTTTTGAAGAATTTGTGCTATTTTTAGGCGGCGGCCATCTTGGATTACGTAATGGACGCAGGACGCCGGACGACGGACGATGGACGGACACATTCCGGTAACAATAGCTCACATGAGCTTCGCTCAGGTGAGCTAAAAACAAAACAGGCATATTGTGCACAATTGTCGAAATGACAGTCGTGCTCAACGACAACCGAGGATCGGGAAAATAATATCACTGGGGCCCGTTTCACTAAACTTCGTACGACTCAAATGTTCGTAAGGGCAAATGTAGGATCGTCTGGAAATTTCAATTGATGAATTTACATTTATTGAGCATAGGCTGCATATCCAGCCTATACTCAATAAATGTAAATCCAATAATTGTTTACAAGAAAACATTGTTAATGTGATATTTACAGACTTTTGCACTTACGAACATTTTAGTCGTAAGAAGCTTAGTGAAACGGCGCCCTGGTTTCTAGAATTGTAATTATACACTGGTAACACTCCAGGCCATCGTTTATACTTCGTTTCATGCGAAACAAAAGAATAACGTCGTGCGTAATATTTACAATACAAAGTGTTTTGGATTAATCAGACGTGTAAATATATAAAATTTAGTTGTGACGTCTTACAAAAATGAACAAGTACAATATATATTTTCTGGTAGGTGAGTTGGGGGATTTTCATCGTACTTTCGACTCCGTCTTATTACTTTTTTGTGTGGCTTACGAAATCTGTATGGAAGCGTCCTGGTGCCAATGATAGAATATTGTTATCTCCTAATTAGGAGATAGTAGCTCCTAATAAGGAATTAATATCTCCTAATTAGGACATAATATCTCATAATTAGGAGTTAGTATCTCGTAATTAGGAGTTAGTATCTCCTAATTATGCGATAAAACATTTGTTAGCATTGACAAAGATAGTACGTCCTAATTAGGAGATACTAAGTCCTAATTATGAGTAATAAGTCATAATTAGGAGATATTAAGTCATAATTAGGAGATAGTAAGTCCTAATTAGGAGATACTAACTCTTAGTTAGGAGAAACAAATAGTTTAGCATAGGCACCAGGACGCTTCCATAAATGTGAGCCGCGTAAGCGGATTTCAATTCTCATGAACTATATATTACCACGGTACATTATGGAAGCGTCCTGGTGCAAATGCTAAAATATTTGTATCTCCTAATTAGGAGATACTAACTCCTAATTAGGTGATTATAAGTCATAATTAGGAGATATAATAACTCCTAATTAGGAGATGATATCTCCTAATTAGGAGATATTTTTTCCTAATTAGGACTTATTATCTCCTATTATCTCCTTATTAGGACTTTCTATATGTACAGATGCAAAAAAATAAGTTATCTCCTAATTAAGAGATACTAACTCCTAATTAGGAGATAGCAAGTCCAACTTAGGAGATACTAAGTCCTAATTAGGAGTTACTATCTCAATTAGGACACATAATCTCCTAATTACGAGATACTAAGTCCTAATTAGGAGTTAGTATATCCTAGTTAAGAATTAGGAGATAAATATACTTTACCATTGGCACCATGACGCTTCCATAGTATATAACCATGATAACGGCAAATAAATGTTTATGTTCACCACCAGCCACCTTGTTAAAAGTAAGTGTAATGGGGTGTATGTAATAACGAGTATTTGAATTGTTAGTTTAACATAAAAATATATAATGAACTAAGTTTGTTATATCATTTTTTATAAACATATACGTTGAAATACAAACTATCATTAAACTTTATATTACGTTCAGTCAGGTGGTTTAATTGTATCGCTATGGTATGTGAAAAAAGAAATGTGTTGGGTAATATGGACAAAATTTTACCCCAAAGGAACGTGTGATATTAAAATTGAAAAATTGTCGATTCCCGAGTAGAGTATGTGTCAATGAAGAGCTTATATGTTTTGTGAAATAAATGCCAATGATCATGTTGTAAATAATACCAACTACACAAAACATGTTTGATGTGCATGAAGTCCATACAACTGATTCTTACGTCGTCACAATTTCTTCGTGTTTTGTTTATTAGTGTTCATGATAAAATATCAATAATGCATGTAATAGACCGATCAATGAAATAGACCGATTGTTATTTCTGAAATATAATCTTTCAACAAGAATTCTGGCACTGAAGTGGTGTCGCGCCAGCCGAAGCATTTGACCTTAACATGATCATGGGCATGTGCTGAAGTAAGCACAATAAAAACCGTCAGAGAAGTGCAAGATTAAAATACGAAAAAGGTAAAGGTTGAAGAAACTTTTTTAAATAATAATTGGCGAAGTGTTTCCACAATCATGTGAATGTTACAAAATCAAAACTCATCCGCAAAATATTTTGAAACTTGAGTTATTGGACCATTCACCTTTAGAAATCACACAGGTGCTTTTTCGAAATCGGCTGCGAATGGCCGCTTGGGGTGTAAATCCAAGATGGCCGCCGATAGACATATTGAAAATGTAAATATTAAACCACACACCAGAGAAGTATGTGAAATACATCGTTTTATATGTTTTAGGGTGTGGGAAATCCATTATTGACATCATATTCATGATTTGAGGTTAACTTCATATACTAAGGTCAAAGTGAAGGTCGAAAATCTAAAAAAAAACAACAAACAAATGCATTTTCACGCACATTCTCCACCCCCTATCCCCACACACACACTCTGTCACCTCACGCCCCCTGTCCATCCCCTCATATATCAACGAGGACAGCTCTTTAATTTATATGCATCATATATACACATGTCATTTACATTGTAATATAAAGCATAGTGCTGTATTGATCTTTCGCGCCACTTTCCTTATACGGCGTGTACCGTATCCGATTACTTTTAAGGACAGCGTTGTTAATATGTAATACGCCAAACATAGAATAGATGGGCTATGCAAAATTGGCATTCAAAACTTAACTGTCATTTTCAAATGACATATAACCATATTCACCACGGCCTAAGAAAAAACTCCATTCCACACAATGCTAGGACAATATATGTATGGGAAGACACGCAGCAGGGAGATACTCACAACACTAAACAGAGTAGGGACATATACCATCTACAATGAAGTGAAGCGATCACGGTGTCTCATGTGTGCTTACACAATACTGCCATCCGAGGTCACTGGGGTGCCCATTCCAAGCCAGTTTTCTGATGATGGCTGGGCATTTGGTGCCTTTGTCAATGAAGATTTAGAAGACAATTCCTCCATTTCCGGTATCCAAGGCAAACATTGTACAGCGCAGGCGCTCTACCAGACCACTTCGCCAGCTAAGTTAAAATCTTCTGTATCAAGCACGAATCTCTGAAAATTCGCTTGCCCGTCAAGAGAAAAATTTCCTTGCCACATTGTACCCTCTCACCACAAACCCGTAGTAAAACCTACCTTACCACCCAACTTTAGGCTTGTAGAAAACATTGACGTGAACATTTTATCTGATGCTGAGGAAGTTGTAGAGCAGTCAGCCAATACCGAATTCCTCATATCGCTTATTTTATGTGGGCTCCCATAATCAGCTGCTGCTCCTAACGAGCTACCTCCTTGGGGTAGCATTCATGCACTGGTCACGACAGCAAACGTGCCACTGATGAGAGTTTGTTTCCTTCCTGTCAAGCCTTCTCCTATGATAGAATATGCCACTGTCCGCAAGGCACTGACCAATTTCCAGGCATGACGGCACCAGTTGAATCAAGATACTATGGCCATAGTTTCTGATGAGGGTGTGTATCACATGGTTGTTGATATAGTCATGAGTGAGTCGGACACTTTCGATGACCTGTTTCCAATGTTGGGAATGTTTGACTTTGCTAACATAAAGGTACTTCTGCGATATGCAGGAAGGTACCTGTCATTGACAGGAATGGTTAGCGTATCAGAGGTTCTTGATTCTCTTCTGTGGAATGCATTGCATTCTGGCAGTCCAATGATCACATATCTGTACCCTTTGTCCAGTCAGCCATTGTGCTCAAGAATGTATTGCAAACGACGAAGCGGGAGGGGTGTGTCCCCAAGTTTAAGCAAGTATCCGTTGATGCTGCTAATCTCTGTCAACAATTTAACACATTTGTTCAAGGGTGCCAGGATAAATCGGAATTGTGTCATTACTTCATGAACTTTCGGAAGATCGTTGCAATCATCAAACAATTGATTATTGCAGACCGTGATAGTAACTGGTCATTGCATGTCGGAACAATGCAGACTTGAAGACGATGGGGAGAGGATTCAGGTTCTGGAGGTCACCTATCCCACACTCTACCGCCGGTTCTGTATGGGCCAGTTTGTTGTGAAGGAAAGACCGGGTGCGGTATTTGCTGATGTGGCAGAGGAAATCAAGCTGGAGCCGTCACAGAACAGACTCTCACAGGGTCCAGGTGGACACGTGATTGTTGAGAGCGCTGGAGATGCCGCTGTTGTAGCCGAGTTTGGACTATTTCATGAGATTCTTGGGATCAGCAATCTTCTGCAGTTACTCACCAATGCTCGACTCATGGATTACATGGAAACGACAATACAGGATGAGCTCGGTGGCCGAAATGGTTTGATATTCGACCGAAATGTGGCACGATTGCTAGACGTTGTGAAGGCGCGGGGAAATCCCTTCATTGTTCTGGCGCCAAATGTGCCACTCTACAACATCATCGTGACAAAGCTCATTGTCAATGGCATCGTAAAGGCGAGATTTCTGAAGGAGCTGGTGAACGGTGACATAGCATACCGGCAATTCCGTAATGAGCGGTACGTCGTCAGGTCTAAGAAACTTAGCGTCACCATATATAAGATTCATCTTCCTGCCATTGACTCGCAGTGTACAACGAATACCAATACTGTACCAACCAAGACCGTTTCCACACAGGACATCAAATCTGCACAGAGGGATGCAGAAATTGCTACACTGACAGGAATGTCGCCAGAAGAGCTGTTTCCACATGACCTGCAATCTAGCCAACTATTTGTCGGCGACATCACAACAAAGCCTGACACAGCAAAATTGGTCACTGAGCTGGAAACTAATCAAACCTCAGATGATTACCAATTCACCCGAGTCCACAAGCAACGCACGTTTTGCTTGACTTTATGTCGAAACTACGACAATATCCCAATCTCCGATCTATATCTACTACATTTGATTGAGTCATCCAAGAAGTTTTGAAGAGTGCCCGTCGAGTTTGTCCAACACTGGAAATGACTCACATAGTATTCGATAGCTACAATGAATTGAGCATCAAGGAGGGTGAGCACAACCGTAGAGCTGGTGAGGATATCGCTGTTGATTTGGCCGTCGTGGATGAGTCTGTGCCTATTCCACACCAGCTGGACAAGTTCTGGGCATCTAGTCTCAGCAAACAGAACCTTCAGCTACTGGTGCGGGAAGTGGCGGAACGGGATATACAGGACGTGGTTGTGAGTGGAATGGTGATCAATGAAGAGTTAATATCTGCGAGACTGAAGCTGGCTGGATCACCTGCGAGTGATCTTTCAGACTGTCGCATAATATCTCACGTGCACTGGGCAGTCGGAAGGAGCTGTGAGAGAGCTATTGTAGTGTATAATGACACAGATACTGTACTTCTTCTCCTGCTCTACATTAATGTGTTCAAAGAGGGTGGTTTGCAGGAGCTTTGAGTTCAGTACGGGACTGGAGAGAAGCGACGGATGATTCCGCTTAATGTCATGTACCTCAAACTAGGAGACGAGTTATTCTGAGTACTCATCAAGGCACATGTCACGACTGGGGACGACGCACTCAGCAAAGTGGGCATAAACATACTGCACTCATTCGTATGCAGACCAGCATGCTTCTCTCCAGCTTCAGCGAGTATCATGTGCTCTCTGAAGCGGAGCTACATCAGGCGGAACAATATCTCGTCCGTGTATGGGCCAGTGCGACAAGTAAAACCACTGCAACTGCATGTTATCAATTGCGTTTTGACGTCCGTAGGCATTCAGTGGTAGGGTTAGATGGACTACCACCCACATCCAGCGTCATCCGAGAACATTTGAGGAGGCTATTTTATGTGATTAACAATGCATGTACCTTACTAGCTGATTCCAGTACTGCCACTTAGTCGCTAAAACCGATCCCCGCCAAAGTCCTTACCATGTGTGGCTGTATTGGAAAATGCAACTCAAAGCGCTGTTCCTGCAAAGCAGCAGATGTTATGTGTGTGATCTACTGCCACAAGAGGGTCGTTAAGCTTATCTGTGCAAATAAATAAACATTTGCAGATACCCCATTTGAACTTTCGTCAGGACGGATAGCTGACTCGTATAACGTTCATGTTTCGTCATAATTATAGGGGATATTGCATATATGCAGGTATTACTTGGCACTACTATGTAACTGAACAGGAGACACTTATATACAAAGAGTAAATATACTGCCGCGGAAATAGAACCGTGGCTGCTTAAGTCATATGCTCATATCGGCGCAAATCAATAAAGGCCGGTGGCAGGTTTGACTGTAGTCTTTCCTAATTTGTGTGTTCAATTTCATAAGTGAACAATTCGTCAGTCTACGACATAGTGAGCCGAATGAGAAGTTGTACAATAACATAATTTGAAATCATCCGTTTTTGGTGATTTTCGACCTTGACCTTGATCTTAGCAAGTGACCTTGACCTCCAATCACGAATTAGATGCCACCAATGGATTTCCCACGCCTAAAAACCTATACAACGAGGTATTCCACTTACTTCTACATTTTATGGTTCAAAAGTTAGATTTTCAATATGTTACCGGTGGCCATCTTGGATTTACAGCCCTTACGGCCATTCGCAGCCGGTTTCGAAAAAGCAGCTGTGTGATTTTTAAAGGCAACTGGTCCAATAGCTCAAATCAATTTAAAAATTTCTTGCGGATGAAATGTATACGGGGTTATGAGCAGGGCCAGGAGTAAATGGTCAAGGTCATGTTAATGGAGGCATGAGTGAGTTCCAAATGCTTACATGCATCAAGTGTCCAAATATTGTAATATTAATGTTATACGATGCTGAAAAAACTTGTACAAACTTTTTCACCCAAAACAAATGGCTAAATATGAAGGTGAAAAAGGTCAAGGTCAAGGTCATGGTAATGGCGGCATGAGTGTGTTCTAAAATGCTCATATGTATCAAGTGTACAAATATTGAAGCAATCCGTCCAGTAATATTAAAGTTATACCATGATGACGAAGCTTGTACAAACATTTTGACATTTCGGACGATGACGACACGGACGACGACGACAACGCCGACGACGACAAAGACGACAGAAACGGAAAAATCGGCGACTATGGTCGCGACTTCTACTAAATCAGGCGCGACAAAAACCGGCATCCTGTACAAACTTTATAGCAGAGACACTCAACACTATCCAATCTTACCCAATGTCTCATATTCTTCAAAATTACGCTGTACTACATGTATTGCCATCCATTCTGTATCAACTCCAGTGACATGCAAACAGTTATATGAGTATAGTGTCACTGGCATCTACTTGCCTACTATGCGCGTAAATGCGGCTTTACCTTTGGTAGCACGTACACTAACAATATACTGTAGCATCAGATTGAAAAGTTTACACATTGATAATGTTTGAATATTTTGAGATTCATGGGAGAAATGCAGAGATATCTCGCATGTTCTATACACGTAACTTGCTAGCATAATATTTATAGCACGCTGTTGTCATATCAAACTATGATGTACTGCACCAAATGTTATTAATTTGTCTGTCATATTGTATGCGTCAAACGTTCGAAGGGGTGAAACTGTATGTTGGCTTGTACATATATGTACAAAAATGGCGGAAATGGCAACTCACTGTATCATATAATATACACTAACACGAGAATACCCACATACCGTATCTTATATCCATATCACATCACTTTTACGAAGCAATCATCATTGAAGTCAAATATATCTTTATGATGCAGTGATAAAAATATGGCTGTGACTGGAGAAGAGGGGATTATGGGACTTATAACCAGTGTATCTCCCGAATGGCGAATAGTGCAGATCCTGATCAGACTGTCTGGATGCAGCACAACCACAAATAATGGTCCAAAAATCAAAATGTTGAAGTTAATTGAATGAGGGTTGATGATCAAAATCTTCAATTACAGTTTGGATTCATTCCGTACAATGACTTTCATACAAACGCACAAAAATGCAGGTTTATACTTTTGGGAGTTTGTGAGAAATGTAGCATTAGATTAGCATAGGGGTCAAAATTGTCACTATTAATCTAACTGAAAACCAGAAATGTGTCCATGGGACACAGATGTCCCCACTGGTACAATATATCAAGGCACGCTTCCGAACTAGTGGGTAATGAGAATAGAGGACATTATATGTACACATGTGTGATGTGTCATGATAATATTCCGACTTATCATCAGGAAAAGCCTAAAACAACAAGTTAAACACTGCATGAAAATAAATTCAAAGGTACAACTAACATAGTCACCTTTCTTGCACGCGGCACGCCCCTAGATCGTGATGTATACATATGTAGGCATATATCCGATCCACACCCTCAATCAGTGCGGACAACAGAAAATGCATGTCTCGATATTTTAGTGATTAAAGTGCATTTAAGTGATTCTATATGGACGGATATTTACAGATATAATTTATGAAGGAATATTTAATCTATCTACATGAGTAAAGTGACACGTCTTGGTGAAGGGCTAGCATAGACAGTGTTTAAAATCTGCGACGGAATATCGATTCATATTTATATTACCCCACCACATCGAATTGCCTGTGTCCGGGAATTGTCGTTCGAACAAAGGACAAGTAATAGTTACTTCCGCCGAGAGAAAACGCTCATACAGTAGTCATAACAAAGATGCAAACTGACGATCAAGTTGATCAGGTTCTAAAGGCTAAATTGAAACACAGCGCACACTACGAAAGAGTTTTCATACACTGTGACAAGTCAAAAGCCAAGCGTATAATGGAATCAAATATGTGCGCGATGGTTGAAGCTGTAAAACGCGGAAATAATAACATCTCATTAAACGGAAACCTAATCACCAGAATGGCCCACACTGGTCGCCGCCGAGACTAGGATACCACCAGCTACCGGGAAAACCGCCAAGTTGATTACCGTAACACGCGATCAGATGGCCGAGACGATACGGTACCAAACAGGCGCGATTATACTGACAGCCGAGACGTTCCACACACCCGTGACCACAGCGACAGACGACATAAATGTGACTGGGGTCAACGCGGAGCTGGGCGGGAATACAGTAGACCTGGCAATTGGTGCAGGCAGAATCGTCGCTAGATTAATGGCCCACACTGGTCGCCATCGAAACTAGGATACCACCAGCTACCGGGAAAACCGCCAAGTTGATTACCGTAACACGCGACCAGATGGCCGAGACGACACAGTACTAAACGGGCGCGATTATACTGACAGCCGAGACGTTCCGCACACCCGTGATCACAGCGACAGACGACATAAATGTGACTGGGGCCAACGCGGAGTTGGGCGGGAATACAGTAGACCTGGCAATTGGTGCGGGCAGAATCGTCGCTAGATTAATGCAGGCTTTTGGAACGTGAATGGGTGGAATCCCGAACATGACACTGATAATTGTATCACGCGATCCAGTTGTGTAAGAGAGTTAGACGTTGACTTAATCGGTATTCTCGAGACTCATCTGAAAGGTACCGCTGAACCTAACCTAGACGGATATAAATGGTATGGATTGAATAGAACCAGACTTCACAAGAATGCTAAGACAGGATCAGGCGGGGTGGGCATTTTAGTAAAATATGGAATACTCGACTATTTGGACATCTTGGTTCTCGATGATACGGGTGAATATATATTATAGATCTTGTTGAAACATACATTGGATTCATATGACTGTATACTAGCAAATGTGTGTAGGTTTCTAGATGCTAGAGCTGTGATGATTTGCTGGGACTTGAATGGTAGATGCGGAAATTTAAGCGATTTCATAGAAGGTGTTGACAATTTACCTGAATGATGTAGTAGATTACACTACGAACATACATGGGTGTAGCCTGTCGTGATTGATTTCCTGATAAATAGTAGCATGTGCATTCTTAATGGTAGAAAGACATGTAAGAATGATTTCACCAGTAGTTCGACTAAATGCTTAGCAGTAGTCGATTATTGCCTAGTTGAACACGAATCCTTGAACTACTTTGACAAGTTTAAAGTATTGAGAGTTAGTGACATTATCAATGCTACTGGGCTTAGGCCAACAACGCTTCCCGACCACTCATTTTTGACATGGTCTATGCTGTACGACTGTTCACGAACGATACATATGAAGCCAAATACTAGCGAGTTGCATGGTAATTTCGTGAAGAATAATGTTTCTAGCATACCTGATGGTTTTCTTGGTGGTAACGATGTCTTCGATACATGTAGTTTACATGATACCGTGTATCAGCTTGAAGTGGAATGGGTACACAAACTGAGTTGCATTTCACATATGATCAGTTATGTAAACAAATAAAACAGAAAATGAATCTTAAGTTGCCACACAGGATTATAAATATCAGTGTAACCTCCAATAAGAAACGTAGGGTGGGGAAGCCTTGTGAAATGATAAGATTACTAGTCTGTGGAATGTTACATGTAGTAAAGAGTGTATGTGGATTAGTAATAGATCTGATAAATTGGTAGCTAAAGCGGAGTATGTGCGGGCTCAAAAAGAATTCAGCTGCAATATCCAAAGAGCCAAGCGTCTACAATGGTATAATGTCCAAACAGAGCTATTAGAACGTGTTCAGTCAAATGGACATGATTTCTGGCGTCGAATTGGAAAGATTAGTATTGCGATTACAAAATAGAAAGCAAATCCAATGGAAGTTGTGCCAGAGGATGGAAAGATTGTTGTTAATCAGGCTGATATTTTGAGTAAATGGAAATATGACTTTTGCAAACGCTACACCTCAGGGACAAATGATATTCCCGTCTCTAGTGCAGAGTGTGTTTACATTGCTGAACCTTGTATTAACACCATTATATCCATTACAGAAGTACGGAAGTCTGTTGTTGCTGCGAAGAAAGGCAAGTCCAGTGGCATTGACCAAATACCCTCTCAGGTATTGGCCAATGGCACTGCTGTGCCCTTTCTGCATATTCTCTTCAATCTATGTTTCTGTACTGGCAATATACCCACTGACTGGGGAAAGGGAATCATCAATCAAATACCTAAAACAGATCCGAGAGATCAAATGTCGTATCGTGGCATTACATTAGCTCCAGCAATGTACACATTGTATTGTTACATACTTAATGACATGCTCAGTAAGTGGGTAGAGGTATGCTGGCAGACGAACACAACGGGTTTAGACAGAAAAGAAGTACAATATACCATATTGCATGACTCACGGCAAAACGCTCAACATACCGGTCCTTTGTCGATTTTAAAAAGGCGTTTGACTCAGTCAGTTGACAGAGACATTTTATGGCGGCTTTTGACTGACAATGGTATTGGCGGTAAAATCTTTAGTGCAATACGGTGTTTGTATTCGTCAGTCACCGCTTGTGTACGGGTAAACTATCTACACACAGACTGGTTTAATGTAAGCACAAGACTTCGTCAGGGGTGTTGTCTATCGCCTTTATTATTTAACTTGTTCTTAAATTACCTTGTCGTCCACATCAATGCTCTAGGTAAAGGTGTTGATATTGGTACCGAACAGGTAAGTATACTTTTGTATGCAGATAACATAGTACTTATTGCCGAAAATGATAATGACTTGCAAAAAAATGCTATCAGTGCTTGGAAATTGGTACACGTCAAACAGGCTGCTTGTAAATCCAACAAAGAGAAACAATGTACATTTTCGCACCAGAGCCACTCCAAAAAGTATGCATACCTATACGTGTAACAATGATCAACTCCCAGTGACTGATCGATATGTATATCTGGGTCTCACTTTAACGGAGCACCTTAACTATGATACAATGGCGCATATCCTAGCACAGTCCGCCAGTAGGGCTCTAGGTTTACTGATAGCAAAGTGAAAACTATTAGGAGGTATGCCATTCGGTGTATATTCCAAACTATATGACTATCTTGTTTGGCCGATTGTGGCATATGGTGCTGCAATCTGGGGTGAAAGGTCATTCGCATGTGTTAACACAGGACATAAAAGAGCTATGACATACTATCTTGGAGTATGTAGATATACACCGACTGCGGCATTAAGTGGTGAAATGGGGTGGGTACCACCATTTGTCAGACAGTGGAAGTCAGTTTCTATAGTTGTATTTAGAATGAAATGCATGAGCGATAATAGGATTAATAAGCGATGTTTTGGTTGGTGTATGTCAAAGGCTGGATATAGATGTAACAACTGGGCGTTCAGCGCGTGTGACAAGCGAAGTGCACTTGGCTTGCCACATTTACTAGCACCTAACGACTCCACCAACCGAAAATTGTTTATTAATAGTGTGGCGGAATGCATGCTAATCGAGTATGTAAATGAATGGGAAACGTGTATAAATCGAGTGAACAGTAGACTAGGTGCTGGTGGCAATTAATTTCGGAAATACAAGTTGATCAAACATGACTTCGGTACAGAGTATTACTGTCAAATGATTATTTCATATAGACACATATCTGCACTCTGTAAATTTGGATGTGGTGTTGCTCCTATAAGACTCGAAACAGGTCGTTATGAAAACTTGTCAATTAGTGACCGACTCTGTCCATTCTGCAACACTGAAGTTGAGGATGAGTACCACTGCTTATTTCACTGTAACCTCTATGATGATTTGCGAATGGAATTAATCATGAAGGCAAATGCAATATGTGATAAATTTACTCAGTTGTCAGATCAGGATAAATTTGTTTTAATATTCACAACCAATGAAATCATACGTCTATGTGCCAAAACCTGCGGTATTTCATCACACTTAATTAGCTTGTATTCCTTTTACATGTGTATATAATGCAACTATCGATTTATATTTCAGATGAACTACATGTACTTTTACACCCACCTGCATAGTTACTGTTAATCAGTTAATTTCAAATATGATTTGGTTTAAACAATATGTATTGGTAAATGTACATTGTATACATGTTACATAGCAAAACACAGGGATTTGAAAACAAGCTAGTAGCTTATATACATTCATCTCTCTACAAGATATACGATAGTGTAACGTACAAATAAAATGTAGTGCGCAATACAATATACAATTGTAACTAATGCTATTGTTTATAAATGTAAATAGAGTTGGAGAAGAAAACAAATAATATAATGAAAATAAAGAAAAGTGATTAGGGTGGTGAAAGCTTATCGGGAAACCTCAGTAAACTATTTGCCATTCCTGTGTATCAGTACCATGCGCCGTACCATGCGGGGCCGCCGGCGCGACGTATGATGGGACGATGTGTGTTTTTCCCCGTCAATGCATCTGGGTCTTGCATATAATGAAGAATAAAGGCAAAATTATTAGAACCGCCTTGTGGCTCTAATAAATTTGTGAACTTGTAGGAACACTTGTTTGTTTTGCTGTAATGAAAGGTGCTCATTTCCGTTCAGAAGGTTATCTGCAATGACTAGACATTCTAGCCAAGCTAAATATTGTTGACGTTGTGGTTCATATTTTGTGCATGCTGTTAGGTAGTGGTTACCGTCTCTTGTGATCCACAAGAACATTTTAAAAAGTTGTATTAGTTTATGTTTTCTTCTTCTGGTACATAGAGTTTCCCATTTTAAGTCGCAATATAGATTTTCTAGGCTGCATACTTTTGTGGCTCCTATAACAATTCGCGCGGCTTCATTTTGAATTGCGTCGAAGTCATTTTTTAGTTCACAAGAACAATTTTCCCAAATGATATCTCCGTATTGTAGGAGAGGTCGAATGGATGACAAGTATAAACGTTCAAGGCATGATCTATTTATAAGGAATTGTAGTGAACGTAGGATGCCAATTCGTTGCCATGCTTTATTTATGCAGCGAGAAATGTATGTTTTCCATTTGCCATCTTCTGAAAATGTTATACCTAGCTGTGTATGTTCCCTATTGGGGTTCAATGTTACATTGTTCATTATAAGATCTGGGTGTTGTGGTTTGTTATGTTTTCTAGAAAATATCATAGTTTCTGCTTTTGATGAATTAAACGTGACCAACCAGTCTCGCGAACACTGATGAATTGTTTTGAGATCATCGTTGAGAGAAATGGCGGAGGCGTTTGGGTCGTCGACTATGATGTATAAGCTAGTGTCATCGGCAAAACGTATAATATTCTATTTGATTTCCTTGATTATATCATTTATATAAATTAAAAAAGGAGTGGACCTATGATAGACCCTTGAGGAACGCCAGCATTAATAGTGGACCAGTGGGATGATGAATTTGCGTAAACTACTCTCTGTTGCCTGGAAGATAGATAAGATGTAAACCATTGGTGCAAGTTGTCAGTAATGCCTGCTGAAGACAGGTTATAAAGTAGGCCACGGTACCAGACCCTATCAAATGCTTTAGATATATCACAAAATACTGCACGAACTTCTTTGCCGTCATCCAGTGCTTTACATATATCGTTGTATACATATAATAACTGGTTGACTGTTGAATCTCCTTTGATGAACCCCGACTGGAATGGCGTGAGAATATTATTATCAACTATATAATTGTACAGATACTTATGAATACAGCGTTCCATGAGCTTACCAATACAGCTTAAGAGTGATATTGGCCGGTAATTGTGTGGATTTGAAGGATCGTTCTTTTTTAATATTGGGATGACGTTGGCTAGTTTCCATGAAGATGGAAAATGCGATTAGTTGATCGATATATTAAATATTATTGATATAGGTGATGAAAGCTCTTTTACTCCTTTTCGCAATAGGCGAGGACTTATAAGGTCTGGACCACATGCTTTGGATGGGTCAATACGGGATATAGCGTCACATATATCAGTGGGTGATATGTGAATAGAGAATATGTTGTGTTGGGGCAAAATAATAGGTGGTAAAATGTGGTTACTGTCATCGATAGAAGATTGTTTGCAGAAGTAGGCGATGAGCATCTCTGTTTTTTCCAGGTCAGAATTCGCTTCAGTTCCATTTTCTATAAGTATTGGTATTTGTGAGGTTGAGCCGTTTCTGTCTGTTAGTTGCTTGGCTATTTTAAACCATGTTTTTGCTAGAATGTCACTAGTATTAATTTGTTCTATCAATTTGTTTTTATGTTCTAATTTGCATTTTCGAAGGAGACTTGTCACTTCGTTTCTTATTTTTCTGCAGTTGGCGCAAGCGTTTTCGGTTTTACATGATTTTGCTTTTTATGAAGTCTATGTCGTTGTTTTTATTAGTCGGCGTAAGCTATTATTAAACCTTGGGGTATCATTAGGTCTAATAGTTACTAGTTTGTTTGGTATAGATTTGGATGCTGCATCTGCAATTATGTCAGTTAATGACTTTATCGTTGTTTCAATATTGTCAGGTTGAATTAAGTCAGTCCAGTTGTGATTATTTAGTATATCTCTGTAAGTGTTAAAATCGCCTCTGTGATAAAGCCAAATGCGTCTCTTGTAAATTGTTAGTTTGGGCTTATTACATTTTAGTACACATACGATAGGGCAATGAAAGGGACACGATCTGGTATAAACGGGTCAGCAACAAAGCTATTGAGAATCTGGTCCGTGTGTTTCATAAACATTAGGTCGATGAGGGATGATGAGTGCTCCGTGTAATGGGTTGGTGAAGTAATTATCTGCTCTGCATTATACGGTGATATAAGCCTGCTAATTTTTGTTAGATGTAGAGATAAGTGTGTTAATATTAAAATCACCTGCTACCAGGATATTATCACATGTTTCGTTAAATGCGTGATCAATGTTCTCTTCCATTAGCGTCCAGTGAGCATTATTCGAGTCTGGTGGTCTGTATATGCCACCAATTAAAAGTTTAAGTTGGTATGTAGTTACTTCGATCCATACAGATACAATGCCGTTTAAATCGAGATCGCTGCGCCGTTTAGATAAACAGTTCTGTTTTTAATGGGTCTGGTGTGAGTCAGGTTTCAGTGAAGATTATGATATCGTAAGGTTGAGCCTCTACTTCTAATATGTCGAGTTTGTGCTTAATGCTCTGTATATTAAGGTGCATTATACTAAGCCCACTATTTATTAGTGTGGTATATGAAGATGCTGAATCGTTTAGGGAGGAGTCAATATCTGGCAGTGGTCCCGGGTTCGGATGTATATCACCTGCTAGGAGGAGGAGTATTTTAGTAAGTGATGTGAAAGTTGCCCCGTGCAAGATGAATGCGAGCATAGATAGAAGAATAACCGATATAGACATGGCTAAGATTTCACTTGTGAATGTTTTGTTTCGTTCTAATGTTATCTGGTTTGGTGTAAACCTTTGTTTTGTTGGACGTGTCAAGCGACACAGGATTATGGTAGATCCAACAGATGTTTTTATGCTAAGTGCGCTTACGGTTGATTGTACGATTCCGCGAAGAAGTGTGGTGGTCAATAACAGCCAGACAAGTGGTTTTGGATAATGCCGTCTATAGTGCTATCGCGCGCCTGTCGCACCACTATCGCCGCGCGCCCGGGGAAATCTCGTGGAAGTCAGCTTAGGCTTAAAAGTGGTCAGTACATATTTATCCCGAGTCGGCCCGGAGCACAACGGCAGTAGCACGGCAGACATCGACACCCCGCTCAGCACGGACGCATGTAACAACATTCGAACAGGGCCCCAGAGTCAGCAATCACCACAGATGTTAATGTTGAGGTAATAATAAACTCAACATGAGAGTTGTAGAAAACAGAAAACATGTAACAAAATATTACGGAGTTTGTTCGACTACATGGTGTTAGACATATACAATTATGAAATTGTGTTAATATCCATTTTCACAATGTTGCGGTCAGATGGTCGTCATCTTGATATCTCATTGCAAGACGTTTATCAGAGTACATGGCTGACTATGCAAGTGATGCCAATTGAGCATTGTAAGGTTCACATTTAGATGAATTACAAGTTATAACTGTCTGATTTGGGCCTACGTTGGTGGTCCGCACAACCGACGAATGGCGCGTACATGTACTAATTTTTCATCTTGAAAACCGAATTTAATGAAGCGAAGTTAGGTTAGAAACATAGTCAATAGTATGTTTTTCGAAGATGATTGGTTGCGAAGTACATAATGGGTTCCTATTGGTATAACGTCTTCTCTCCGTTAAGCTACGAGTCTTATGGTTTAGAAATTCTGCCTGCGACCATCATATGCACGTTCGTACAACTATCACTAAATGTACACATAATTGTTCAGTAACATCAAACATAAAGCTGCAAACATATTGGGTTTTGGGTGCGTACTCATACGTATAATGGCCACAGTTGCTATATGTTATATGGATTACAGTTTGGCTGGTGTAAGAACGTTGGAGCTGATGCCTGTATTCCCATTATAGTAATACACACATACTGTATAAGTGTTTAGTAGTTACAGTTTCACGTTGCTTCTAATGTGTTTACTTAATTGTAATAGTAAGAATTTTGCTATGGCATGAAAAGGTTTCAAAACTCAAACATACGGTACCGTATATATTTGTTGGAGTCGGTCGTCCCATAGGATCCCCCTCCTTTATTCTTAGGAGGGAGAAAAGTCGGGAACCGCGACGAGAGGTTTTATGTTCACATAAGGCGCTCATCGAAAGCGAAACATGAGCGCATTACGTGTGTAGATAGGTAACTATTGGTTAATGTGATCAAAACACGTTGTGTGAACGAAGATGTGTTGGGACATTCATGCATCATATTCAACGGACGTATTTACACATGATGGAATGTTCATTGCCATAATAATATATACTGAAATGAAAGGATAAAGAAACGCACGGTAACAATATACGCACCCAAACCGGTGCCTAAAGTTACTGAACCGTGTAATGCACCGTACCACATAAAGAAACATTTTGTCATACCACTTGATACGCTTGTGGTATACACATCGTTTTCTTCCGCTATTTACACTGAATTTATAGCTCTCTCAATCATGGTACGTCTGACGGAAGTTCAGAGGGGTCAGGCTATTGCATTGCTAATGCAAGGTCAAACGCAACAGCAGGTTGCTATGCAGTTCGGTGTGAATGTTTCCACCATAGAACGTCTTGTCCGTCGTCTGAGAGAGACCGGAAGGGCTGCCGACCGACTGAGATCGGGACGTCCGCGCTTAACGTCGCGACGTCAAGACAGGGCTATTCGTCTCACCCACCTACGTAATCGCCACGTTACTGCCACTGAAACCGCTATTAACACGGTAGGCAATCATAATCGCCACATTCACCCCAAAACTGTAAGAAATCGATTGCGCGAGGTTGGTCTGCGAGCACGTCGTCCCTACGTTGGTCTGCCTCTCACTCGTGCATGTCACGCGCGTCGTATGGCTTGGTTGGCGGCACATGCTCCCAGACGATTTCCAATGAGGCAATGGAGACAAGTCTTTTTCACAGATGAGTCCCGGTTCACTCTTTTTCGTCCGGACGGTCGACGTCGTGTATACCGACGTCGTGGGGAACGCTTCGCCGACGCTTGCGTTCTTGAGAGGGATATGTTTGGGGGTGGCTCGGTTATGGTCTGGGGAGGGATATCTCACGGGGTAAAGTCACCGTTGATTGTGGTAGCCGGGAATTTAACCGCCGTAAGATATAGGGATGAAATCCGCCGCCCGGTTGTTGTTCCATTTGTGCAACAGCGTCAACTAATTTTCCAGCATGATAATGCCCGGCCCATGTAGCCAGAGTTTGTCAAGACTTTCTCGCTGACCATAACATTAACCCACTCGACTGGCCAGCGTACAGTCCCGATTTGTCCCCAATCGAACATCTGTGGGACGAACTTGACAGTAGGATAAGGGGATGTCGGAATACCCCTTCTAATCTCGACCCACTAAGGACTGCATTGTTGGAAGAGTGGAACAATATCCCAATAAGAAAGATAAATGCACTGATGAATTCCATGCACAAGAGAATCAGGGCTGTGACAGATGCGCGAGGGGGGCATACGAGATACTGACAAAACAGTGGATTTCACTGTGCGATATTGTGGCGTACCGTCAATTGTGATTCAATTACAAATGAATTATCGGTCAAAACCTAATGAAATTTTGGTAATGTGTTGACTAAAGATGTTTTTTTAATACTCATATAAAATATTGTATATAACAGCAAACACATCACTTTAAATTACCTCAAATGTTTACCCTGCGTTTCTTTATCCTTTCAGTATATGTATCGAAGGTGTGACATGTTGAATTGTGATTACTGTTTACGAGTATCAATCCAAAGTGATAATAGAAATGACTCACTATACATATATAATTGTTCGCTACACATGACTTGCTAGGAATCGGTGTCCACAAGCATAATGAGCATACACAGGGATATGATTTGAGATTATATATATTACAAACATTTAATAACATGCCTTTGTAAATATATCTTGGTATTTGGTTTATTCAAATAGTTTTAATACTTTCTTAGACAGTGGATTAATCCCACAGCAGTCTGGATTAACGGTAGCTATGCAGGAGAGACGCAAACAAGCAATACACGCAACACCAGTTGCCGTTGCCACTGCTTGTTTTAACCAGGATAAGCGCAGTGACACTGGTTTATTGCATTGTTACAAATAGTTACATGTTCCAAATATTAGTGACAAGTCGATGACTGGCTCATATATATTTTGTCACATGTATGTGACTAGTCTCTTATAATTCTTATTCAGAATGACAATGACCTGTTTTACTGTTTTATGTAGTAATATATTGTGATATTTACATTGATGAGACTTTCATAAACACATATATATATGGGCCGCGCCATACGAAAATCGGCCTTAATGACAAAGTCATGAAAAGCGGTAAACGACGTCGGAAAAACGACGATTCAAATTGTCTAACGTGGCCGTAAAATATCACATTTTGCACTCCCATTTACGTTTACTGGTGTCAGTCAACATTAAGTGTGAACACAAAACGGAAAATGATAACCTACTGAAACTTTCACTAAGAAGAGACTCTATGCCTTGTACCTCAGTACATATATTATGACATCATGACGTGACGTCACTGAACGTGAATCCTTGATTGAAGTTATGGCGACAATATACAACACCTCAAGAATTTCGAAGTCATTGATGCTGCGAGGAACTCGTGCAAGTATCCTTGCTATACTATTTTGTCACGACACGTGACCAAATAGTATAGCAGGGATACTTGCACGAGTTCCTCGCAGCATCAATGACTTAGAAATGCTTGAGGTGCTGTATATTGTCGCCAAACTCGTTATTTGACATTGTCTCTCTTTTTTGTCGATTGTCCTCATGAATTCAAATTGGTGAACGCATAATTTAACTGGCTACATATCAGCGAAGTATTCGCTTACACTGCACTTTGATTCCTAAATAATCTTAAATATGAACAACCTAGTGTATATCAACGATATTACCACCTATTATCTTGGTACATATCCACTTAGTAGGCACAAACTGTTCTTTATATGATTTAAATAAGTGTATAATTGTGTCACTATTCCACCAGTTCTAAAATTTAAGAGTGCCCGCTATACAGATATAATCATTTAATAATATTTATCTTACAGATAGTGACGCGCGGTGGTATCACGCTATTTTCATATGCAAATGAGGCATGACATTTTCTAACTATTTATACTAATTAAATGCGTCACCTGGAAAACTAATATTTACGACAGACTATAAGGTATGATCTTTGCACATCGAAAAATAAATACAGAAAAGTAAATAGTAATGTCCGTCAACATTTTAAGGAAACACGGTTATCGCCCATGATATCAGTATGGAAATTTACTTCTGAAATAAAATATATATTAGTGACAATCCATAGGGGTAATGGCGAATGAATGTTTATTTGTCAGAAAATGTCTCAGATGATGTCTCTGATATAAAAAACATGTGTCTACTACGTGGGTATCTTTGATGCCATTCATTTTATCATAACCGGAGGTAGACACGCAGCTATATAATAGCATATATATCCGGGGTTTGTATTGAATTTGGCAAAATAAATGCATCAAAATTTCTCTAATAGATTCCGACGAATCCGTGATTTCAATGCAGCTTCTTGATTGTTTGTGTATAAGAAATACATAATACACAGAACACACAGGATGGTCATAAACTTGCTTTTCGTACGATTTGTAGTATCAAATCATCAGTTTATCACATGACTGCATAATAATGTATGTCTGAATAAGGCGATGGTAATGCGATCCTCAAGAAAGACACACGGCGATAATCATAAGGTATCACGCTACAAAATCTGCCCGACGTCGTGTTTTGTCACAAAGTTAATTCCGTACACATCCTTATGTTATAATATTGGAATAGAAAACAATTATCGTGAAAATTAAGTGTGGGCACAATCATATGATCCGACGACGAAAGGAAGGGATTGGGGATTCGGGGACAAGCGCCCCTTGGGAATACAGTTCATTCCTGAATGCCAATCTGTGTGTCTGAAATGTATTTAATATTGAAATGAAATTAAAAAGAAATTGAAATATTTTACGTGATCAGAGGTGGCAGTCATTAATCTACGTCATTTCCGGTCATGATGGCAGATTTTTAAAATATGTCGTCGCATACGAAATGTTAAATAATGTCGCTATTATTCCCCAAAATTATTTCAGACAGCAGCAAACTACTGGGAAACGCCAACACCTCTCACTCTGCCTTATTTGAAAATTATTCATACAAAATTAAGTTACTTGGGCCTCAATCCAAAACATGACGTTACATTAGCAACTGCAACACGAGCCGTTGATAAAAACGTCGTAATTTCGACGTCATTGATCTAAAACGTCTTATAATTTTTTAACACGCGTCATAAACATACTTCTAAAATGAAAAATAATTGGGATACATTGATAATTTTTTCGGCAGATGGCTTTTAAAACATGTACAATTTAGAATACGTGAAAAAGTAAAAACAATGAAAATGTTGTCATTAAGCCCTGTTTTTGCACGGCGCGGCTCATATATGTTTTGAATACTTTGACCTACAATATTTGAAGTATCGAAATTTTACTGAATAAATAAGTATGTATGTGTGAGATAATTGAATTGTATTGTTTTGTTTTTAAGATATATAATAACGCCTCCCAATCAACATTTGGGTGTGTGAATTTACTAAGTAATTACATGTGACAGTACAAATAAACAAGAGGCCCAAATGGGTCTGAATCGCTCACATGAAATCAGGAACAGAGTGCATGCCTGGATTAATAAAATAATGCCTTTTTGATCTTTCGGTGGCCATCTTGGATACCGTAATCACTCGATTTCCACATAAATTGAACCAGAGCGATTGTCTTGTAGATACCATCGATTTGATAAATGGCATTCCCATATTCGGTAAAAACAAATGCAAATGTACGACATAACATTAACGTATTTGGTCAAGAAGCATGCCGCAGGTCACAATATACGCCCGTCGAGGCATGGCCTGTCAACCAGAGGAGATAACTCACTGAAAACCGATAAGTTTCTACCGCCTGCCATGATTAACATGTGTACCAAATTTGGCTATGATCCATTAAACAGAACTCCGCCAAGGGCAGATAAGTCATCCAGCAATTTTGAAAATGAAACACTTTCCTCGTTGTCCCAAAATAAACACGTGTACTAAATTTGGTTACGATCCTTCAAGAATAGCTCGAGTTTTTGCATAGACAATGATACAGAGTGCGAAATTTAAAATGGCCGCCAAGGCAAGATAAGTCATCGAACATTTTTAAAATCAACAGGGCTCATATTCTTGTCATGATAAACATTTATACCGAATTTGGTTATGATCCGTTAAGTAATTGCTTGAAAATCAATAAGGTTCTTCGTCTTGACGAAATAAACATGTATACCGAATTTGGCTATGATCCTGTCAAGCAGGACTCGAGTTATTGCGTAGATAATGATACGGACAGCGATAATTAAAAATGGCCGCCAAGGGGAGATAGATCATCCAACAATTTTGAAATGGAAGAGGCTTCTTTGTTTTCCCAAGATAAACATGTGTACTAAATATGGTTACGATCCATCAAGTATAACTCGAGTTATTGTGTGAAAATATATGGAGTGCGAAATTTAAAATTGGCCACCAAGAGGAGATAAGTCATCGAACATTGAAAATGAAGAGGATTGTTCGTCTTGCCGTGATAAAAATGTATGCCGAATTTGGTTACGATCCGTCAAGTAGAATGTGAGTTATTACGTAGATAAGGATACAGGGTGAACACATTTAAAATGGCCGCCAAGGGGAGACTTCGTCTTGCCGTGATAAACATGTGTACCGAACTGGTTATGATTCGTCAAGTGGAGCTAGAGTTACTGTATTTCGTAGAGAAGGAAGCAATGATCGGGAAAATGCCCGCCAGGGGGTGATAAGCCATCGAAAAATCAACAATGTGTTTCGTCTTGCCGTGATAAACATGTATACCAAATCTGGTTACGATCCGTGAAATAGAAGAAGCTGTGCCCCCCCCCCCGCGCGGCTGCCCGTACAAGGTGAATACATAATACGTCCCATTAAGTCCAAACGGGGGTATGCAAAATGAAAGACTCATATTTGAATAAGGCCATTTTTATCCGGGGTCATCATTTTAAAAAATCGATTATCAATAATTCCTGCCATGTTTCATCATAGTCGATTTGCCGTCCTTATGAATTATATGTCGGACCTATGAATATATATGTCTATAGTACAAGGTTTGTTGGTGGATTTACATTCCCACGGGTGCCTTGGAGCAAATCAGCTTGCTTTTCCACTGGACGACCTTGGGCAATATGCAAATTAGTTGCCGCCATTAGAGGAAAACATATTTCCTATCATAGCTATACAACTATGCACTTCAAGTTCACGCAAATAGTGTCTATACCTATGTGTTCATGGTCAAGGATGACACTGGTGGCATTTCTACAGTGATTACATGTATACGTTTTCTCTTTATGCAAATTCGTGGCCGCCATTACCGAAAATCCTATTTTCTTTTATAGCTCTGCAACCATTTATGATAAATTCACAAAAATGGTTTTCAGACCCATGTTTACCTGGTCTAGGATTTCAATTCATGTATTTATAAAATGACTACATGCAAATATTTCAAATATTTTATTCTTTTTGGCAGTTTGGATCCTTTATGCGAGGATTATTAACCCAACTTTCATAGCTCTGCAGCGGGTGATTGGTTGGGAGAATGCGAAGGGTAATTCGGAATGCCAGGCTATCCGATTCGGCCCTTGTATGTGAGAGTTGAATCTGGTTATACCCCTTGTAAGAGTAGTAGGATCATAGCTAATTCTATTACTTTTGGGAGATGGGGCTAAGCAACCTACATCACAGACATGGCAGTTCCGAGATGATCAATCTGCTAGACGATCACGGATTCCTAGTATCATGTGACGAGGTGATATTGTTTTGCAAATCAGCTGCAAAATTCGTGGGCGAAAGCAGTGGTGATCTACATCAGTCAATTGGTTTGATGAGACGTGTGGGTCCAATCTTCGGGTGGTTTGACAATTTTGATCTTCTGGTTTCAATTCCCAATGGACGCAGAGAGATACACGTCATGGCTCAGGAATTCCAACAGCATCCAGCTGGCATCGTATAACTAGGTAGTGCGATCGACATGGAGTTATGAATCTTGTGATCCCACGACTGTAGAAGACCGTTGCACAATCTCTTAGGACAAATGCCAGCCAGTCTGTACCACTTTAGCACTATACTGGCCCAAAGAAGGTTAACCTTCCTGAAATTTCTCTTCAGGAATCACGTACACGATCTGCCAGGGCAGATAGTCTTATTGATGTAGAGCTCAAGGACGGACAGTGGATGAATTCACTTTCGTCAGACCATAGCCTGGAGTGGTATGGCTTCAACAACCAATTGGCCAGGGACCAAGTGCCACTCACAACAAAGCCAGCGAATGTGTACGTTTGTCTCGCTCATAGATGCACCGCCAGCTCACCCTGATACCGTCATCACATCACTGCTTACATGAAGAAACCCTGTCAGGTCTGGCGATACATGAGATTTTTTAGGAATTTTAGCTACTTTTATATGGGACGACCTCCATTGTGACAAATCTCAAAATACCTTACCCATAGATGCTCCCTGTGAGCTTTGACCAACATTGGCCTAGCGGTTCATAACACGGACGACGGATGGATGGACGACGGACGGACGAACAACGATAACGTAACTCTCTCGAGAAATGAAAACATCTTATCTACAGAGCGATATATTTCGCTAAACATTTTAGACATTACATTCACAGGCATTCGGCGTTTTTCGGATTTCTTCGTTAATACTATATGAACAACAAAGCAAATGGCGTTATGTTAATAACAAGGGAAGTAATCATTGTAATGCATACAATAATAACGCGCCGTTCATAAAAAGCAGTATAGACGAAAGCCGAAAAACGCCAAATACCTATCGAATTATCTTAAACAACTAAATGTTAGACCTTACACAACGCAGACGATAGTTAATCAAAGTACTGAAATAACTGAAACTGTATAGCCAGGAAGAAAAAAGTAGGACAGTGTGCCCCCACACTGATGGTGCCCCCACTGGCAGTTTTTACAACAATCTTGATCTGGTGTGGGGTGCCCTAAACCCACCAGATCACTTAGCCCATAGCCTAATAAGGGAAATAACTTGATCCAACTCTCAGATACACATTACGAATACCGCAGGTCCAGACCAGATGCAAAATAGGGAACCGTAACGGATGAATCCCATCGTAAATGTTACCATTCACATCACTTCCATCCAAAGCAATTTGGTTGGTAATAAAATAATTACATTACCGGTCACCATTTTAACAACTCTGAACGAGCACCAGTGGCCGATCAATTCTGTGAATTTTCGTTCAGATCGGCTTGTAAGTTCATGAGAAAATGGTTAAGATTTGACCTACTTTTAGGGTGGTGGCCATCTTGGATTTAGTGACGCCGCCATTGTTATTAAATTCTAAAAAGCTTCAGAAAACAATAATATCTGTAACATTTGACCAGCATCCGCCAAGTGGTTCATCAGAAGAATCCTGAAAGGGGACCCGGGACCCCCAGACACCCTCCCCCCACCATCTGAATCCACCACTGGTCAGTACGTATTCCATTACTTGATGGCGTCTTATATATGGTTCTACCCTCAATACAGGCCTATACTGGGTCGTTGTAATATGTTGCGATGGTGTCAAACTATATACATGTTCGTTTATTTACAAAGGTATAAAACACACTTGCTACCAATGAAGTAAACAATGTCCACCTAGTCTAACTAAGCTCCAATTACATAACTTTTATTTACAGATTAGTATATTATAACTATTAAGTAATGCTGAATTTTATTAATTTAATACTGTTATATATGACAAAAAGAAACGGTGGTTATAAAATAAGAACGAATTGACCAATTTGAAAAACGCAAGGGGAGGGAATTGACCAAAATGAGAACGAATTGATTTGACGGTGAATTGAAACGAGAACGAATTGACCAGATACCGGCAAAAATTGAGACCGCCAGCCATAGTTAATATTTTTAAAGATAGATACATGTAGTAGCATACGTCGGACGCTGACATAACTGCATCTGACGATATAGACTAACATGCCATGTCTCTATATCATGTTTAACTTTTATGTATCATGATCATTTATTATTTACGTTGCTATAGACACTGGCTTCCATCCTGTTGCGTCACATAGCGAAATCTAAAATCGAATATTTGACACGAATATGCGCATAATTTTGACACTTCGTGAACTGTACGATACCGAAATAATCTGACAATACATGTACGTTTAATTAATATTTATACACCAAAGTTCATTCATATTTCATATGCAACTACTTTCCTTACTAGTTATTGCTCAACATTTCTTTTCCACGGTAAATCAGCTTGCATAAATCTTTCAGTTTATCATCGTCGCCATTTTCTTTCTGAGGACAATATCGGTATTCTGCAAAGTAACCGACCAATGAAATCGATTGACAAATGTGGTGGTTTCCCGCTCAGATTCCAGATAGTCTGGCAGCCAGGAGTATGGAACGTTCCATGCAGCAGCTTAACTTTATTTTGAATAACATTGTTTTTTTATTTGTGATTTTGATTTCCCGGATCAAACTAGTCATAGCCATAGTGCATTAGTATAATATTTATTCACATAAAATATTACACAATATATTATTTCGGTAAGTGAGCGCCTAATTAATATACCGAGTAAAAAAGAAAGTGTTCAATTTTATTTTGGCTGTAATTTCTAAAATAAATCTGTAAATGTCACAAAACTTTCACAATTAGTTCAGGTGATATTGGCCTATCATACCTGATGATCATATCGATATTGCAATGCTTCAGTGGCGTTGAATAGCGCTATGTGTAGTTTTGACATTTCTGCACGTGCAAGTCGTAAAACTTGTTCACGAATGTTAAAAAGTGGTTGACCTCATTATTTAGACACTTTGCGAGTAGGAAATCACAACACATTTGTGAGAGATCACGTTGCAAAATTCCTAGGCTTCGCCAAAATCAGAGAGTCCAAACCGTGACGATGCTAGCCTCCGGTCAAACCACTGCGGCCGTCGTTAGAGCTTTCGGTTGCCACCGAAACACCATTTTTCGTCTGCAACGGCGTTTCCAAATGACACGTGGCATAGTGGATCGTGCCATGTTTGTCAGATAATACATCACGGTAATCGTAATGATAGAATGCAGTGGGGCATGCGTCATTTGCGTTGGCGACGTGCTCAATGGGCTAGTGTTCACAGACGAGTCGCTGTTTAATTTGAGTCATGCTGACGGTAGAGTTCGCGTGTACCGAAGGAAGGGGAAGCGTTTCGCTTATTCGTGCCTTCTGCAGAGGGATATATTTGGTGGGGTGGGGGTGGCATCATCGTTTGGGGATGAATCATGGACGGACGAGCATAAGACATTCGTATATAGACAACGTTCTACGGCCAGCAATGATTCCTTTTCTGCAGATACACGGCCCAGGAATCATTATGCAGGATAATGACAGGCCGCACACGGCTAGAATTACCCGCAATTTCCTTGACCAAAACAACGTTCGCGTTTTGCCTTGGCCCGCTTCATCGCCAGACATGAACCCAATTGAGCATATCTGGGATGAATTGGACAGAAGGGTAGGATCCAGACACGTGATCAACAATGTACGGGAATTATCCGAAGCCCTGGTCCAGGAATGGAATCGGATACCAGAAGACGTCATCCGACGTTACGTACAGTCTATGCGTAGACGCATAGTGACGTTATTGCGCAAGAGAGGTGAGCATAACCGATATTGATTGAAACATCCGCCCAAATCGCATTTGTTATTCGAAAAGTTCACGCAACCGCCAACACTTCAACAATGATCAACTTTGTTAATTTCAAAAGTGACCCCTATGGTGTTTCAACTGGCGTCACATGAGAACCACTTAAAGCACCATTCTCAATCCACAATAGTCTTATGGCGCATATACTTCCCTAAATTGTAATATATAATATGCCATTCTTCGACATGACAGTACATTTAAAATCTACCAACATATACAGTGAACACTTTAATTTTTGACTCAGTATAGATCTGGTATATTTGAATTACTTCATGTCTTTTCAGCGTTCCAGCATTTTACAACCGATTCCTGTGAAAATTATCGGTCTGCCACAGGTCTCACTGTTGCATTTGCATATCCCCGTAGATGGGTGGCCGGTCTGCTATAGGTCTCACTGTTATTGTGCGTGCATACCAGGCTTATATACGTCTGTCCCGTTCCGTCCCGTCTATTGTTAATGTCTGTGTATTGTATATTCGTATTCATGTTACCCGGTCCACGAGAAAACCTGACCTGACTATTCGCAGTATGGTGTACGATCGGGGTCAAAACGAAATTTACAGGTGCAGCTAAACAAAATATGCAGGTGCACCTGCATTTTTACAGCTGCACCTGTAAATGTATAGCTGCACCTGTAAATGTATAGCTGCACCTGTAAATGTATAGCCGCACCTGTAAATGTATAGCCTTGCACCTGTAAATGTATATGCTGCACCTGAAAATAAACAGCTGCCACCGTATGTAGCTGCACCTGTAAATGTAAAGCTCCACCTGTAAATGTATAGCTGCACCTGTACAATACATCTATAGCTGCAGGTGTACATTTTACAGGTGCAGCTATACATTTACAGGTGCAGCTGTAAAAAATGCAGATGCACCTGTATATTGTTACAGCTGCACCTGTAAGTTTAGTTTTGACACTGTCACGAATCGTAGCTGACTATTTTCTTTATCATCCATTAATTGTAACACGGGTCACACAATACTAGTATATAGCACATTAATCGAATATTCTAGTACAGACGATCGAATGGGTATTGGTGTGTGAAATATCGCTCCCGTGGAATAAACCGCTGGAGATAATAACGCTTTATTGGAAACCGCGCACGGACCACCAGTATTGGATTTTGCACTGGTTATATCTGGATGATCTACACTGTATATGCAGACTTGGATGCTAGCCTACTGATCTAGTAGGTCATATCTACTTATGAAGTATTTCAGATTAATTCACCAGATATCTCATGAGCTAGACTGACTGTTAGAACAGTAGTCCACTTACGCAAAATTGTAAGCAAAATGTTGGCACATAAGTTTTACATGGACAGGCAGACTACATGAGGATAGTCGTGCATTAGGGTGGGAGTATATATTGGATTTAGCACCATATACTATCAGTCGGACACTCAATTACATTCTTGTGACACATTTGAGCACAAGTTTTCACTGGGAATTGGTGAGTACATATGTTTTAGTTACTTTCTAATGCTGCCATTTAAGTCTGAATCTTGCCAAGACCGGAAATTCTACGCATCGTTATCGTATCCTCGATAATACTGCACTATTTAATTTACCTGATTTATTTGGCCCGTTTCGACCAAACGCTTGGTCAATAAAGGCCGTATGGCATGTATCCGCTGGTGTAGATTATCTCCCTTAAACAAATATTAATGATTCATTAATTCGCCGTGCTTACGTGTAAATGATAACGATTACAGGACTGGCATGTGGGAGCATTCCGTTAGTATTGTAATGGCATATTATTATCGTGTGTTTTGTTGCATGTCACTCTTGACTAATTGCATTAGCAATTTATTGTATTTGTAAACGAAGGTCGAACTCGATTGAAATGTTCACTAACATTAGCTATGCACTTTATATTGCGATTCAGTCCAATATCAGTCTGCGCCCTGTACAATACATGAGAATATTGCCAATTTTCACATGTCACAATTGTAACGTGAATTTTTTGGACGACTTTCATTACTCTATGGGGGACACATGTAAACTCCTAACCCAGTCGTCTGTACATTCATTTTATTAAGTCATATACGTTCACAGTGTATTGTAAATATTGTAAATGCTATTGCGACCAGGATAGACCAGATCAGACAGTTCTGCTCTAAGTGCACTGATTTATACATCAGTAAGCTGCAATAAGGACATGATGTGAAGTATAATTTGTTTCAATCACTGATGCTTTGGGTCAGCCTGTGGAATCCTACAGTCTGATTACAGTATACAGTGTTTATTATTAGTAATGTAATACTGTGAGTCTGCACAGGGAAATACTTGGCACATTTGCTCTTTATTAAGTTAGCGCAGTTGGCCACGGGTCTGATCAGGGTAAGGCCTGTCACAATCAAATGTTTGTTTACTGATCATCTAATCCAACATAATAAACAATGATATTGAAGTGCAGTACACGAAAACATGACAACAAGGATGCCGCCTTGGTATTGTCAAATCAGTCCAGTTGGGTGGTAGAACCTGGTTAGCCACCACATAAATTCTCCTGCAAACTTCGCCATAATGCGTCAAAGTGACAGTATTATACAACGCAATGATGAATAAAAAATGATTAATACATGTGGGCCACGCCATACGAAAACCGGGCTTAATGACAACGTCATTAAAAGCGGTAAACGACGTCGGAAAATCGACGTTTCAAATTGTCTAGCGTCGCCTTAAAAGTTCACAGTTTGCCCCCCCCCCCCCCCCCCCCATTTACGTTTACTGGTGTTAGTTAACATTAAGTGTGAACAGAAAACGGAACATGATAACTTACTGAAACTTTCACTAATATGAGACGCGATACCTTGTACCTCGGTACACATATTATGACGTCATGACTTGACGTCACGTACTTGTGACGTCATTGGACGTGAATACATGTTTGACGTTATGGCCATAGTATCGTGACAAAATATTATAGCAAGGATACTTGCACGAGTTCCTCGCAGCATCAATGACTTAGAAATACTTCAGGCGCTGTGCATTGTCGCCTAACTGTCGTTCTTTGACATTTTTACTCTTTTTCGTCGGTCGTCTTTATGAATTCAAAATGGTGAACTCATAATTTAACTGGCTACATATCAGCGAAGTCTTCGCTTACACTGCACTTTGATTCCTAAATAATCTTAAATATGAACAACCTAGTGTATGCCAACGATATTACCATCTATTATCTTGGTAAATTGAGACTTTTGAACAATTATATCCAGTACTTAGCGAATGATATGCCATTTAATGCCACTCATTTTATCATAAATGGAGGTAGACACGCAGCTATATATTGACATAAATATCCGGGGTTTGTATTGAATTTAAAATAAATGCATCAACATATTAATTGGAAATGTGAAGGTCATAAACTTGCTTTTTTAGTCGAAAGTGCTTGTGTAGTATCAAATCATCAGTTTATCACTTGACTGCATACTAATGTAGACCAGGCGGTGGTAATGAGATCCTAAAGAAAGACACACGGCGACAATTATAAGGTATCACGCTACCAAATCTGCCCGGTATCGTGTTTTATCACAAAGTTAATGTTATAAGCGGCCTACTGTCTACTTTAAAATATGTCGTCGCATACGAAATGTTGAATGATGTCGCTATTATTCCCCAAAATTATTTCAGACAGCAGCAAACAACAGGGAAACGCCTCACTCTGCCTTATTTGAAACTTATTCATACGAAATTACGTTACTTGGGCCGCAATCCAAAACATAACGTTACATTAGCAACTGCAACACGAGCCATAAACATTATGTTCATACTTTGTCTTGGCCTAATGGGAGACACTTGGCCAGGCTACGAGATATCCAAATTTGGTTGACATTCGATCAAAGATGACAAATATATAGGACTTGTCCGGACCAACACCCCATGTATACGCCGTTGATAAAAACGTCGTAATTTCGACGTCATTGATCTAAAACGTCATATAAGTTTTTACCACGCGTCATAAAACTACTTCTAAAATGAAACATAATTGGGATACAATGATAATTTTGGCGGAATATGGCTTTTAAAAGATGTACAATTCAGAATACGCGAAAAAGTAAAAACTGAAAATGTTGTCATTAAGCGCGTAGTTGTGCAAAAAGTACACACAAGATAATGTTGACTTTGCCCAAGGTTACGTGTCGTTTGTCAATTATTCACTAATAGTATAAAATTATACATACACTACTTAAAATCAACCTACATGGCAGGCCTATTCGTTTACTACTCCATTACGCTTAAACGTTCTTATTGACGTTGAAGTCGCCCGTTAGTGTTAACGTCGTAATTGCGACGTCATTGAGCTAAAACGTCGTTTGCGATTCTACCACGTGTTACAAAAATACATGTAACATGAAAAATAATTGAGATTCAGTGATAGTTTTTGTGGTATATGACTTTTAAAAGATGCGGTATTCAGAATATGCAAAAAAGTGAAAAATGATTGTTTTGTCATTAAGCCCGGTTTTCGCATGACGCGGCCCATGTATAATGTACCCATGGAATTTAGTAAATAGTATCTCCGTGTTCTGGTCGGAATTATTGTATTTGTGATTAAGGTTGATTTCTTACATTTACGTTTACGTATAATGACGGTGTCATGTCTTATTAGTATTTAAATATCATATGCATTCACGGGTGCTGAATTCTGTCTTACGTTTAAACAAGTAAACATCATTTAATGCCATATAACTACACAACGATTTGACACAAATAAAGTATTTGTATTGCTTATTTTAGAAACAATACACAGAGAAGACTGATCTACATACATTTATTTACCTCATCATATAACTGTGTTGCTCTACATCGTCGATATTGGTCTGAAAACACACCGATTACGTGTAGCTTACAAAGTATTAAGTTAATTCAAATGTTGTACATCAACCATCATGTGCATACATATATGTACATATATGCAATAAACTATGTTTAAACTATGTGCATACAGCCGCTTTGTGGAAACTGACTACTTTCAAAGAAATAACACATTTGACCAAAACACGCAATAATATCATAGAGAGTCCTCAGTGGTTGTACTAAGTAGGTTGCAAACACGTAATGGTAGCCAGAAACCGGAATAAGCTACTGGATGGCTGATATATGTTATTGTAGTCACGGATTGTGACATAAATATATAGACGTATCATCCATTTGTACTTGTTCAATTGCTATATTCAGACACTCAAGCTGTTAATGGCGTTCCCTAGAGGAGCCATTTCGTGCGATGTTGCACAGTAAATAACATTGAGTATTTGCGTTTGTGGAGCCAATGATATGAAAGACGACATCTGGTATTTATACAAGTCCTTGAAATATATTGTAAAGTGCAATATATCTCCCCGCTAACAATAGAAATATGAATGCTACTACAGATGGCAAGACAAGACAAAACAATATCCAACATATCTAACTGAATGCACCATTTTAAATCTTATATTATTATATAATTGTATTATTATTATAATGTACTACATTAGATGTAGTATCCGAGTGTAATTAATTAAGCTATTCACTATGCAGGTTGGTCATCAGGTAATATCGTGATATTTGGTGGCCATCATGGACTAATGGTATTGAAACACGTGTCAAAATGCATACCCATATGTATTGGAATAAGTATATACCTAAATACAATATTGGTATACAAATTCCCTCTGATCTGGGGTCCGATTGCAAGTATATAGTGTTTCTTATTTCAAGATAGGTAGCAAGTACATTGTAATATATTCAAATATGGCATATGGCGGCCATCTTGGACTTCTGTTATATAGATTAGTATATAATTTCACATCAAACTTACAAAACAAAACACATTCCTTGTTTTAATAAACACATAATTAAATGGCGAATTAGTTAAATTATGTAAAATATTCATATTTGGCGGCCGTTATGTAAACTATTCACATTTGGCGGCCATCTTGGATATTGTCCATATGCAGCTGTAACAGGAAGAGAAAATATGCACCCGACCGAGGACTCGAAACCTGCACCTCCCGTTTACAAGACGGTCGCTCTACCGACTGAGCTAACCGGGCACAGATACATATTCTCTCTCCTGAGTTACTAGATCCGTACCGTGACACAGCTAAGGAATTTAATTTTAACGTTGCCCATTTGTGTGAACATGTTATTACATTCATTATGCTCTCTTAAATGGTTTAATTTCCTCCTGGGGATGCAATTATATGGCACAATATATTTAGTTGGCAGCCATCTTCAATTTATGCAGATTTCTCCAACTGCTCGAGGGTAACAGGTTGTCATCAAGGGCGGATTCGCAGAGGGAAAAACCTAAAATTTGGCGAGTATAGATTTTTGGCTCTAAAATACGCCAGAACGCAGCAAAATGAGGTGTAGATATCAAACGTATTTCACATGGCAGTCTCCCCAGCTCCGCTCGCTCGACGAACAGACGGTGATAGTTCGAAAATATAGTAAACTATTTCAATTAAGAAGTCCCCCCCCCTTAACCTGAAATCCTGGACCTGCCCCTGGTCATCAATCAGATTCTAAAACTAGAAAGTCTACATAGGCAAAATCAATAATACACTAAATTATTCAAAACAATGTTAAGCCCCAAAATCGGCTTTTGGCTGCCGGACTAAAAAGAGAATTACAGAAGTTAATTTATTCTGCCCGACATTCTTCGGCAAAATGGCGACCGAAGCGTTGTAAACTCTGTACACTTTATGTAGTCACACAAAAGGAGCGATAAACACTTTATTTTAATAGGCAAATCACCTATTGTAACTCATACAGGCTATTTAATATAATTTGTGGTTTGGCATTTCTGGTTTAACACCATTAGACACGTATTTAGACAATAATATGCAGATTTCAAATATTTAAATCAGTCGCTTGGTTCAAAGGCTATCTTTGAGGCCTATGGCGGTATCGGTAGTAAAGCCATATTGCTATGTCTACTGACGATACTGTAAATATACACGAATTACCTTAAGTTTGTACTTTATCCGTAATCGACCTAAATTGTTCTTGTAACCGCCAACTGTATTTACAATCATTAGCTAACCATTAATCTACTTCCGTATACGTACTATATCACTGCATAGCTCGTAACTAACTACAACGTGCATACGATCGAAACTAAGTTACCCACACATTTGTCCACGAAGATCATGAAATAAATCGCCACTCACGTATCTATATTTATATTTTCCGATTATAGAAATGACGTGTTTTCCGGGAATTGAATCCGAAAATGGATAAACTTTACAACTAAACGGTCTGCTGAGTATGGAGGCTTTGCGGCGTGCCGTGCAGTGTAGATCAGCATGCCATGTGCGGGGAAATATATCGTTTTATCATAATTTGAGAACAAGGCGGTCGCCTGGAAGTGTCTCACCCTCTACCAGATGGGTGAAGGTTACTTGAATGACACAGGGCGGTTAGCTATCAATGTGAGGACGCCACTAAGTATTAGTTAAAGTGCATTGGTTTCGAGTTATGCCACAGTTGAGTATCGATCGTACATGCGAACGTGATCAGATATTTAAACAAGCGCCCTCGGTATTGTAGCATGGCACAGACCAATTGTCAATAAACTGATAAGCACACCAGGTGATTTTGTACCCAAAGACAATACGCCCCATTTCTCCAGTGACATTTCACAGGTGTGTGTCCACTTTCAGTGAATAGATCATGCATTGCATGATGGTGTTTGTTGTAGTGTACATGTATAGGCCGTCATCTAGAAATGGAAACCCTCCCCCCACGGCGGATTTGTGTAATGTAGACATAATTATATTTACTGAAACTACATTCAATTACAAGTCTTATGCTATATGTCTACGATATGTAACCCGCTGGATGAATATTTGGCACCATTTTGAAGTATACTACCTTCGGACTTTTCGCCATTATGAAAACAAATTGCAATTTTCATTGAAATTCGACTATTTTTTTATCATTTGAAGCAACCGATATGGCAATTTTGTTCATAACTATGCAATGGAATAAAGTTCAATTAAATATTCTCTTACAATTCAGATGAATAATGTTGCATGTTAAAGCTCATGTGAGCTATTGTTACCGCATTGTTCTCCTCGGTAACCATTGGGCCTATCGTCACCAAACGCATGGTCATGGTCCTTAGGTAGGGGGATTACAAATTTGTTAAAATGACGTCATTCGTAATCCAAGATGGCCGCCATCTATAAAATAACACAAATTCTTCAACAATCTTCTTCTCAAGAATCGATAACCGGATTTTGACAAAACTTGGTAGGAATGATCGATGTACAATGCTCTTTCAAAGTTGCTAAAATGGTGAACACGGGGTAAAGAATGGGCGTGGCCCGTGGGGTCAAATTGGGGTCAAATTGTATTGTTGACCGAATATGGTCATGTCATATATCAAATCGAAGGTATAAACGAGGCGATCACTCTGGTGCATTTCAGAATTCTTCTTCACATGAACCATGGTAGCCAAACTTGAAAGTTATGGTCCATGTGTGAAGCCTTTTCAGATTTGTTAAAATATAGATCATCTCGCTAATCCAAGGTGGCCCCCTCTAAAAATAGCATAAATTCTTAAAAAATCTTCTTCTCATGAACCGTTAGTAGGATTTCAACGAAACTTGGTAGGAATGATCGATGTGCAATGCTCTTTCAAAGTTATAATGGTGACGCCGTGGTCAAAAATGGGCGTGGCGCGTGGGGTCAAGTTGTATTTGTTATCGAATATGGTCATGTCTACATCAAATCGAAAGTATGAAAGAGGCGATCGCTCTGTTACATTTTTCGTCAAAATTTGATGCTCATGTCATCCAAGATGGCCTCCGAAATGTTTAGAGGTCGTTCTTTTAATAGAGATTTCAAAACTCTTCTTCGCACGAACCGCTTGGCTCATGGTTGCCACACTTCACAGTTATGGTCCATGCCTGAAGCTTTTTCACATTTGTTAAAACGGAGGTCGTTGATAATCCAAAATGGTCGGCGTCTAAAAATAGCACACATTCTTTAAAAATATTCTTCTCGTGAACAGCCAGCCAGATGTCTACGAAACTTGGTAGAAATGATCAATGTAGAATGCTCTTTCAAAAGTATTAAAATGGCGATCCCGGAGTCAAAAATGGGCGTGGCCCGTGGGGTCAAATTGGATTCAAATTTTATTTTTGACCGAATATGCTCATGTCATATTTCACATTGAAGGTATCGATTAGGCGATTGCTCTGGTGCAATATTTGTCGGAATCGGATGATTATGTCATCCAAGATGGCAGACGAAAGGTCAAAAGGTCATCCTTTTATGAGATATTTTAAACATCGTCGTCTCATGAACCGATTGGCCAATGGTCAGCAAACTCTACCTGTATGGTCCTTAGGTGAAGCCTTTCCAAAGTTGTTGAAATTAAGTTGGCCTGAAATCCAACATGGCCGCCGTCTAAAAACAGCACAAATTCTTAAAAAAAAAAATTCTCATGAACCGCCAGCAGGATTTCGACGAAACTTGGTAAGAATGATCGATGTACAATGCTCTTGCAAAGTTGTTAAAATGGGCATGGCCCGGAGGTCAAATAGGGGTTACATTTTTTTAAACATTTTTGATATAATATAGCCATGTCGTGTATCAAATCAAAGATATCTACAAGTGACCAAAACACGCAAAATATCAGTGGGAGTCCTGAGTGGTTGTGCTAAGTAGGTTGCAAACACGTAATGGTAGCCAGAAACCGGAATAAGCTCTTGTGATTTTTTTGGCCGAAATCTGATAATTATGTCATCCATGATGGCCGCCAAAAGGTCCATTAATTCGGTATTTTGAACGTCTTTTTCTCAGGAACCACATGGCCGATGCTGTCCAAACTTCATAGTAGGTTAAGATCCTTGGGTGAAGCATTTTCAGATTTGGAAAAATGAGTCATCGCTTAATCCAAGATGAACGCCATCTAAAAATAGCACATATGAACAAAATGCCACATTCTCCTCTGGTGTTCATGGAGTCAGCTGAGCGAATTAGGGCCATCTTGTTTATTACCCCACCCACTGAATTTAAACCATTAAAGTAAGTGATAGTGCATATAATAAATGAAATTCATTACATGTACAATTTCCATTGTAACATGTGTGGGTTGGGAATGTTGAAAACATACTTTGGTTTTAACATTGTATCATCAACTGCAGACATCAGATACTCGGCATATATGGAATGAACATGTGTAATGAATACTACTAGGTAGCATTGCCACAGACAAAATACATCCTTATAAGTGATAGTGTATTTCAGATTGTGGACATAAAATGTGATTTTTGGAATGTTTCTCGGATTGGAAATATGTTGAAATGTATACGGATATGTTTCGATTTTGACGGTTCAGCGATGGTATGTGTGGCTTTATATTATGTAATGGAAGTTTGATGTAACAGTGAATTTTACAAAGAACAATAGAGTTTGAATGTATCGATGGAGGCCGCCATGTTTTGATTTTATTATTTATACGATAGTGCTATTGTGTTACAACAATAGCCCACGGCTAACACACTTTTTTTCCCATTGTATTACCTATGCCGTTATGAAAACTACGGAAGTCCATTCATGTCGTAACAATAAAATGATTAGCAACACAAAGTCCTGTTGAAATTTAAAAACTACGGAAGGACATAAGGGTCATAAATCACAAAATGTGAGTTGAACAAACAGATGAAACCACACAAAAGACAGAAAGCAGCCATGAACAGGGAAAAAGCGAAAAGCGTAAACGGAGTGAACAATCGAGTACCAGTGAGCTAGACGCTAGCACTGTAGACACAAGTGAGAACCCAACAAACTCGAAATCAAAGCAAAAATCAAATAAACTTGCGAAACCGGAAACGAAAATTGATGATTTTTTTAACAACGCCAATGACTAAAAACATACAAAAATGGGGATGAAAGAAATCAGACAGCAGTTAAAGGAAGCGAACGCGAAACTAACAAGTGTTATAAACAAAGTTGATAAAACAGACACAAAACTATAAGCGGTGGTAATGAAAAACGACGGCTCGTTACGAACAGTTCTAAAAGAAATGAAAACGGAAATAAAGTAAGAACTGTTAAACTCTTTAGTAAACAGATTAGAAATATTTGAAAGTAGAATTTACGACAGAGAAGGAACAGTAGAAGAATTGAAGATACATGTGAAACGCCTCGAAAGTGAAGTCGTTGAGCAAAAAAAATAAATTAATCACTAAGAAAGAAAATAAACCAAGCTGACGACAACATGAACGGACTTAAAATGATACAGAACACTACAGCAGGTTCAACAACATCAGAATTGACGGTATTGTCAGTGAAAATGCCAACGAAACGGCCGTGGAAACCACCAGCATTGTCATCCAAACTCTTAATGGAAAAATGAACATTGGCCTGCGAAAGGAAGATATAGATATTGCGCACTGACTGAAGAAATTATCCGGAGGAAGTCAAGAGGCCATCGTAAAACTCCAATCGCGGCTCATGAAGGACAACATTCTGCGAAACCGACGATCCCTGCGAGGAACCGGAATATACATTAATGAAGAGTTAACGTACATGAACCAGCAAGTCTTCATGTCCGTAAAACGAAATATCCCAGACGAGGTTGACAGTGTGTTCACCAGAACCGGGGTGATTATATATATATATATATATACAAAAACTAACTAGCTGAAGACAGTGGTATACCCCGAATACCAACATTGGCTCGATCTACCGTGGCCGAGTAGAGGGTCCTCACAGACGCAGAACAGACGGGACACTCCCAGAAGAGCGCGCTAAGAATTGAACTTCTCACTGTAACCCAGGAACGATAACTCTGTCTTCATCCCACACACTTATAGAAATACAATAAACTGTAATATATCAAATCATCAATACTACACAGACATATCAAATCATACACCACTAAACTAGTTATTGACGTCTGCTGTATTTTTGGCTGTAAAATTGGCAAATAAATGTAATCAACACCTCGTTGCGACGGCACATTGGAGTCGTCCCCCAATGCTTCCTATGCGCTGTCGAAACGTGTATTTTTCTGCAGAAGATGTAAATGAAAGCAGCAGACGACAATTGCCGGTGCACGCCTAGCTAATGGCTAATACATACATGTAACGGTAGTGATATGTAATTCCAAGCGATATTAACAATCGTGACGAAGTACAATACAATGCAAGTGAAAACAATGTATTGTCTACTGAAGGAAGGCCAGTGTAACTCATGGCCTAATTTTAGAAGTATTGGTCACATACGTTAACTACAATGTATATATTTAGTACTATTGGCGTTGACCCTGATTAGGATGTATGGATACGTATAGGCTAATCTGAGTCTGCGCAAAGAATACCGGAAGTCAAACTTTTTTGTATGACTATTGTGTTATCACGAGACGAAATATGTACCTGCATAATATTGCACACGACACATTCAATATGTTGTTAACATATTTATTAATGTTTGAACCTAGGAACTAACAAGCTAGTATATATACCAATTGGCACGATTTACAACACAACACGGATCTATACTGGTGGCATTTGATCATAAACTCCATTTTGTCTGTCAATAATCGGCAAATTATTTGAGCAAGAGAGCACATATTTTCAACTGAGTGTATAACGGTATATAGTCAGGGATCGCGGTATTACATAGGCCACAGGCTGGGAAAATGGACCCTAACACATGTGCTATGAGCGTAGACTGTGATCAGCCTGTGCATCGGCTCATTCTGATCATGACCTACTCTGTTCACAACTGATCCACGGTAGTAACAATAATAAGCAGTAACACGATTATTTCAATCGAATTGTGTATGAGAGTGTTCTCAGTAAATAATATATCCTATTGATGCAAAAGCATTGATGCCATTTTTCTCAGCCGGGAGCATATGCACAACATATCATCAAGGTAGCGGCATCGTGCTACATGCATATTTATGAAAACAATACGATCCACTCATTATGCAACACATCAGAGATACGGATGGTCATATGCATCGTGCAGAACTTAAAATTGTATTTGCTGTTACTTACACAGAGCACATTATAACAATAACATCAATACCGTTTTGTATCAGGTTGATGCCTATATGGGATCTTTTTTATTTTCACACTTTATATGATCGACATGACGGTACGCACCCATGGCCGTTTGACTAAACTCCACAGGACTAAGAACATTTTTAGAAAAGTATTCACAGAAACGTACTAGCTATCGGTAAAGACGATATATAGAAACGTCAGACTAAATGTTTGTCATGAGGAGTTTAGTGAGGCGGAACACATATGAAAAAGAAATGATGTATTAATTGCATTTATATGCGGACGCTGTGTAAAACATCTATATCTGTATTACATGTTTGCTTTTATTTCGCCAATGTTTCGCTAATAGCAAACATATATTAAAACAAAGTTATTATATATAAGCTAATCACACCCAAATTTCTGCTCAGAAAAAAGAAAACTAATAGCAGATATGGATGCGTAAATAAAAAAAGCGCAGAAAATGACTTACATATACTATTGGCCTTTATGTGTGTGTGTATTATAATTGTTAAATGTCAATATTATAGAAAAAACACACAGCTTATATTTTAAGTTGTTGTTGTGTACATTCGGTTTTCTGTAGTATTGCCTCTATCTGAATCTATATTCATCCGAGGCGTAGCCGAAGAGGAATGTGGTTTCAGGTGGGCAATATGGCACGATGTTGACTTTGTAGAACCACAAGAACGTATTTGTCATACCGAAGATTATTGATATTACTCCAAAATCTATGTTTTAACGTCATATAAATATGGCGCCAAACGGCACGACGTCATGACGTTGCAGATACTACCCAACGTCATCCAAACATAAACGATTAGAAATTCGTTAATAACATTTGGCAATTTCTGGACTGAGTTTTAAAATCTAACTATTGTTTTCTTAGTTAGGTCATTACCAATTAATATGACTGTGTATAGGGGGTGATTACCAATTTTTTTATTTTCGACTCAGCCTCGACCTGTCGCAATTTTTTATTCGAGCATTATTGACTGCCTTGACAGGTAATATGGGCTCATATTGCCCATCAAGCTGTCCAATCAAAACGATAGAAATTATATGCGGTATGAAAAGAAATATGTATGCGTTTGTTTAAACATCATCCGTTCATAATTATAATAAAAGTGATGGATATGTTTTGACAAGCTCGGTGTGTCTTCCAATCTCAACCGTGCACTCAGATCGAAATCCACTCTGCTTGACTAATAATTTTATTATATTACTTGAAATTGGAAACTCAACTTTCAATTCGTATTGTTACTGGAATCATGCACCAGATATTGTATTAATTATAAAACAGTCGACACTCAAGGTAAGCAGCCCCAACTGTGTGAATATCGTGAGTGAGCTCTACTCTGCCAGATAGACACATTTACTTATTTTATTTTTACTAAGCGTAGAAATCCAAGTTTGTTTTAAAATGTCAGAGACAATAGTGCATTCAGATATGGTTCTGCACTGCCCTCCTGATACTGTGTTATTTTTACATTTTTCTCACACAAAAATTACAGCTTGGTACATTCAGCGATCACCCAAACCAGTATGTATTGTTCAATATTGATACTTATTATTTCTCCAACGCTTTAGATACATGTAGCATACGAGTCGCGTGTCACAACCCTAATATACATTTTTGCGAACATATATAGTGTAGACAGACAATGTGGGCCCCAATCAGTATGCGCATCTGTGTAGCCTGATTGAGGAACACGCAGTCAGTTTTCTTATTATAGTCCAAAACATTGACATCACACAATTATCGTCAATGAAAGCCAACTATTATTGAATTTGGAAGTTGTCAGTAAAAAATGCATTTTCCTCAATCCGAATGAAATTATTTCAAATATTACTACACCCTGACCGTACCGACCTCTTCCCAATATATTATATCCCCGCCTATGTAAAGATAAAGCTAACAATCCTACATATCATATCTCAATGAAAATACCCCTATTCAATGGACATGAACTAGTAGGTATGAATGTCATGTATATAGTTTGTGAAAATAAGAAAAAATATAAAAACACTATAACCAATGGACTCGAAATTATGTAGCTTCAATGTAAACGGGCTTGGGAACAAAACCAAAAGCACAAAACTATTTTCCTGGTTGAAACAAAATAAATTTGCTGTCTGCTTTCTACAACAGCTTTATTGTACACATGGATGTGTAGACCAATGGAAAAACGAATGGGATAATGAAATATATATTTCTGGTAACAGCTCAAATAGTATCGGAATCGGAATTATGCTCAATTTAAACTTTTCATATAATATTATAGAATACAAAGATATAATTCCAGGAAGACTGCAGTTGCTAAAGATATGTATAGCCAGTACGACACTAACATTAATAAACATGTATGGACCTAATATTGAAGATATAATTTGTTTTACTACATTGGAACATTTAGTGATTGAGAATAATAGCGAATCTCTAATATTGGGAGGCGATTTTAACAACGTCATCGATTTCAATTTAGATAAGATAAATGGCAGAAGAGATACAAATAAAAGATGTTCAACGAAAATAAATGACATTATAAGTGAAAATGAATTGTATGACATATACCTGTAAACAGAATCAGACATCCAGACCACAAACATTTTACTTGGCATTCTAATCATAGACCACCAATATTCTGCAGACTAGAATACTTTCTTATATCAGCTAATTTACTAAATGCAGTAACACATTATGATATCTTACCTGGGTTTTTGTCTGACCATTCAGCAGTATTGCTAAAGCTAAATTTATGCGAACTAATAAGAGGACCAGGATGTTTTAAGCTAAATAACAGTATTTTGCTACAAGAGGAATACAAACAAAACATAAAACATTCAATTCAGGAAACAATAAATCAAAATGTAGGTTGTAACCCAAATACTATGTGGGAACTAATAAAAGGAACTGTAATAAATGAATCAATACAAATTTAAAGTATGGTGAAGAAGAAAGATAGAGCAAATGAACAAGAAATAGAACTTAATATAAAAAAGTTAGAATAAAACTTAGCAAATGCCCCAAACAATCCAATTATATTAGACGAATTAAATGTCGAAACAAATAAACTTAGTGAAATCATTAACGAGAAGATTAAGAGCATACTATTAAGATCAAAGGCTGAATGGGTTGAAGGGTCAGACAAAAATACGAAATATTTTACAAACTTGGAAAAGAAGAGAAGCGAAGCAAAAACAATTAGACAATTAATTATAAATGGGACACTGGAAAACAACCAAACTGATATGCTAAACCATGTATAACACTATTATATGCATATTTATGATGAAGGTAATAATATAAAACACACTAACGACACATATTTCAACTTCACTGACCACAAACTAAACGAAAACGAAAAACAGTCTTGTGATGGCTACATTAATGAATTTGAATGTGTAACAGCAATAATGGAAATGAAAAACATGAAAAGCCCAGGATCAGATGGCATAACTGCTGAATTTTACAAGCTATGCTGGAATGACATAAAAGAGCACTACATAAAATCGATTAATTACTCATACGAAAATGGATCTCTAACTGAAATGCAAAAACAAGGAATCATTACGTTACTGCCAAAAAAAGATAAAAACACACTTTCAATCGATAATTGGAGGCCAATTTCGCTATTAAATGTAGACTATAAAATTGCAAGAAAAGTTATAGGTATTAGAATAAAAAAAGTATTAAGCACAATACTAAACATGAATCAAACTGGTTTTATAAAATGTCGATATATAGGAGAAAATGTAATAACACTTATGTAACCAATAAATGAAGCTAATGAAAACAATACACCAGGTCTAATATTTTTTGCATATATCCAGAAAACGTTTGATAGCTTAGACCATAGATTTATCATTAAGTGTCTCAACAATCTTAGCTTTGGTAATTCACTAATACAATGGATATCTCTATGCTATAAAGATGTAAAGAGTTGTGTTTCGAATAATGGTAATCTATCAAAGTTTTTCAATATTAAAAAAGGTGTCATACAAGGTTGTCCGTTATCAGCATATATTTGTATTATTTGCATAGAATTTGTATAGAGTTTGTATCTAGACAAATAAACGCAAATGTAGAGATTAAAGGTTTATTTTTAGGTGAAAATGAAATAAAACAAACATTATTTGCAGACGATGCAAGCTTTACGCTGGATGGATCGGAACTATCATTTAAGGAACTAATACATACACTAGACACATTCGCATTAATATCTGGTCAAAACTAAATAAGTCAAAATGCACAGCACTAACAATCGGGGGGCTTAGACATAACCCAATTCTATGGTGTAACAACAAACAATAGACTTGGTCAAACGACCATGCATCAACACTTGGAATAATATTCACAAACAACAAAACATGGCTACATGATTTAAGCTTAATACCAAAATTAAGTCATTTCAAAACTGTTTAATAAACTGGAAAAAATGGAACTTGACATTAATTGGCAAAATAACTCTTTTAAAGACCTTCGCGTTACCTAAATTAATATACCCATTAACAGTGCTTGAGAATCCGGCTGAAAAAACAATCAAACACATCAATGATTTGATGTATGACTTTCTCTGGGACGGTACACCCGATAAAATAGCACGAAGAACTATAATATCCATGCATTTATCAATTCACTTAACTGTTCATGGATAAAATGTTTAAAGGCTAGACGGAGTCAGTTAAAACTTGCATATAATAAGGAACAAAATAAATATGGTGGTGATATACTATTTAAAAGCAATCTAAATTCAAATGACACCAAACATCTTATAAAACAATATAAGTTCCTAAACAATATACTAACATCTTGGTGCAAAGTCAATTTTAATCATTCATGTGCTAACATATCACATTAACTTTTGTGGCATAATTCAAACATAAACAATGAAATAAATATAGCTATGTTATATAAAGAATGGTATGATAAAGGTATTATGTATTTAAACCACATATATAATTTTAGAATAAAATACTTTTATAGTTTCGAGGACATGAAAAATATATATAACATAAATACTGGAGATTTTTTGAAATATTACAAATTATTAAGGTAAATTAAAACCGAATGGAAACTAGAAATGAAAACCGAGCCATTGACTAATGAAACGCCCAAATATGTAATAAATTTATGTTTATCATCGAAGCATATAAACAAAATGGTATATAATATACAGATTGGAAAATCAAGATTAGCATAACAAAAACATATAATCAAATGGGAAAACGAACTAAATAAACACGATATAGAATGGAAATACATTTTTTCATTGTCATATAAAAATACAATAAGTACAAAACTTTAGTATTTCAGTACAAATATTTGATGAGACTAATTCCAAACAATACCTTTCTATTCAAATGCAAATTAAAACCATCTAACTTATGTGAATTATGTCATATGAATGTGGATCTAATAAGCATCTGTTTTGGGAATTCACCGTCATACAACCTTTTTGGTCGGATATCAACCTGCTATTGCAAACAAGTAGTTTAGACTACAATAGTAATTTAACATATGAAAACATATCATTTTGTAACGTGAGGGTTGACTGCAAACTTAAAACAATGCTTATAAGCTTTTTAATTCTTCTAGCAAAATATTTTATTTTTAAGTGCAAATATGATGAATCGCAACCGCCGATAGGCCGTTTTAAAATATATTTGAAGCAAACAATACTAATAGAAGAGACTATTGCCACTACCAAGGATAAACTAGATATTTTCCATTCAAAATGGAGTGACTTTATGGAAATTAATACGTAAATCATTCACCTGTTATGTGTATCAATATACCTATATCAGCACAGAACATGTAATAGACGTCCATTCCTATATTTTATTTTGTTTTAACATTTTGATAACCTTTTTTTCACGTATTATTTTTTATCATAAAAATACACAACCTATAACAGTCGCATAGCCCAAACGCCCAATAAAACCCCTATTATTTATTTAAAAAACTCAATGTTACATGTAGAAAAGCAACAATACGTTATTATTCAGACTGTTCATTGAAATGTAGCCATGCGTATGAACTGACATATATATGTACTTTGTTCATTGAACTGTTTGTATATCTTGTGTTTGTACATGTACATGTATCAAAGAGAATAAAAAACATTTAATAAAAAAAAAAAAATACGAATTAAAGTACCATATGTTTATGGAGTTATTTAGGTAGATAGTTTTCCATTGAAATTCAGCACATATGAAGTTGAGCAACTTCTAGAATATGACTGTGACTAGCTGCCGATAATGGCTGTGCCCAGCATTGTAATCGGACTGGCGGATGCGCTGGCTCATCACTGCTCGTAAATGGTATTTAACAAGATGTTCTCACATAAACGTGTTTTGCATTCGGACGATAATGTACGCGTCTTGGAAACTGCTTCAAACGATTCTTGCGTCAGATTTGTATTTGTAAATAATTCTGCCAAAGTTGTATATATTTTAAGCTGCATCTCATCTCTTTAACGAACTGTTATTCGGTTATATATATGATGTGCCACGACTAATAACTTTATGTGGAAGTGCAGACATATATAATTAAATGTATTTGAATCGGCACTGCAAACGAAATACATTTATTTAGCCTACTAAATGTATATTCCAGTTTGAGGTGACATATGCGTGTGTCGGTTCGGGGTCATTAGTCCGTTGATTTGCGCACGCAACTATCATTGACAACCAAAGTGTCCACTACAGACACACATGTTGGAGATCGCATGGAAAACAGAAGCATGAACTGTGGACTTTATCTGACGAATAGATACATACCCTCATGTATACTTGGATCAAGGCTCGAACGGACTGGTCAACTTGAGCCGCTTATACCCCCACATATGTTATACAGGATTGTGTGTTGTACTATATCATTGACCGCGGTTGAGAAAGGACAACTTGCGTCATATGCGAGCAGCGTAGTCCCCGATCGGCCTGCGCATACGCGAAGTAGGAACATAACCTACATTGATCACTATGGCTGATAAAGTAGGTTTACTGACAAAGCGAAACACATTATCTCAAATAACAAAACGTAATGAATAACCGAACAAACAATGAGGGATCGTAGCTGGTTGTCTCCCGGTGAGTTTATTTATAGAAATGCGGCCAAAATCGTGTAATTTAGAGCCTTTTTCCTTCTCAAAAGGGGCGAATGTTGCATGGTTTGTTATGAACAGATTCAACACTTATAGTAAATTCAACTGGTGTTGATCCTGATCATCCTGCATATCTGCGCAGTCTGATCCGGGACTGCAGTATTATCAAGATTCGCATGTTCACACTTATTAATCTTATTGCGAGTGGTGTGAACTCGTATCGGACTGCACATATGTGCATGTGTGCAGTCTGATCTGGGTCTACTCTGTTCGCAAAACACATTTTTTTATGATATTCAGTCAGAAATAAACACTGAAATACAGCATAGGACCGGACCTCTGTGGATGGATTTGCAGGGGAGATAACTAGCTACGATCCTAAGACGCAAACATAAAGATCGTAGCTTGCTGCAAGTATGGTGTCCCCTTTTTATGCCAGCGGCCCAATGAATAGTGAAATAAATGTGTAAGCTGTCAATATATGTAGTATCGTATTCAAAGTCCGGTCTGCAATAACTCGACTTGACAGATTCTCTTAATATTGGCAGTGTATTAAATACCGACATGACTTGCAAACCACCATGACATTGCCTATTAATTTTCCACATCGATGCATTGGATTAAAACTTATGGGTCGTAGCATTTATTATAAGAATGTGATAACCCTGCGCAAATAATAAAATGAATGTACAGACAACTGGGTTTGGAGCTTACATGTGTCCACCATAGAGTAAATGAGAGTCGTCCAGAAAATTCACGTTGCAATTGCTACATGTTAAAATTGGCAATATTGTCATGTATTGTACAGGGCGCAGAACTGATATTGGACTGAATCGTAATATAAAATGCATAGCTAATTCTAGTAAACATTTCAATCGTGTTCGCCTTTCGTTTACAAATAGAATAAATTGTTACTGCAATTAGTCGTTAATCGTTATCATGTACACGTAAACACGACTTGTTAATGAATCAGTTCGATTTGACTAAGGGAGATAATCTACATCAGCGGATACATGCCATAGGGCTTTTATTGACCAATCATTTGGTCAAAACGGGGATACGATAATAATGCGGTAAATTGCCGGTCTTGGCAGGATTCAGACTCAAATGGCAGCATTAGAAAGTAACTAAAACACGTATGTACTTACCAGTTCCCAGTGAAGGCTTGTGATGCAATGTGTCCACAAGAATGTTTGAATGTCCGACTGCTAGAATAAGGTGCTGATAGTATATATGCAACTCTAGCGCACAATTTTCATACCGTGGTTCGCCTGTCAATATAAAAACTCTGTGCCATCATTTGGCTTACAATTTTACGTAAGTGGACTAATGTTCTAACAGTCAGTCTAGCTCATGAGATAACTGGCGAATTAATCTGAACTAATTCAGTCATAAGTATATCACGGCACATATAGTCACAAATACGTGACTATACCAATATCCGTATGTGAAAACCTATACGAGTCAATACTCGTATCCGTATTGCCAGAACATATACGACATCATTCCGGATAAGCCGTATTGTTAGAGAATCCGATGCTGCGTATAGTTTGACAATAGCGCTTACAATCCGATGTTGCTTATTGTTGCAAAATACGAAAACAATACGATATTGTGTATTCTTCACTAATACTCATTTGATACAATGAGGCGGACTCGGGAAGAAAACGCTTCCAATCCGATTCTGTGCAAATATCTCCCGATATAATGTTTCTTTTTCTGCAAATGTTATTAGAAATACAATATATATTAATCTGTCATCGAATTCCTATAACGTTAATGTCTCTTGAAAGAGTTCGGTATGTTATTTCCCCAAATCATATATAAGGACTTCAAAATTATTTTTGACGAGCTCTATACTTTGGGCTGCGTTATGACAAAGCCGCGCGTATTTCATTCATGACCAATTTAGATTCTGATTAGCAAATGTACTGTTGCAGCTTGATAGTAAAATATAAAATAATTGTTCGCTGGATTAAAAGATAGGAACGGACTCGTTGGGTTCATATTAAATTAATAAATAATATCGAAATAACACGAACGCGGTAGATGACGTCGCGAAAAAAAACCGATCAATGCCATTATTATTCATGTTTCGTAACTGGCTTCAAATCGGCTGTAAGTCGCCATCATGGATAGCCGTGACGTCACAGTGCGGGGCCGTGTACAAGCACATCACCTAATCGGTAAAATCGGTAAAATGCGGGCTGGTCAAAACGGGCCGGGTCAAAGCGATTACCGGTAAAAGCGGCACCTATTTGACCAAAACATCCCCCAAGTTTTAATTAATATATTATCAGATTAATAAACTAACAAAATCGACCTCGTAATACGTATGTTGATAAAATCGAAATATTCCATTTCTGTATATCTTGTCCACAAGTCAACACGGAGTAATGTAGTTTATACCGGAATTGGCCGCCCGCATTACACGAAACTATAAACTGGCAGAACGACTGTTTGCCTGATACTTGCACACACACGCCACTCACTAATATATAGGCAGTTACTATACCGCCGTGTATTATCTTCTCTTTTTATGTCGTCTTCAGAATATGTGAAACACATTGTCGTCTAACCAAATAACAACATATAAACGCCACACCTGAACTCTAATAATAGCAACTCGTATATAATGATAAGCCGCGAAACGACAGTAGCTGGGCCCGAAAACATATTGCATCATACTTTGCGTACCCCGGTATCGATCATGCCCTGTCCGATATGACCAACCGTCAACTATCATCAACATATAGGATAACACTGTTACGGCTGAGTCTCCATATATCACATGCACTCACACTCAGCCTTTTTGCACGGTCTTACATACCGGCTTCGTGCGATAGGAGAATGAACTAGCTAGTTTAAATTAACCGCCTCATTACCTCCTTCATTTAATGCACATATTTCGTCTGTATAGCAGATATTAGTAAATTCGGAAACAAACGGGCCAACGGTCATTGGCCTGTCTTTTTTTGGGCTTAAATGCCCGGGTTTGGAAGGTCCTCGAGCCAATTCCTACCCTTAAATATAAGATACAAAAAAAACAAAACCTGTGCTGTCTGATCAGCGTATGCACGGTTAGTCATCCAGTCAAACAATCATTACAATATGCAGTATAGTACATTTCTCACAAATTGAAACAATCATACGGATGGTCTAATGCACTGGTGTGTTTTCTTATGTACCATACTGAAATTTTAGTAACAATTTTTAGGGAGATTTCCACCCTGAAAAAAAAAATACTGTTTCATTACAAAACAGACAGGATCATTTTTGCAACCAGCAAAATACGAAGTCTACAGTACGATACCGTACCATACAATGTCAATTGAATGATGTAGACCGTAATCAGATTTAATTTTATTTATTTGCTGAATATAACTGAAATTAAAGTAAAAATTAAATTTTGCCAAACCCAGAAGCAGGATCTACCTAATGAAATATCTAATTCTTTTGACTCAACATCAAGTGGTGTTTTCTCATGTGCTGTGCAAATATGTTTTACGACCAGCAGAAACATCACTGGGGCTAACCAGGGGACTACAATATCTTTGAAATTCAGATGGCAGTATACAGGCCCGTACGCATAGGGGGCGCGACGGGTACGCACCACCCGCCCCACCCTTAGCCCTTTCGATACCACAGACCTATATAGTGGTATTGGCAAAAAGCATCAGGATCTGCACCTTTTTGCAAGTAATTTTGAAAATTTGAGAGCAAAAACACCCTATGTTCATAAATGGACTGGTCTGAAAATCATTTTGTGATGATTGGATTGTGTTAACTTATCAAAATCCATTCCAGCTACTTAGGGGTGAAAGGGTTAATCTGCCGAGGTCTGTCCGTCGATGTGCAAAACAAGATGTTTAGCTCATCGCGCCGTCGATAACGCACCCACCCCCCCCCCCACCCCCTAAATTAATTCCTGCGTACGGGTCTGGTATATGACACTCTTTGATGTGAAATATTGTTCACTATCTTACTAAACCTGGCATATTGTCTCGGCCACCAGTATATAGCTGGATCAGTTTTGTAAAAGCAGCAGTCTGATAATTGTATGCACAATTTGCACAGTCTGATCAGGATCTGGATTGTTTACCTTTCCATCAATGACACACATGTCCTGCTTCTACACGCTCTAAGCAATATATATCGTTACCAGGCTACAGAAGTGTGATATTTGATCAGGAGCTATACTGCTTACAAATCCCAAAACCCCATTTCTCCAATCACAGCCACAAATGTGTAGTCCCCGTTAAAACTCGGGGGACAGATACGCTTTACAACTACGTCACGGCGTGGTTGCGTATCATGTCATTTTAATGGAGGCAGCTTAAAATCTCCACGGAGTGGAGAGCGCATAAATAATGGAAATTTAAAACCAAAAATCTGTAGGATTATAATAAATACAAGTCAAGTAAAGCCACGATATGTCTTTAATATAGTAGTCTATGGTATTTACGGTAACAATGGCCAGGACCCACCACTAATTGCAACAGTTTGTTTCTTTTTGCTAAACTGTTCAGAATAGTGTTCTGAACAACATAATCTCCGCAAACATCCACCTTATAGCTATATAATGCAAATGTATCGGTTTTGGGGAATGTGTTATTCTCCTTTAAATCATTGTTCTTTGATGGAATGGCGAACAGTTGAGACCCAGATCAGACGGCATGGATGCGTGATTTTAAAACCGCATAAAATAAAACAAAACAGTGAACTGAAAACCTAAGAAATTCAGCATAACTCTATAATAAATCCCCGTCAACGTGACGTGGTCAGATTTAATATATCTCCATCGGGGTAATAAAATTTATCAATATTTACAATTCGCTAGTGGTATTTCCAAGTTATGGTCACGTAGAATCGTCTGTTATGAGAGGATTCTATATGGCACTAAACTTGACCAGGCCGGGGAATAAATATGGGCACGCATGCAACAGGTAAATATACTCACAGGATGTTCCGCCGCTAATAGTACAAATACTAACCGCTAATACTGACTAATATTATTCTCTCATGAACGGGGGTGTCTTCATGCACAATGTCAGTGTGTGACAACAGAAGGGCCCGCGGCCGGCAAAGAATAAATGAAAACAGCATTTACTTTGTCGTACGCAATCATTACGTCAATGCAAGGGAATACATTATGTGGAATAATACATGAAACATGTTCATAATATAGTAAAAGACAGAAGTGGTTACCTGCAATGGTATGAGAACAAATTTACAAACACATGTAAATTCTAACTGGTCTGACTGGCGTCTCACGGCGGAATGCGCCGCGATCTCATCTCGTAGATCGCGCTCGAAATTTAAATCCGAACGAGATTCTACGAGACTTCAGTCAGAACAATAAAATTGCCCCAGGAACCACATACGGCCCTAAATAGCGAAAAGTAAACAGTGCAAATAATATTACAATGTATGTGCTTATAATATATATATGGGATATAGAATAGGTGAGGTATAGAATATTTTGGGATAGTATGGGAGCTATAGGTCTATATTGGATATTAAAGGGTATGTTTGGAGAGTGTTTTTGGGTTGGGAGAAGTAAATATCGCGTGGTCTAAAACAATAAAACATCTCCGGTTACATAGTACTACATAGTACTACACGGTTCTACAAGGGTCTACAGTTGCTATAGGAAATATTCTATTAATCGGAATAGTTCAGACATCCACCTCTACTCTAATATGCGTTTTCATGCAGATATGTACAATTTGCAAATGTCTAGCTAGTGTTATTGTTTACCCTAGTTTCTCAACCAATGAAAGAACGGCATTTCGTCTCAATTAATCTCACATTGCCACGCTTTCGTCAATATGTATTAAATTAATCGCTAAATCTTCAGCGTTATATTTGAACTGATTTTATGCCTTGTTGTCTTCAGTTCACGAGACGCAAATCATATTACCGCCCACACACGGGCTCACTTCGTGTCAATAACACCGCCAATAGCATGCTAGTGTATAGCGATTGAAATCAGTGTTAGGGGCGGAGCTTCGCGACGGGGCTGGTAAACACGTTATTAAAAATTCAATATGTAAACTATAACTTATACTTATAGTTTGTATTTATATATATTTATATTGGTGAGTCTATGGCATTAGTAATGCCCGTCTCGTATGTAGTTTCTGGCACAACTCTGTTGTAAGACGATCTGTATCGTCTATCTCGCGTTGGCTGGTAATAAATAAATAAATGCTTGTTGTTTGAACAATCAATTATCAACTTGGTATCTAACTATCAAACGACACCTACTGGAGGCGTGGATGGTTGTGCAACATGCAACAGCCAACCGTTTATTTCATAGCATTATGTTTAGGAATTAAAATAATAAATTAATGACACGTGAATTTCTTTGGTTGTAGAACCACTTTGTCATGGCATGCGCCTTTTTCAACAACCAACATACCGGTATAGCTCTTAAAACAATCCACTCTCAATCAGACCATTTGATTAAGTAGTATATAAGAGTCATAATGATACAAGTTTATATGGAAGCCACCCACTACGTGTGGTGGCTTCCACACGAAACTTGTAATCATTATGACTCTTATATACTACTACCGCGAGACCATATATTTATGATATGAGAAGATACATCCCTATGTTATACTCAGTATATATATACAACAATCTGTCATACTTTTATTACGAATAAAATAACAACTGACACCCTATTAAAGATAAGAAATCCATAAGTTATACTCAGTATATTTACAGCAATCTGTCACAAATATAAACTGACACCCTATTAAAGACAAGTTATCCATATACTCAGTATATATATACAACAATCTGTCATACTTTTATTACGAATAAAATAACAACTGACACCCTATTAAAGATAAGAAATCTATAAGTTTTATACTCAGTATTTTACACCAATCTGTCACAAATATAAACTGACACCCTATTAAAGACAAGTTATCCATAAGTTATACTAAGTATATTACAACAATCTGTCATATATTTATTACGAATAAATATAAACTTACACCCTATTGAAGATACAAAAATCTATTGGTTATACTCAGTATAATGCCTACCATAAAGCAAATGAGAGAGCAAGCTAAGAGTTGGGGAATTTCCCTAAGAGGTTTGAGACTCAAGAAAGATATAGCAGATAGGATAAGTGACGCGCGAGCCGTCGTCAACGAGGAGAGGCTGCGGCGTGCGGTTTCGACCGGACGACTGCCCGCCGACCCCAAAAAACGCTCCGAGAAATTGGAGAACGAGACGACGGCCAGTCTGCGCGCCACCGCTTACGCGCAGCGTGTAAAAGAAGATCACAGCGCACGTAGAAAACCCCTATACAAGGCGTACTACAATAAGATTTATCAAGGGTTGGTGGGGAGACCTCCCAAGAAGAGGAGAGATATCGCCAGAGCTTTGGTGGAGGAGGGTCCCAGGATTCTCTCCGAAGAGGCAGAAGTTAGGGAAACTGTTGATAGGGGTAGGAGGAAGATAGTATGGACTTTCGAGAGGGGGGTAGACGGGAAGATCGCTAATCGCATAATGAATAAAATTCGCCCAGAGATGACCACGGCATGTTATCGGAGGTATTCGTGCTCGTATCGTATTAGGAACATAGAGAACGATGCTACTATGATCTATCACAAACAATCAAAGGGCAGTCCGTGGATAAACGAGATCGCCAAAGCCGAGAGTTGGATATCCGATAGAGAGAAAGGTCGAATGGACATCGACAAAGTCGATAGACCAAACACAAAATGGACCTTCGTTCGTTGGATATCGGTCGAGGTGAAGATGATCATCGACGCTCAACAACTTCTCATGGGAGCGGGAAAACTCCCAGACTGGTTAAGACAGAAAAAGGGAATGTATTCCGTCGACACGTACGACGACTACTTGTGTCTATTTAGGTGCATAGCCATCCAATGTGGAGGGAGACCCGAAGGGTGTTGTAGGAAGGCACGAGCTCTGGCTCGCGAATACCTCGGGCACGATAACGGACCGGGTAGTAAGGGAATCCCCCTGGATGATATTAAGAAGGTAGAAGAGCGCTTCAAGATGGACATTCGCGTTTACGAGCCTACCGCCGACGGAGTGTGGTACCTCATGAAGGTTCCGGCAAATTACGACGTGGTTGGGGGGAAGACAATGACGATAGGAATGTTTGGAGGTCACTCGTTCCTCATAACGAATCTCCGCAAGATGACGAACGAGTACGGGTGCACCGGATGTCAACAACGGTTCACAAAGTCGTGTAACATGCACAGGCACGCGACCACCTGCATGGGTGGGAAGACCGTGGTGACATGTCCAGGTAAGAGGGTAGAGAGACCGCAGTCGGCCTACGAGAAGGCATTCTATCACAAGGGGTCAGCGAGTGTGAGGTCGATTCAATGGTTGAGCAGAGAAGAGGAGAGGGTGGGAAAGCACATACATCACGCCAACTGCGGTCACGGTGGTGAGAGGTGGGTGGCCGGTGATCCGGTCGACGGTTACTGTCACGAGACCGAGACCGTGTTTCAGTTTCACGGATGCTTCTGGCACGGGTGTCCGAGGCATTGCATGAGAGGTAACGCGAGATCGCTGTACAAGAGGACGAAAATTCAAGACGCCAAGATAAGGAAGGCGGATTACGAGCTGGTGGTGATGTGGGAGTGCGAGTGGTTGAATGAGGTGAATACCTACTATCCACAATCGCCATGCGAGGAGGAGACGACTCTGTACCCCCACCAGATAGTCTACGACTTCGAGGCGTATCTCGATAAGTCAAAAACCACGCGACCCACCAAAGACCTGACCTTCGAGGTCGAGCACGTTCCTATATCGGTGTCGTTGGGGGATACGATGCATGAAGGGATCACACACCTATGCGAACGAGATCCCTACACGCTAGTCGAGAAGTTCGTGACTGAGCTGCAGATGAGAGGCAAGGCAATCAGGGAGGGGGTTAGGAAGAAGTATCTGCCGACCGACATAGATATGTTATCGAAGTCTCAGCAAGCAAAGATTATTTCTTTGATTGACCAAGTCCCGGTGGTGGGGTTCAACTGTAGCAGGTACGACCTGAACCTTATCAAGCAGTACTTTGTAGAGAAGTTGGCGGCCACCGTGAATAAGGTGATGGTCGGAAAGAGAGCCAGCACGACGATGTTTCTGTTTACCCCGGAGTTTAGATTTCTCATCCAGTATCTGGGACCCGGTACCACGTACGACCGGTGGGTTAAGGCGTACGACTGTAAAACGGTAAAGTCTCACTTTCCATACGAGTGGTTCGATAGCGCGGACAAGCTCGACCATCCGGGGCTGCCAGACTATCCCGAGTGGTACTCGAAGTTGAAGGGAGAGTTCCTTCTGTCGTTGTCCGAGTGGAAAGAGTGTAAGAAGGTATTCCGAGAAAAGGGGATGAAGACGTTCAAGGAATGGTTGCAACACTACAACGACTTGGATGTAGGACCGTTCCTGGAGGCTCTGACTAAAATGACGGAGTTCTACAGGGGAAGAGGCGTGGACATACTCAAGGATGCTGTGTCTCTGCCCGGTGTTTCCCTTCAGTACCTACTCCGCGGGTCGATCGATGGGAAGGCGGACACGCCCGAGCTGTGGTCACCGAAGTCTGAAACTTATGAGATGATGAAGCATTGATTGGTCGGTGGTCCGTCCATAGTATTCTCCAGATACGCCGAGGCTGGAAGGTCAACGATCAGGGGTCAGGTGGGGAGTCGGGAGGAGAAGATGTGCAAGGGGGCGGTGCTGGGGTACGATGCCAATGCTCTGTACCTATCTACTCTGTCGAAGGACATGCCGTGTGGTGAGGAGCAGATATGGACGTGTGACGACCCGGAAAGACAGTCGTATATAGACCGTTTCGTGAGGAAGGTCAGGAGTGAAAAGTGGTTCGGATTTGCGGAGTTGGATATAGAGGTCCCTGAAACGTTGAGAGACAAGTTCTCGGAAATGTCACCGCTGTTCGTTAATCGAGAAGTCGATGAGAACGAGGTTCCGCAGCACATGAAGGAAGGATATACCTGGCCGGGACCGGTAGGAAAAGAGTCGAAGGACAGAGAAAGCTCGTGGGGGCAATGTCCGCCAAGAAGATGATCATATACTCCCCGCTGCTAAAGTGGTATCTGGAGCACGGTCTGATCGTCAAGGCGGTGCATAGGGTGATAGACTACACGCCCGGCAAACCGTTTCAATGGTTCGTTAAAGAGGTCACCGCTGCTAGACGGACGGGGGACGTCGACAAGAGCAAGGCGGTGTTGGCGGAGATATTCAAACTGGTTGGCAACGCGTGTTATGGCAAGCTGATAGAGGCACAAGAAAGACACCTGAACACCACATATACGAAGGATGAGAAGACTGTCGATCGGGCACTGAGGTCGGCGTGGTTCGAAGACTTGGAGGAGATTGGGGAGGCTTACGAGATATCGAGCAGGAAGACTCGAGTGGTGATCAACAGACCGTGTCAGTGTGGCATAGCGGTCTACAAGTTGGCCAAGCTCAGGATGCTGGAGTTCTACTACGATTTCTTGGACAAGTACGTGGATCGCGGAGATGTCGAACTGATACAGATGGACACTGACAGCATGTACTTCGCGCTGTCGGAGAAGACGCTGGAGGCGGTGGTGAGAAAGAATATGAAGAGAAAGTTCAATAAGGAGAAGACCGAGTGGTTGGCGTGGGACGTGTGGAGCAACAGAACTCCGGGACTGTTCAAGCTGGAATTCGAAGGGGATAGAGCCATCGCTCTGTGTAGCAAGTGTTACTACGTGAGCGGTGATGGAAAATCTAAGCACTCGGCCAAGGGGATGTCGAAGAGATCTAACGATCTGACTTGGGGAAGGCATAAGAGTGCTCTCGAAGGGGGTAGGGATATGGCGGAGAACAGTGGATTCCGAATGATTAACGGGGTGATGAAGACGTACTGTCAACAAAAAATAGGACTCTCGGCGTACTACGACAAGAGGAGAGTGATGGAAGACGGGTTACACACCGAGCCTATAGGATAGATAAAAAAACAAAGAGAACTCTGAGAGAATACTACAGACTCTGATGATCCGGGGGTAGCTGGGTGTCAGAAGGCACCGCGAGAAGTTCTTCGCGAACAAACCCTCGAGATGGCTAATCATCCAAATAATAGAGCACGGGCTCATCGGGCTTGGTAATAGATCGATCTAGATGATATACATTGAGAGACCACACGGGATCAGTCGCGCGGCGGCTGCCACCTTCGAGCTCTCCCGGTTGATAGAGGTACCGGACGTCAATATTCGATGGAAGCCGTTGCTCCTCTAAACCAACGGGTCGCCCGCGCGAGACGGCAGAGGGCTCGCTCGTCACCCTTTAAACTTGATAGCATCTACGGGCTTCTTACCTATCAATCTGGTCACCTCTCCGTTCAGTGCGGAGACCACGGCGGGCAGTCTGGCCACCCACTCGGTCGATCGCGAATGAGGGTCTACAAGTTATTTAGCGTATTGGTGTCCGAACAGTCTCTCAGCCAGGGTTCGATTGAAGCGCTCCACGATCCCCTGGTCCCGTTGGATGTTGACGCGGCCGCGTCTGACAGAAACGTCGTGCGTAGCCTACAATAGATGAGAGACCGCGCCCATGAACTCGCGGCCGGGATCGACCTGGAGAAGATTCGGCCATTTGAGAGGACTCCTCTTATATATTCGGGAGAGAGCCTCGGCCACCTCCTTAGACTCTTTAGTGGCCAACGGCTCAGCCCCCTTATAACGACTCGCTACGTCAACGACTGTCAGCGCGTACTTGTACGTCTTACGACCGACGCGATCGTGAGGGAGAAACAGGAGATCCGCTTGGTGAACTTGGTTCGGTTCAGGCACGTCGAATTTCGGGCGCGGAATATTGTGAGGCGCGGGTAAATAGATCTGCCAGATGGCCTCCTTCTTGAGCCATTCCTTGACAGCGTTTTCTGAAACCTTGGTCGCCGCCGCGAGGTTTTTGATGGCAGCGAGTCCCTTCCAGTAGCTGCGGGGGCTATAGTACGCGTTCGCCAGCTTGCGCGTTAGGCGAACCGATAGTTTGGTATTAAGTTTGCACGTGTTCATCGTATGCGATGTATTCTAATATATCGGACAATCTCCAACATGCCCTCGCCATATCGTCCGGTAACTGCGTCGATAATAATAAACCTTTATTGGAAGTACAATCGCGATTGGGGGTTAAGTTCTGAAGGAACTTGGGAAAATCTAATCCCCCAGGATTGGTGGAGGAATCTAACATCCGCTTTGCGAAAAGGGTGGCCGCTTTTTCGTCCTCCCGCCACGTCTCGAGAGAATCTCGGGCCAGACGAATCATACCCTTTGCACCAACCATGCGGTGTTTAAGGGCAGTGTAGCCTACATCAATCATAGCAAAATAAAGTTCGTCAACTGACATCGTTCTATATATATATATATTATTTATTTAAAATAATTAATTTAAAATCTCGATCGAATATAGTAGCCGACGAGCCCCACCACACCCATTCCCACGACGATGAACGCGATCTCCTGGTCTTTTTGGGGCTCTGACGGTACATAGAAATCTGAAAGTTGGGGCTCACGATCCAGCGGCGCGAGACTTTTCTGCGGATATGCCAGCGCGTACTCGCGGTTGGCTTCTTCAACGTTCTGAAAAGTTTGCGCGGCGAGATTTTCGCTGTGAAGCTCTTCATTGACCCAGTCCAGATGGGCGGTTCGTTTTTTCGACCACGCTTCCTTTGCGCTATTGAGTTGTTCTACAGCTAAATCGTGACGCTTACGCTCCTCATCCACGTTCGAGCTTCTCATTTTAGAGAATATAAAGTTGCTACCGCTGAACGCCAATGCGTTTACGAGCGCACCACCTACTATTACTGCGATTGAAGCCATTTATTTCCATATATTAACTGGTAGAATTCCAGCTTTAACTAGATAATCTCGGGTCCAAACTGCGGCCGCTACATCTAAGGTCGCGAGCCCTACGTCTCTCACAGTAAAGTCCAATTTGGGAGCGGATCCTCCTAGGGCCATCTTTGATAGTCGAGCATACCCGATACTGAAACCCGATATCACCACGGCGTGATAAAGCGCATTCACTAACATTTTACCATCTTGTTCAGCCATTATTGCATATAAAAGGGTCGCGATCAATGTTTAAATGGGGCGCATCCAATCGCGATTGGTGTTTCGTAACTTTCTTCTGAACACTGGCTGGTTGTTTTTTTATTTTTTTTCCGATAATATGGGGTATTTCCACACGCACAGGGCACCAACAACTGCCAGACCACCACCAACAACCCAACTCCAATTCACGAATTTGGGTTCAATCGGATTCGCCCAACTCCAACGGCAGTTGGTATTGGGTGTTGAGTGTTCTTCCAATTCGTGAATTGGGGGTGTTGTTGTACTCAACTCTGTCTTCAGATGTTTCGCTGTCTCCGTCCCCGATTGCAACGACTGTTTAGCCTCTCGAAGCTCGGCGAGTATTTTATCTTGTTTAACTTTTCGGGTGGCAGCCGCCGCCCGCCCAGCTGCCTGTCTTTTGGGATTTTTTATATGCGGTATGTCATCCAGTGGCGGAGTAACACTCGGGTTCGATTGTGTTGGAGCAATCGGGTTCAACTCCGTCACTCTCGCGGGTGTGTCTTGTGTCATCATTTATAATATTAATATTAGAGCTTATAGTTCGTGGGCATATATGTCCAAATTGACAGTGTTTACCCGTGGTCAACGCGGTTGTCAGCGGAGCTAAGTACATTCCAAACTTGTGATAAATTGAGCAGCAGGCTGTTCTAAGAGTGTGACCTATAAAATGGTCAGTCTCTAGATCGTCAATCAATCCCGCGGTGTTTGATATAGGGAGAAGTATACTAACGGCGGTTGCGTACAAATGAATAGCCGCCGATCCGAGAGTTTTTGTGATCTCCGCTCCCAATTTGGATTCGTATCGCGCATACATATTTTCGATCTCCGCATCTGACATCTTATCCACCTGAAAAACTGAGAGACGCCTACCGAGATAATGCTCCGATTGTCCCCCAGCAACCAGCGCAGCTAGCCGCTCTCGTCGCGCCGCATTTTCATTTTCATTCGGAGTCGTTGCACTCAACCCAATACGAACCCCCGATTCCGATTGCTCTGTCGGATCATTATCTATATTGGCAGTCGGAGTTGAGGTTTCTTCTATTAGCTGATCGAGAAGTTCGTCGCAGTTCATTTTTCTTAAAATTAATTTAACTATTCTAACAAGTCTCATCACTTTAACATATTGCCAAGCGCACCACCCGATACTTATGATCACCATTATGCTCGCAACAAAGCTCGCAGCGGAGCACCAAATTGTTAACATTGTTAACTATTGTTCAGCATTTGTTCAACATTTGTTTAACATTTGTTCACATTGTTCAGCATTGTTCAGCAATTGCAAGCATTGTTAAGCATCTTACTCGGCAATTACTAACGAGCGTTTTAGTAATTGCTTATTAATTAATAAAATTAATTGATAATTTCGTAAGCAGTTGGTTGATCAGTCTTTAGCAAAAGCTTGGCGTGCTTAGTTTCCGAAAGCATCTGTCGAACCTCCAGGCGCTCCTCGCGCGTTGCGATAACGTCATTCTCTCGAAGACAGTCATCGAATGAGTCTCGGTCCTTGCAGTGAAAGAGGGCGACCCATTTAGTTTGCTCGCGCAGATCCTTGAGGACGGCGTTGTACTTTTGAGTGGATATCCATACGCTTTGCCTAGCATGGCGGCCAGAAAATGCGAGCTCGGAGAGCATGTCCTTCTTTTTGGTCATCGCCGCCTTGGCCGAGCAATCATCAATCACGTATAGGGTGGGCTCACCCTGGAATTTTTGGTATAAACCACGCAGCCAATCGTGAAGCCTATCACCGGGGTCAATAACGTATACCTCAGGGTCGGTCCATATGCACGGGCGCCGCTGATAAGTATCGTTGTGCCGCACAGTGGGACACAGGATCACAATGTGACGAAAGGCATCGCGGTAGGAGCCCTCGAGCAAGTCTAGGATGAAAACCGTTTTTCCACATCCTGTCTGCCCACATATTATGGCAGAGTGGGCATCTCCAATCGTGAATTGGTATTGATTGCTAATTTTCTTAATTTTTTTAAATTTATTAATTAATAAATCGTTAGAATGATTGCTAATTTTCTTAAAATTAATTAATAAATCGTTAGATGATTTTTTTATTAAATCAGTAGAGTGCTGAGACGTATCGGCCATCTTCGATGTTGAGTTGTGCGTCTGTAATTATATATAAGTACACGTTCAATGGCCCATTTCCATCCGCCTCTTTGGTTATCTGGATCGTCACACCCTCGCTAGCGTTCTCAACTTGGCGTCCTCTACCGTCTATTTGGTCGTCGTCGCTGGCTCGCATGTCTAGCCATAGCGCGTATTTGGTATTCAGAAACTCCGCGAGGGAGACGGCCGAGAGCTGCAGGTCTTTGGCAACCGCGGCAACCTCCGGGGAGCGCTTGGAGCCGGCAGCAAACTGCTTTCTTACTTCGTCCCACTGCTGGTGCGCGCGAAGACCCGCGCTGTAGAGTTGATTGGGTACTCCCTCGATCGTCACCTCTACCTTCGTGATTTAGGGTTATAGAATTTGTCGGTTTTTCTAGCACCGAACGCGAACCGAGCATCCTCGAACAACATCAGTATACCTTTCATAGAGCGGGCGGGTACGTTGACGTTAATATTCCACAATGTGTCGCCTTTGTCTTTCGTCATCTTGCGATGGCGAAGAACTCGGTCGTAAAGTATGGCAACGCGCCCGGCGTACTGGGTTCTGATCAATCGCGCGAGTTCGGGCATCGTGACCATGTCGTACTCCAGCGAAACATTATCGATCGTATACGTCGATAACATGTCGCTGGTTATGAGAACTCGGACATAGTCGTTGAACGTTAGTTCGTATTCGAGGCGGTCAGCCAAAGCGCTCTGATAGTAGGGCATGTGACTCTCCAGCAACTCAAAGTCGAGCGGAATGTAGAAGCGGTTGCCGTAAGCGCCCGCGACCGCATTGTCACTCGCGTTGTTGTCTGCATTGTTAGCAGCCCCGATTCTATGTCTGGTTACGTTCTTATTTTTGCTGGTGTCAATACCCTGATAGACGGCGTTTTCGCGCTCTTGTGCCGTCTTCCACAGGTCCTGATAGCAATGGTAGACGTCGCTGTCGTCGATCGACAACACCTCATTACCAGAAATCTTTATCATAGTCTTCTTGACTATGGCGCGACCCAGGTTCTGAACGACGGTTCGGTCCGCGTCCGTCGACGTTAGCGAAATAGTGAAAGCGAGGCGAACAGTCCCCGGCACAATGACGTCGTTAGCTCCGAGGTTGGGGAAGCGGACAAAGAGCTGCTGGTTCTGGTCGATCGTCGATGGGTTGTTCGTAATAACGACACTCTGTCTCACGCCTTTTGCCCCGAGGGGCTCACGCAGTCTGCGGTATGGATTGAGTTTGCGACCGTATTGACTCGAAGACATAATTTAGTGAATCTATATTAAACCCGTATGGTTTTGTCTTTAATACATAATTAATTTTAAGAAATTAATATGGCTGATTACGATAATGACATGTATGAAATCGGCAGAGACGATTACCTCAATGCGGATGATGATGACATAGATGATTATAATGACGAAACGCCCTTGATACAGCCTCCAGTTCCAATCCAATCGGGGGAATTAGGTGGCGCTACTACTAGTCAAAGTCGGGAATTACTCGAGGGAGCTGTAAACGACTACTACAACAGTTTGGCAGAAAAAGGTCTGGTCCCATCTGTCGGTCGCGACTACTCCAAGTTCAAATTTGATCTGAACGGTAGATTGCGACTAAAAGCAGCATCAAATATCCCAATCATCAACACGAGGACCGGTAAACCCCTAGCGATGGGCACTGTTGCAGGAAACCCGGGCGGTGGCCAACTCATAAGGAACGAACTCGGATTCGTAGATTGGAAGAAGAATAAGAAGATTGTTTTGAGGGCCGCAGCTGTAAGGGCCGTAAACAACCTAAAAGATAAGATGGCCGCCTCGACAGTTTCTATCGAGCTCAGCGAGCTCAGCGAGGTCCCTCAAGTGGCCACCGACGTTATTAACGCGGTGGAGACCACGTTCAGCGAAAACGAAATACTCAACCTCGAACAAGGGTCTAACGATGACCCACCGTTACCTCTTCGCGAACTCCGGGGCCTCGATAAGGTTATGCAAACGGTCCGGGGCGAACTGGTCCTTAACCTCGCCAAACTCTCGTCGCTGGATGAACATATCGCGCTAGAAGAAAGAAAACTGGAGGAAGCTGGTGACGATAGAGAATCTACCGAGCGGATAACCGAACGCCTGCGGTCGTTGCGGGATCAAAGAGAAGCTCGCTTGGAGGCTGCATCTACTAACCGTGAGGCTCTCCGCAACCAAATAAGTCGGATCCGCGAAACAATCTCGAGGGTCCTGCAAGAGGAGATGACACTCGGTGAGCGTCTTCGCACTCTGTTCAGAGAACAGGGCATCACGATAGCAAGCATGCTCGTTGCTATCAGCATAACTATATCGACCATAGTTCTAGCTTTCACTGGTGGTGCCTCACCAGCACCCGCACCAGCACCAGCACCCGCACCAGCACCCGCGCCATCAGGCGGAGCCAAGGAGTGGGTAAAAAAACAACTAAAAGCCCTCGCCAGTCTCCTGGCTAAATTAGCCGAAAAGGCGGCTGCCGCACTACCTGGACTGATCGGAAGTATCGTTTCTTACTTGCTATCTATATTATCAAAAACGGCCGGATGGCTAGCCAAACATACTTGGGCTTTAATCGTGGCAATCGCCGGTCTCCTACTATTCTTCGCCAGAGAGTTCCTAAAACCAAAGCGTAAATAATCCGATCGCCACGAGGGCGACGACGAGCGCTAATTTCTCCTCCTCGTGTGTTGTGCTTTCCAATTTCAAACATTGTTGATGATGATTGGTGTTTCAACATTGTTGATGGAACTCGATGGTGCATCCAATTTACTAATTGGGGGTACTGGGTTCGATTGTGTTGAGGGATGTGTATCCAATTTACGAATTGGGGGTACTGGGTTCGATTGTGTTGAGGGATGTGTATCCATTTTGTGTTTTGGGGGTTTTATGAAATCTTTTTCGAATTTATTTGAATTTACAACTCCGCGCCCGATCATGTTGGGGGTGCGCTTGATGATATCCGTGTTCACGTTACCGTTGTGACCGATTTTTTGATTGGCGGTGGCGATTACGATTTGATTATTGTAACCATCAACCGGGTCGTCTCGTAGTATCATATTGCTCGGCGCCATATAAAGACCTATTCCAAATACATAGTCCACTGGGGTGCTGGCAGTCTGCAAAACGTCTTGATAATTCTGGATCGCCTTCTCCAGGTCCACCTTAGCTGAGATGGCGTCCTCAACAAGTGCCAAGAACTGTTTTTGCGCGTCAAACGCCGTTCCGACTCCTATTATAGAACTGCGAGTTTGTTTTTGCGCACCTAGTATAGCCCACACATATTTACGAATTGAATCATTAAGCTGACTAACACCGGCCTGAGTAAATCCAGTGCTTTTATCTAATATTAATGTACTCCATGCTATTCTAACTTTAGATGGTTGGTGTAGTGAAGCCGGATATGTTTGGTAGTAGGTTTTATCTGAGAATATATTAAGAAAAAAACTTGGTCTTTTATGTATTAGGAAACCTGACGTGTACCTCATAGTACTGCTATCGAATGTGCCATCAACAACTTTTACATCATTTCCAGCTTCTTCAAAAAAGGGGTCCCCCATTGAATCGTTCTTGGTGTAAACTTTTTGTTTCCAATCACGGTTTGGGTCCACACCAAATTCGTTGGCTATTTTCTCAAACGCTCTCCTATCATATGTGTTGGAAATGGGATTCCACCCGTCGTCTTGAGGTAGTGGAACACGTAATTCTTTGAGAATCCTCCTAATGGTATAATACACATGAAAGTTGTAGACGCTACTGCTTAACATGCTGTTACGGTCTGCTATGTGGTCTCCGAAAGATACACCACACCCAGTTGTGGCACACACACAGCAAAATTTAGTTGGTTCTGCCAGAACTGCATCGGAGTTGCCCGCCATCTGTTTACCCCATCCACCGTACTAATCTTGGTCACCCTATATGTCTCAAACATGTTAGTGAAATTTGTGTCGAAACCTAGGCCCAAACTGACTCTTATTTTAGGGTGCACAAGCTCACCAATGGTGTTCTTTTGAGCGTATACACCACCAACTTTATACTTTGCATTAGAATTAAAGCTAAATGCTTTGGTATCCATTGAAAGATATCATTATGTTTGCTACTATCACTAATGTTTAAAAATGGGAGTTGTGAACTTCAAAAGTCAATCGACAACTGCTGCGGACAACGCCGGGTAGGCCTCAGGTCAATCACGTTCACGGTTGGATGGCAGAATGTGGGGAAGAGCGAAGGGTTTTACTTTGTGAAGGATGGACAACAATTAGGTGTAAAGCTGCCTCACGGACTGTGGGGAATAAGACAGCTCAAAGATTTTGTCAACTCAGAGCTTGACGGTATAATCAACCTCACAGTATCGAATGCTACCGGGCTCGCAACAATGACCATCAGCACTGATAATAAGGTAGTGGTCTCCCCGGGGTTGGGTATTCAACTCGGTTTTAGAGAGACATACTCCTCAAACAAAGGAGTGTTTACCCCGGGTGAGTACGTCGGTGATAACCCGGTGGACTTCGCCTTCACGAAAACTCTCAGGGTGCACCTGGATCGGGTGAACACATCGTACAACACGGTAGACGGCACTCCTAGCACATTACTGAAAACCGTGCAAGCCAGCGACTGTTTCTATGGTGAGACTGTGACCTTAGACTTCCCACACCCCGAGATGAAAGTTTTGGAATCGGGACATATCCACGAATTTACGGTCTCTATTCTCGATGATCAAGCGAGAAAGTTGAAAAACGATTACCCGATTTCGGTAGTTCTCGAAATTTCTAATTGAGTATAGGTGCCCAATATTATAATTAATTTTATTATGAGTATATACGGACCAGGTAGTTCTTCCGATTGGGTGACAGATTCAAAGAATTTGGAACCGGCAGAAGGTGGATTCATCCCGACAGAGGGCGACTTTTTAACTACTGGAAAAACCAAGGCCTTGATAAATAAAACTATATCGAAGGTCACAAACAGGATTCACAGGAGTATATCAGATGTTAGAGTAGAAGTGCTGACGGCGACTGCACAAATTGAGAAAGATCAGGCGGCTTATAAGGTGTTGCGCTCAGAGGACTCTCTCATCAGAGAAACGGAACTAAACGAACTAGGTAAATAAATAACCAAATTTCGAAAAGAGAGCAGGTCGGATATTGATAAAGTCCGAGCAGACCGCCAGGCGGCCCTTACGTTGCGCTTAGAGGACTCTCTCATTAGAGATGCGGCATTTACCGAACTAGATAAAAAAATAACCAAATTTCGAAAAGAGGCCACGTCGGGTATTGAGAAAGCCCGAGAAGACCACCAGGCGGACCTTACGGAGGCTTATAGGGTGTTGCGCTTAGAGGACTCTCTCAGCAAAGAAGCGGCGGTTGTTGAACTAGACGGAAAAATAACCGAATTTCGAAAAGAGACCCGGTCGGGTATCGATAAAGTCCGAGAAGACCACCAGTCGAACCTTGCGGAGGCCCTTGCGGAGGCTTATCATGCGTTGCGCTTAGAGGACTCTCTCAGCAAAGAAGCTACACTTACTGAACTAGACGGGAAAATAGCCGAATTTCTGAAAGAGACCAGGTCGGGGGTTGAGGGGGTCCGAGAAGACCACAAAGAGGCCATTGCGGAGGCATATGAGGCGTTGTGCTCAGAGGACTCTCTCAACAGAGAAGCGGCACTTACCGAACTAGACGAAAAAATAACCAAATTTCGAAAAGAGGCCCGGTTGGGGGTTGAGGGGGTACGAACGGGTATTGACAAAGCCCGAGAAGACCACCAGGTGGACCTTACGGAGGTTTATAGGGTGTTGCGCTCAGAGGACTCTCTCAGAGAAGCGGCGGTTGGTGAACTAGATGGAAAAATAACCGAATTTCAAAAACAGGCCCGGTCGGGTGTTGAGAAAGCCCGAGAAGACCACCAGGCAACCCTTGCGAAGGCTTATGAGGCGTTACGCTCAGAGGACTCTCTCATCAGAGAAGCGGCGGTTGCTGAACTAGACGGAAAAATAACCGAATTTCAAAAAGAGGCCCGGTCGGGTGTTGAGAAAGCCCTAAAAGGCCACCAGGCGACCATTACGGAGGCTTATGATGCGTTGCGCTTAGAGGACTCTCTCAGTAGAGAAGCGGCACTTACCGAACTAGACGGAAAGATAACCGAAGTTTCCGATAAACTGAAACATGACCGTATAGCCGCGACCAAAGCTCTTGAGGAGGCCTCTTATAATATTCGTACTGAGGCATATAACGCAGTGCGCTTGCCGGAATAGTGCGAACAATGAAAACGCTAAAACGTGCCATAACAGTTTGGGCTGAGAAGCGGGGCCCATTGGTTGAGGGGCACTATGAATATTCGTTCGGTGCCAAAGCGAGTAATAAATGTGGGGGATACACTATGACAGCCGCGGGTGAAGTTATCCAAATGGCGGTCTGCTCGGTTAATGGTAGTGGTAAACCTGTGGGCGCGGTCGCGATAAATATTGTAGTAGATGGGGAAGAACGGGGGGTTGGAGTCACTAAAATCTCTGGAGATAGTTCGACGGTGGTTTCGTTCTCCGGTTATGATCGAATTAGACTTTCCAAAGGTAGTGTTATTAACTTTGTTACGAAAATCGGTGACCTAGAGAGTTCTTCCACTATTGTCTCGTTGTTAATTGAACTTATTTTGTAAATACTAATATATTGAACTAAATTTGTAAAATTTAAATATGAACGAATCAACGCTTCCAATTGTTCAATACCACTCCATCAACACTGTGTACAATTAACGAAAGAAGTTCAGATTTTAGGTTGAATAATATCGTCGCTATGCAGGATATTTTAGTTAAAGAATATACAAATAGAAAAAGAAACGCTAAAAAATATAGACGCGCGGTGAACACGGCTGAAGTATCTAGCACGGCTCTGGCGAGTGTTTCTGTGTTGTGTGGGGCGGGGACAGCTGCAACTATATCCACCATTATAACGGTTCCCGTAGCGGGGATTTTATGTGCGGTGTCGGCCGTTTCTGGGTTGTTGTGTATGGTAATTAGGGCGTCGGGTGGAAAACTCGAGAAAAAATGTAGAAAACATGATAGAATATCCGTTCTCGCCAGGTCGAAGAAAAATACCATCGACGTTATGGTGTCCAAAGCGTTGGCCGATAAGAAAATATCAAATTTAGAGTTTGAATCCGTGGTGGAAGAAATGGGGAGATATGAACAATTAAAAAATGATATAAGAATCAAAGCGCGCGCCACCATGCCCAAGATTGAGTGTACTGATTGGGATAAATTTAGGGAAAAACTTGGAGATAAAGTCGGAAGAAATGTTACAGCACCATTATAAAACAATTAATTTTCTTATATTGGTGCAGTAAACAAATTTACATACATGTACCTATACAACATGTGTTTTTCACTGAGAATTACGCCGTATTCGCATAACAAATTCAGTCGAGGATTACACTATAATCGCCTGTGTAAATTGATACACTCGGCTATAAATAACTGTCTGTTTACCTCGGCTATCAATTTACGCATGGTTCATAACCCGTGTAATTGAAACATTTTCGTAAATCGATAATTGTACAACACTAGGTAATGTTTATCATAACAGCCTACATGGTCGTGTGGGTTAAGTCGATACTCTATAGAGACGAGGGTCGTGGGTTCGCGCCGCGGTTGGAGCTAAACATTTTTTATTTCTATCCCTACAAATGTGGTCGCTATGGTAAACAACAGCATGACAACGGCGTTCCTATCCGACCGCTCGAGGTTGATAAAATTAATAAATTCAGATTGCCAGTTTACATACCTTCGATAAGGAAAATACACTCGGCTATAAATTAATTAGTAGTTGTTGTTTTTTTTCAATAATAATTTTTCAATATCTTTATAAGCGATATCGTAGAAATGTACATTCGTAAACGAATCGTTGGGTTTTAAATTTTTTGTATAATACACCTTAGTTTCATATCCGATACGCATTATCTGTCTTAATGTTCGTATTTGCCTCTTGTATAGTTGACATAATTGCCGGTATAATATTTTAAATGCAACGTTTTTATCGGAGCTTAATAAATTACGCTGGTATTTCATGTATTCGATATCACATAGTGTTCTCATTTTATAGAATTTATATACAGGATTATAACCCCGTAAGCTTCGTAAACTTCTTCAACACAGTCATTAAAAATTTGCAATTCAAATTGTATTGTATTATCCATTTTCTCTAATAATATTGGTACTTGTTTTTTCTGTTCAATTTTCCAATTTTATAAAATTAGTTTGATAATGTTTTTTTTACAGTGTTTTAATGCTGTAGAAAACACCGTGACTTATTAGATCGATTCTATCTTTCTAACTGACTTTCCGATTTGAATTATTACTAAACGATAATACTTGCGAGCACGTAATCCCTTGTTAGCCATTCGATGAGTAGCCTGAGTGCCACCGCATGGTGGACATAGCAATGACTCGGCTTTGGTCCCTACCCCACAATGCCGACATGGGCGAGGTGAAACGGAACCTCTTCGCATCCATGCACGGTGATGTTTGCAATATTCGTAAATACCGGTGCGAAAACATCTCTCGTGACTACCTGTCTTCAACCACGCACACTTAACTAGAACCATTATGTTATATATAACTGAGTATAACATAGGGATTTTTATCTCTAATAGGGTGTCTCTTCTCATGTCATAAATATGGTCTCGCGGTAGTAGTATATAAGAGTCATAATGATTACAAGTTTCGTGTGGAAGCCACCACACGTAGTGGGTGGCTTCCATATAAACTTGTATCATTATGACTCTTATATACTACTGATTAGCATGTTCTAAGATCAACGTCCACTCCTGGTGCCAGCAAGGAACAGAGAAGGGCAGTACTTATTGTTGTCTAAAAATCCAGAATTGCGGTCTATGTGTAAGACTTTAAACTGACAGACTGTGGTCTGCAAGTTGCCTCATCTCTCTTGCAATTGAAATAAGTTTATAAAATGTTTAATATCGATTGTGCAGATGACGCTAATATGACAGTTACATGTATTTCTCTTTTCATGGTATGCATACAAGTAACTAATTATGTGCATGCATTGCCTGCGGTTAATAATGTGTTATGTGCAAATAATGTGTTATGTGCATTATTTGTTTTGCATGAAGCCACCTTGCATTGAGTTAAAGGATGGATGGTTATTTTTATCCACTATTGACTCCATCCTTTAAGGTACGATCCCACACAGTAGGCACAAAATGTTCTTTATAGGAATTAAATAAGTGTATTCTTGTGTCACTATTTACAGTTATAAAATATACGAGTGCCCGTTATACGGACAGATATAATCATTTAGTAATATTTAGTTTACTGACAGTGACTCGTGGTGGTATCAGGCTAGTTTCATATGCAAATGAGGCATGATATTTTTTAATTAATTATACTAATTAAATGCGTCACCTGAACAAAATAATATTTTCAACAGGTTATAAAATACGATCATTGCACATCAAAAAAATAAATACAGAGAATAAATAGTAATGTCCGTTAACATTTTAAGGAAACACGGTTACCGCCCCTGATATCAGTGTGGAAATTTACGTCCGCTATAAAATGTATAATAAGGCCAATCAATACGTGGGGTAATAGTGAATAAATGTTTATTTTGGCAGAAAATATCTCAGATAATGTCTCTGAGATAAACAACATTTAGTGCCTACTGAGTGGGCAAGCACATTTAATGGAACACATTTGTTTCCTGCCTGATGCCTGGAATATAGGATAAGGATTGAAAATTACTATTGTTCATGATCAGTCAAAACTAAATGGCACATGTGTGTTAGGAAACGGGATGGGCGAGGATCTGCCGAGCACATCCCGTTTCCGTGCCGCGCAGATATTTTTCCCATTCACGGTGCTGACCTACTATTCTATTTATCCCTTCAACACATACAATGCAAAACAAAAATAACCCCAGTCACCGCACATATTCATACGCAGTGATTAGGTCGTATTGACAGGATATCAACAAATGCTCACGGCACCGTGTTTCACGGCACATACGCACTGTGTTGACGGGATAAAATAGAGAATACGATATTCAAAGGAGACACATGAACCCACGTAAAGAAGACACTAGCGCAATACACCACGATAAACACATGCCACGCACACAGTGGTGATCGATGTGCCTTCAAACCCCAATCAATCACATTGTGATGAGCATGAGCTGTGTTTGTACATCTAGTAAACATGTCTCTGTATGTGAGCTGGTGAAAAATGTTCTAAGGGTAAAGGTGTTGATAAAGTTAAATTTGAATGTATAATGATGCAATAGTAACAAGCATCTGTGTAAGATGACATGTCACATCATTTGGAGGAGAACACACAATCAAGCATACGTGAATTGTCTTGATAAGAAAAGTCATATACCACTTGGTGTGGCCTAGTGGATACAGCATCCACCTCACAACTAGGAGGCCGAAGGTTCGAGCCTCGGGCTTACATGGCCATTTGGTGGGCCGTCAGCTTATATTAAAGGTACATGCTCACTCATTAGGCACAACATATTCTTTATAGGAATTAAATAAATGTATATTTGTTTCACTATTTCACCAGTTCTAAAAATTACGAGCGCCCGCTATACAGATATAATCACTTAGTAATATTTTGTTTACTATGGCTTGCTATGGTATCAGGCTGTTTTCATATGCAAATGAGGCATGATATGTTTTACTTATTTATACTAATTAAATGCGTCACCTGAAACAATATATTTTCGACAGATTATAAAGTATAATCATTGCACATCAAAAAATAAATACATATAATAAATAGTAATGTTCGTTAACATTTTAAAAACAACACGGTTATCGCCCCTGATATCAGTGTGGAAATTTACGTCTAATAAAATGTATAATAATGCGTTGGGTAATGGTGAATTATGTTTATTTTGCCAGAAAATGTCTCAGATAATGTCTGTGATATAAAGAACATTTAGTGCCTACTGAGTGGACAAGCACCTTTAATGGAACAAATTGGTTTCCTACTGATGCCTGGAATATAGGATACGAATTGAAAATTAGTGTTGTTCATGATCAGTCAAAACTAGATGGCACATATGTGTTAGGTATTATTATCAATGACCATTTCTGATTCTTTACCACAGATTCATCATTAAATGAAGTAAACAGGAGTAATTCTCTAGCGAAAGGGTTGCGATTATGATGACAATATCTGAGCCATGGCTGCACACAAATGTGTGACACAAATGAGTGATTCTATGGTTCTATCTGTTAAAATTGCCGGGCTTAATGTCAGATGTCTAATCTACTGAGTCACTGTTTCTCATTCATAAGTTATATGAACATATGTACATTTGATATACTCTGGTTTCATTCATTTTCGTCAAGGCTCAATTTTAGTCATCTTAGTCAATGACCTAGCTGACAAATTTACATCCCTGACGAGCAATGAACTCGCGCAATATCCATGATAGTGGGTGAGCCAGGAGGGCTCACTATTCACCATTGCTACTTGGGGGGGGGGGGGGGGCGGTGCAAAGTGCCACTATATTTTCTTGACAGGTATATATCGCAGCATATCATTTCCGCATGATAGCAAGTCTTCGTTTAAAGTTTGTATGCCCCTACAACTGGACCCCCCTGACAGCAACAGTTCTGCCCGTAAAAGGGCTTGTTTTCAAACGTTCACTTAAAACCTCCACAGAATCGCATGTACGCGCTGTAAAACGTACTCAAACAATTTAAATTGGTATTTGTGATTTACATACAATCGAACTGGGACATTTTCGTTCAAAGTCGCCACCAAAATCTAAGATGGCCGCCAATACACCACTACCTTACCCCAACACACTAAACCATATATACCATTACCGTTATTTGTTGGCGACATGATCTAACAGCATTTGAGCCTGAGTAGAGTCACATAAATTAATAATTAATTCGGAATGCAGTGCCGCCATCTTGTTTATTTTTGTTTTCATGAATCAGTTTAGTTTAATTAGTTTATTTCTTTATTTACATCTCACCAAAAGTACACCATAACATACAGAACAATTATACAAGAAACATGTACAGTTGACATTCAATATAGCATTGTAACAGACGACTCACTTCCATTTATCACAGTACAGTTTCTAACAACCAAAGTACCATTCTAAAATTGACAATCAGTACATGTACACGGTTTATAAACGTATTTAATACTTATTGCGTAAAATGGAGCTACATGTTTTCCATAAGGAACCTTTTCCCATGAATAACCCAGTGTCGGCTGATGAGAAAATATACTCTTAGGGAATTTTCAAATTGAAACCAGCATATGTAGGCTGGTTTTGAGATTTTTTCCATCAGGTACCTTCTCTAATGAATTAACCAGTGTCGATTCATGAGAAAACGTAAGTTATTGAATTTCAAATTGAAACCAGCATAGATAGGCTGGTTTTGAGATTTTTTCCATAAGGCACCTTTTCCAATGAATTACCTAATGTTTCATGACAAAACGTACCTTATTGAATTTTCAAATTGAAACCAGCATAGCTAGGCTGGTTTTGAGATTTTGTCCGTAAGATAGGTTTTCCCATGAATTACCCAATGTCGGTTAATGAGAAAATGTACCTTATGGAATTTTTAAATTGAAACTAACATAGCTAGGCTGGTCTTAAGATATTTTCCATAAGATATATTTTCCCATGAATTTCACAGTGACGGTTCATCAGAAAACGTACCTTATTGAATTTCAAAGCAGCATATCTAGACTGGTTTTGAGATTTATTTTACCCAGTGTCGGACCAAGAGAAAATGTTCTTTATGAATTTTCAACTTGAATCCAGCATTGCTAGGCTGGTTTTAATATATTTTCCATAAGGTACCTTATCCCATGAATTACCCAATGACGGTTAATGAGAAAACCTTATTGAATTTGATATTGAAACCAGAAAGTTAAACTGGTTTTGATTTTTTTTCCATAAAGTACCTTTTCCCATGAATTACCCAGTGTCGGCCCATGATAATACGTACCATATGGAACTTTCAAATTGAAACCAGCATAGCTTGGCTGGTTTTGAGATGTTTTTCCATCAGATACCTTTTCCCATGAGGTACCCTGTGTCTGTTCATAAGAAAATGTACTTTATTGATTTTTTTCCAATTGAACCCAACACAGCTAGGCTGGTTTTCAAATTGTTTCCATGAGGTACATTTTTTTCATGAAATTCCCAGTATTGGTTCACGAGTAAACGTACCTTTTGGAATTCTCAAATTGAAACCTGCATAGTAAGGCTGGTTTTGAGATTTCTTTCCATAAGGTACCTTTTCCTGTGAATTAAACGACGTACCTTATGGAATTTTCAAAATGAAACCAGCATAGCTAGGCTGGATTTGAGATTTATTTCATATGATACATTTTCCCATGAATTACCCCAGCGTCGGTTCATGGGAAAACGTAACTTATGGAATGATCAAACTGAAACCAGCATAGCTAGGCTGGTTTTGAAATTTTTTCCATAATGTACATTTTCTCATGAATTGCCCGGTGTCGGCACATGAGAAAATGTCCTTTATGTAATTTTCAAATTGAATCCAGCTTTGTAGGCTGGTATTGATATTATTTTCATCAGGTACATTATCCCATGAATTACCCAGTGTGGCCCATGAGAAAAAATACCTTATGCATCTTCATACTGAAAGCAGCATAACTAGGCTAGATTTGAGATTGTTTCCATAAAGTACATTTTCTCATATTACTCAGTGTTGGTTCATGAGAAAACATATCTTATGTAATTTTCAAATTGAAACCAGCATAGCTAGGCTGGTTTTCAGATTTTTTTCCAGAAATAAAATATGTAATTTGCCTAACGTAACTTATGAAATTTTCAAATCTAAACATGGAAATTTAAGTTAGATAAACTACCTTATCCCTGATTGGTTGAGCCTGAGTAGATCTCAAGACTTAACAAATCCAACTGTGATTTTGAGCATAATACTTACATGTTCGGGATGTTTTAAAGCCTCACACTCGTCGAGCTATGGGCATAAAGGAAGAAGTCATCAACAATCACAAGTACAGTAGCAGTCATCCTGAATTATATAGCTTTCTAAAGCATATACTCAAATCACATATCCACCATCTGACAGTTTGGTTGAGCCTGGGTCAGACTCAACCAATCAAACTGCTAGATGTTGCGTTCGAAATGTGGAGTATCTGCTGAAAAATGTTATAATCATTGGCCTGTATTCAAATGAAGCTACAGTGTTTGTTGTAAAGATACACATGTACAACAAAATGATCAGACTTGACATTCGTAGCAATCAATCAACCAAAGTAGCGTAAAGTATTATAAATATTACCCATTAACTTCCCTTAAACTACTTCCGGGGCATCGTCAACATCAGAATTGGCAGTTTGACATCATGTTACTTAAGACGTACAGTGTTTATAACAAGGAGAAACTAACTAACGTAAAGACAAACCAATAAATTCAGCCAATTCTAAGGTCAAGGATACCCTAGAAGTTGTTATAATGGAAGTAAACGGTGATGTTCCAGGGTTGATAAACTATTTGTAAGACTAGTGTATTTTGTAGACTACAATAACGCTACAGTAATTGCAGGGACAAAACGGCAAACAACAAAAACTCTGATCATACAGACAATGGGCATGCTGATCTGGGACTACGCTAATAGCAAGTTCATTTTCTCAGCTACCCGATGGGGCCAATATGGCCTCCATCCGCCCCTTACAGACATCCATACTCCACATTTGAAAAACCGGACCCACAGCTTACAAAATGGAACATGCGACACATGTAAACAGGACCTACATTGTTCACCATAATATCAGTGTAGTAACTTTACTGTTGGACAACAAACACTAACGAGGTTGGACAAATCCCGACTTATTGCATTTCCAATCACTGATGGCCAAGATAAGTATGCACATCCATGCATTGCAATCAGAGTCTTTACTGTTTTAACGTCAATGAAATATTCAGATAATTATTATTAGGTAACCCAAATTTAATGACTACCATGCAAGGCAACTTATGTGTCGCCTTGCATGACAGACAATTAATTCAGGTTAACTATGTGGGTACAAAGGCTGAATAGGGTCGACAGTGGCCAGAAATGAAATATACCACGTGTGACTAAGATATACAAATATATCTATGTTGTCCATTAGCCTCCAAATTACCTGGATATGACATTGAGAAGGAAAGAAAATAGTTGATGTTCATATTTTTACTACAGCATTTTTTTATCCAGGCATATATTTCAGCATTTTCACTAACCATGCTAACAGTATCCCATATTTTAAGTTTCAACTGAATTTGGTAGGGTAGATGCATAGCTGTGCTGAAAAAGAGCTGTACCTGTGGCGAGAACCAGGTAATACGTTACAATCGTTTGCTTGTCAGATTATGTAAAATAAACGAGCATATTATATAGTTTATGTGTATACTTTCGTTTCCCATTAAAACAACGCAAGACGTCAATATTTTTTCCACATTGACGTCTCGTGAGTTCATATTGGTCAGTACCTGAACTACTACGCTTCATCTCGCAAAATACTTCCTTCTAAATCGCCACTAATTTGTTAATTTTATTTATTTACAGTTTGTATATTTTTTGAAGCACATATACATTACGACGAATGATGTAGTATATAACAAAAAGGTTATGCTATTTGTATGTGGATATATGCCACTCGTTCCGCCGCGCAACGGTATTGCATGCTGCGGAGTTCGTGCATATACATGTATCAACATACAAATCAAATCACCTATACTTACACAGAGAATAATCAAGTATTTGAATGACAATATATCCCGAGTTGATCCACGGTAGGTATAGTACGTCACCGGGGCACATGCTATTTGGATGGAGTGCACTGAATCAGGTAAGAAAAATCCTAGGTTGGCGCTAGTGGTAGCCGCAGTAGCCATTTGGCGACTAATATTTCAGTAACAGACATTTTGGCTACTAAATATGTTAGAAATTATTTGAAAATGTACTATGGGTTTACTGTTATTGGAGCAAATGTAATATAATTTGTTTATCAGTTAATTTTGGCAACTAATTACAAAATGCTAGCGCCAACCTAGACAATCCTCCACTTCAGACCAAACTTTATTTAATATCTCAGCAAACTACTGACGCGATTTTGACGCGATAAAGTGGAAAATCCTGGAAAATTGAATATCAACACCTGCCGATGTCCCCGTCCTCGTAGATTCAACTCTTTATGAGTTGTTTCGAGAAACCTTATTACTGCAAATAAGGAAAGATGGGGTGCACCTGGGTTTTTGAATTAGGGTTTTCCTAACGGATTGGCGAATGTACAGTATTAAGTGAATGTCAGTGAGTGTTCGTGTGCCTCGATTGGTGGCTATAAACTGCATTCTCTACCGATTTGGGGACGAATTTTGGATCCGAGTGCACCCTATCTATCCTTATTTTCAGTAAATGAAAATGTTCTTGACTAACTCCTGAACGGCTAAATCTACCATCGGCAGGTATTGCTTTTCAATTTTTCGTGGTATCTGCGCTTCATCGTGTGAACGTGTGTATATACATATGAGACACGCCATGTGATTTTGTACCTAAGAACATGTGTGATATCGCATGAAAACTATTGACAGAATTTACGATATTTTCCATAAATGGCGTCAAAAGTTGACTAAATTTACATAGCTAATCCGCATTTGGTATGAAAATTTCGTCAAGTTTCAATGTCATTTAGAGAAAATATCACAGTCTCTGTAAAAATCGTTCATGTTTCGAGCCAAGCCTGATAAACTTAATATTAAAATACACTATACTAGTATGGTAATGGTCTTCTATTTATCAGGCAACAATTTAACAAATATAGGTGGTTTTCGTTGAAAATAACAGTTAATAATGTGGACTAATTTACATTCGTCATTCCGTCATTAAACTGACGTCATTCTGCAACATGATGTGACACCGTTCAACCAATAGAAGGTCATAACAAGTAACTCTAACCCACATGTTCCTATCTACTGTCTGTTTCACGAAAGCTGCCCAAATTGTATGGCCATATAAGCGATGCAAAAACAATGCTTGTTTCCATAATATTAAATGTTATCAACATTTGCGAATGAGCCTTCTAATTATTTCGTGAAAATTGGTCACTGAATTATTGATTTTATTGCGAAAAATGGATTTGTCTCTGGAATTTAACGTGGAGGGAAAAGGGGTGGAGAACCTGGAGGAGGAGTCAAAACACAAATAAGTTTGAAAAATGACTCTGAAACCTGGCTAGATAGCTTGGAAATGATCTAAGAAAACAAGCTAGATTTTGAAAATCGGTCCACTATTTCTGAAATTAGAAAGTTTTCGGGAAATAAATTTAACATTGGGAAGTTGCAATAAAATCAATATTGGACCAAATTTCACAAATAAAAATAAGACTGATTTTTAAATTTTTATAATATTATCGAAAAAAAATGTTTTTGCTTTGTTTATAAATACGACCGGCGCTACAATACGAAACAGAATGGGGAGCCATCATACAATTAATTTTATGACATGGAACGCAACGGGTGTGATGACTGGACTGCCTTACCTGGAAACCGAGCTTATAAATAAAAATATTGACATATGTGGTCTTTCCGAGCATTGGCTACTACCGGAAAATGTAAATGTTTTGAACAGTTTCAATGCCGACTACTGTAATTATGTTGTAACTTCCAATGCCATAACTTGCTTAAATAGACGCCGTATTGGTAAAGGAGGTGTCACCTTTCTCTGGCACAAGCGCTATAATCGTAATATCGAAATACAAGAAATCAATGATCGTATTATCGTCCTGAAGTTGATACTAGCCACCAAAATTGTGTATGTGATTCAAGTCTACTTACCAACTACACGCTACCCTATAAGCCAGTATAAGGAATATGTCGATCAAATACACGAACTATGTTCTAAATTCTCATCTGACGGTCAAGTAAATTATAATGGGCGACTTCAACTGCTCAATGTCACAGTCCGAATGCACCGTAAACAATATGAACAAACAGTGTGGCACGCGCCAAATGTACCTGTGTAGTGCATTAAGACATCGATACATGTGTGCAGTGACTATGCTCGATATATGCAAGGGTCCAAGGTATTCATTTATACCATACACCGATGACAAACCTAGCTTCATTGACCATATCTGTGTTCATGAATCCCTTCTAGCTGATGTGGTGCAGTGTAGCATAGGCGATGATGCACCTCTTAATATATCGCGGCACTTTCCAGTATTTATGCGACTACGAGTCGACGTTCAATCAGACAGTGTCGATGTAGCGGAGAGTTTTGCGAAAATTGCGTATAGTTGGACTACTTCGAGTGAACGCGATGATTACAGATTTACATTGTCCAATCAGCTTCGTGGAGTTAGTTTGAACTACAATGACGTGAATGAGACATATGACTCTATCATTAAATGTATGCAGCAGTCAGCAGAATCGTGCATTCCTAAACGGGTATACAAGCCGTACTTTAAACCATATTGGAATAGTGAGCTCAAACAGTTACATACAATTAACAGACAAAAGCGCGCTGTCTGGATATCTAACGGCCGGCCCCGGAACTGCGACTCACCGTCATATCGTGAATACAAAGACGCTAAGCGAAAATTTCGACAAAAAATGAGACAGTTTTCTGGTAAGTGGTTAATGAGCGAAAATGAAAAACTCGATTCACTAGCAGATATGGATCAAAATTCATTTTGGAAGGTTGTCAATGCCAAACGCTCGAGCAAAAATGGGCCTCCTACTAAGGGGCTAAAATTTAAATCGTCCTTTGAAAGTGACCCTGTAAAGGTCACCGCTGGTTGGAGTTGCTATTTTGCTAACATTTACAAATTCACGGAAAATCCAGATTTCGATGATGATCACAAACTTATGATTAATTCGAAAGTAGCGGACCTGCTCGAGAAAAACGTGGAGGAGGCACATTCCGACAACTGTATCCTAGCCCATGCGATTACGGAAGAAGATTTACAGCGGGCGATTTCGTCGTTGCCCCTCCATAAAGCTGGTTGTTTAGACAATATCGTATATGAACACATAAAATATGGCGGCACAATTCTTAAAGCCACTATATTAAAATTATTTAACAGTATATTTGAACACGAATGTGTTCCAATCGGATTTAAACAGGGCCTTATAATTCCTCTGCATAAAGGACACAAGAAAATCCTTAACGATCCAAATAACTACCGTGCTATATCGCTTATGCCAGTTATTGCAAAACTGTTTGAGAAAGTTATTCAGTTGCGCTTCAATGACTCTGGTCTTGTTGACAAAATACATCCACTACAACATGGTTTTCGACGGTCTAAAAACTCTAAAATGGTGTCATTCATTCTCCAGGAGAGTGCCCAGTACTGCAACGAACGTGGTAATGATCTTTATGCGTGTTTCATGGACGCAGAAAAAGCATTTGATCGTGTTTGGATAAATGGTTTATTATACAAATTGTCTCAGTTTGGAATTACAGGTAAAGACCTTAGAATAATATCACATATCTACAATGGCATGTCAAGTTGTGTCTTCTACGATGGCCACATATCAGACTTGGTACGAATAGAACAGGGTACGAGGCAAGGTGGAATCACGTCACCTTTTTTCTACAACGTCTTTTTGAATGACCTGCTCGAGTTACTTGATGAAAGCGGACGTGGTTTGAAAATTGGTGATCAATACTTCTCTGCACCCACGCAGGCAGATGATATTGTGCTATTGGCAACTACTAAACACGGCATTGACGACATGCTTGAGATATGTAAGCAGTTTAGCCTGAAGTGGAGATTCGGTTATAACACGAACAAGTGTAAAGTGGTTGTCTTTAACGAGTCGAAACGTAAATTTGACAAACACAGTAGACAGTGGAAATACGGTTCATCAGTGATTGAAGACGTCCCTTCATACAAACATCTTGGTTTACTGCAGACAAAACAACTGATGTCCCCAGGTGATATTGAAACAGTCGTGAACAATGTACGCGCTACATGTCTGGGTTTGTCCAACGTCGGTGTCCATTCGAATGGCTTGAACCCGCTGATAGCATTGAAACTTTACAAGTCTATAGTTTTACCACGAGCATTATTCGGATGTGAACTATGGAACGGTATGAGCGCCAATAGTCTACGAAAACTTGAGACCATACATCACTTTTGTTTAAAATATATGCAAGGTTTCAGAAAACGCACGAGAACTGACGCAGTGCTTGGCATGCTGGGAGAGACATCCCTTGAAGCATACATCGACCTGCAGAAACTAAATTTCTTGTTTAGTTTATGCAGCTCAGATGCATGGTCCACTGTCCGGTATATGTTTGTGCATCGTCTCTACCAGTATCGCCTGCACTGCAGTGTGGTTAATAGAGGCTTTATTCCTGACGTCACGCGGATTCTACACAAATACGGACTAATGGACCATCTGGACACATTTGTGCAACATAGTGTATTTCCGTCAAAATATGTTTGGAAGTCAATCTGTAAAAGGGCCATTTATCAAACGGAATGTCAGTCGTGGCGTGATCGAATGACAGCTTCTCCAGACTTTGACACTTTTCGGGTAGTGCAAGCTGAACTCTCTCCATCTAACATCTGGAAAGCTGCTCTACGAATGCCTGGACTGCTCGCTGTTTCGTACCATATGGCCAGACTATGCACACTTACCAGAAGTACTTTGTACGATCAGATCATATGTCCGAGTTGTTGGTCAGCTTGTGAAAATGAACTAAAACATCTTATCTCTGATTGTGACGATATAACTGTCCGTGCTGTAATCTGGCAATTTTGGCGTGATATTCGCCAAAAGTTTGGATATGACTTACATGATTACCTTAAATACCGTGATATTGATAATTTAATTGTTGTGTTGTTTGGTGGTGATTCCGAAGAGGTAAAACGAAAATTAGGAGGTTATGACGGTGGCATAGACAATGAAATACGTTATCACCTCTTCATTTCGTTTTGTGCCAACTTCGCGACTAACTTATATAAATAGCACAGGGCGAACATTCAGCAAATGTATTAGCTAACTTAATGTTATTCTGTTCTTATTGTCTCCAGTTAATTTTTGAAGAGAATTCAGTTTTCCATGTTTTCCCTACTTACACATGTATCTGATATGTGATGCATTTTGATAAAGTTGGGCTAATCGATGTTGACCAGTGGAGTTCCAGATCAGGCTAGCGCGCGTTAGTCAGCCCGGGAACAGCTCTGTTCATAGAATCCTTTGGGTCAGCTTCCTTGGGACACATCGCATACATAATGTAATATGCTATTTTCAAATGGCAATCTTTTGTATATATTTCTCTTGGTTTATCATGTACAATGTAGATACGATCTCATGTGAATCTCCATTAAATGGAGGAAATAAAGATCACACACACACAAACTATGAATTATTAACAGTGTCTCAATTAAAATCGTATATATACACATGTATTCAAATAATGTCGTATCTACGACCTCAGAAACAACTTGGTCTCATGGCGCATTAGTTAGTGGTGCTTATAATGTGCATGCAACTCTACTACCACGTAATCCTATGCATCGACGTTTGGTGTGTGTACATGGATGTGTGGGCGTGTGAATCTCGTTGTTTGAGTATGGTGCGCATGTGTGTGTTAGTGTAGTTTCTCTATTTACTGTGTTTATTACATGTACATTTGTACTTAACTTACTCTTCATCATGTTCATATTTGGAGGAAATAAAGACATACATACATACATTCATTATCAGTCAGAATGTCCTCGGTCAATACAATGAGAGTTACCTGATAAATATGGATATATATATTACAAACATGAGCTACGCCGTTGAGAGAATGAACCATGTATACTTACTAATGTAATGTTATTTAATTCATTGAAGTCTAAGGATACGAATTTGATTTGTTAAAAAAAATATCACTAATCTGTTTATTTCTACATAAAGTGTTACCACTCATTTGAACCGTCTCGATGAGACGGTTCAAATGAGTGGTAACAATATAATACTTTCAAGATGAAATAAAGAATTTTCAAATTCTACATACTATTCACCGATTTAATGGGTTAAATTAATTACACTATACAATTATCGTATACGAGATTTACGGACTTCGCCCTGGGTGAATATGACTTTTCTCAGGTCCGTAAATCTCGTGTACGCCGACTCAAAAGACAATACTTATTTTATTATATGACTTATATGACTTTCGGTTTTGCTGAAACTCGACTGACATTTATGTACTAATTTGCTTGAGTTTGCATCCATTGTTGTTGACTTGCTGTCAATGCGAAGTACATTTGTAAGCTTGTTGCTGATTGGATGATACTATTTGCGTAGTTATGTTCAATTGGCTCGTCGTTGAACCGTGTCATGTTTCCGCTGCGTGATCAGTGACTCGCGCATCCAGGTCAATATCATATATATGTCCTCAATCATGTGACGCTCTATTGGGCATATCTCAGTCATATAATAACATTTGTTATGATGGAAACGTCTTTCTGAATGTACATCTAGTATGATAATGTCTCAACAAACTATTATATTTAATTCATGATAGTTTACTCGTTACAGGTACGTACATAGAGATTCTGTTAATCCCGTATGGCATACACTACTTCAAATGAGAATCAAATCAATTGTATTTGCAGTCAGCATACACAAAAAATGTCATGCATGTACTGTGTTAGCATAATAAAGATTCTAAACATTGTTGCTGAAGTGTGAAGTTAAATGACAGTTGATGAAACGTACGACAAGAAGATTCTTATGTTCTTTGTGTCAAAGGTACATGCCCACTCAGTAGGCAAACAAATGTTATTTATAGGAATTAAATAAATGTATAATTGTGTCACTATTCCACCAGTTCTAAAAATTACAATTGCCCGCTATACAGTTATAATCATTTAGTAATATTTATTTTAATGACAGTGACTCGCGGTGGTATCAAGCTATTTTCATATGCAAATTATGCAGGACATATTTTTTAATTATTTATACTAATTAAATCCGTCGCCTGCAAAAATAATATTTTCGACAGATTATAAAGTATAATAAGTGCGCACCAAAAATAAATACAGAGAATAAATAGTAATGTCCGTTAACATTTTAAGGAAACACGGTTATCGCCCCTGATATCAGTGTGGAAATTTACGTCTGATATAAAATGTATAATAATGTCAATCAATACGTGGGGTAATGGTGAATGCAAGTTTATTTTGCCAGAAAATGACATATCTACAGAATATACACAACTGTCTGTCTCCCTATATTATAACCTATTGAGTGGGCATGGTCCTTTAATCGTTCCACTTGTAGCTACTGTCTGTTTCACGAAACCCGCCCAAATTTTACGGCCATATAAACAATGCAAAAACAATATTTGTTTTCGATAATATTATGTTTTATCAAAATTTAAGAATGAACCTTCTTTTTATTTCGTAAATTGTTTGCCAAATATTTATTTTAAATGTATTGATGTTCTCATGAAGCACATGAATATAAGTATTAATTAATCTAGCTTATATTGAGGCAAATCACACAGCCTTAAAACATAGTGCTGGAGTATAAACCATAGTATCGTATATTATTCATAAGTATATCACTATTAAACTTAATTACAATATGTATGCATATTATTAAAACAGTAGATGCTACCGCTGTTTCGCTATATGTGATATTTATAACAAAATATTTTTTTTATTCGTCCGCGTACGGATTTCTGTCACACAAAGCGCCATTGTCAGTTCATATTTTCACCTGTGCATATGAACCGGACTAAGTTTAAACAACGCTCGATTCTGTCCAATTCAAATTTCTCTGCAGAATGTTCAGACTAACTGCATAAGTAATGCTGCTAAATAAGTGTTAACGGCTGGAACATGGTCATCACTAAAAGGAAGAAACCACAGTCGTATTATTGAAAAATAAGATTTACCTGTGACCTCATGGGGGCCGCCATTAATCCAGTGTAAACAATAGACCGTGTGATGCCATTCCCTGAGTAGCCCCCGCTTAGTGAAAGGTGTGATAATCTTGATATTATGTTCCCAGTCATAAAAGAATAACGATGTATATTTAATATTGGATACGCGTAAACGGTATTACTCTCTCATCGGATCGTCAGTTGTCGTCGATAGCGATTTAACGTACTGATCTGGTCTTAATTTATTGTCAACTTTCAACGCCATTTACAGAATATATGGCTAATTTTGGAAATAAATAACGGCAAATTACGATGACGTCTGCTCCGAAATATCTGTCAACTTGCGGACGTAATTTAAGGAAATCGATTATATTTTAAGGCTACATCTGTGACTAATTACGAATTTATGTATGGTATTTGGCTACACCCGACACATTACACAGATCTTTGTCGCTTTGTGTGGAAACAAATCGATAATGCGCAGTCGTGTGTGACGAGATGTTGAGCTGGCAATGTTTTGATTGACGTGTCGTTTTGATGTGTGCCGCAACACCTCACTGTCGGAGACAACATGACAATTATCGATATACTCTCGATTATACACAGCTATATTCGATGGCTGGTTATTTGAAAAGAAAAGTATTTCATTACATCTTCGTCGATATTGTTTTTAGAAAATCAGTATTATTTTCCTTAATTGGTGTTGAAATGTTGACAAAAATTTTATCACCGTATTTAGTTGTGCCGATATTGTTTTAAAAAATCAGTAATTTTTTTCCGTAAATGGTGTTGAAAATTGACACAAAATATATAGCCGCATTTCTCCGATATTCGTTTAGAAAATCACCAATATTTTCTGTAAATGGTGTTGACACAAAAGTCAGCGCTCACGCGGAATTCAAATAAAATGAAAAATAATAATAATTTAATAAATAGACGCCGAAGGCTACTGTGTTTGCGGCCAGTGAATTCTGGTCATGGTAGCCGCATGCGCAGTTCGAACAGTATTGTGATCAGATGGAGGACAACAATTATTTCAAATTCATAAAAAAATGTTTGCTGTCCGAAAATTAATTAATTGTGGCAGCCAAGAAAATAGATTTTCCGACAGTAAGCAAATTATATGGTATAGACAGTACCTCAAACTTAAACAAACATATTTAATAGCTATTTTTATTAAAATCATAAAATTGTGAAAATATTAAAATCACAAAAATAATATATATGGAGAAAAAAAATAAACCAAGTCGAGGTTTGAACGCCCGACCCTTTCGGGAATCGGTAATTAAATCATAGAAGTCGGTGACCTTAACCTCATGACTATTGCGCCATTTACGATGATTACATTTATACAGAAGTGCTATCAGTATTACGCAACCGTGACCATTTGAACGTAATAATTATTAAATTATTTACAACTCCATCTACAACGATACCGTTACAGAGATACGCTATTGAAACAAGACATATTAGTACCCATAACATAACGAAGTAATGTATCATTATATATCACAGGAGATGGATTAAAACTATATATACTAACTATATATACTAATAAACAGAACAATCCGCTTGGCTTGCATGAAAATAGTTCGCGTGATATTGATTATCTCCCTTGCCGAAAGTAGTTCACTGATTTATTAATTCCAAATAAGACGTGTTTGCGTAATGGAACATGCCAAACGTCTGCAATCAGAATTTCTTTTTAAATGTGGTATAGTTTTTTTACTGGTACATAGCGAACATAGCGAACACGCCAAATAATCTCCCCTTATATACTTATATAAGTTACTGGTGCACATGAATATAACGCATGTTTTTGGGATGTAATAAAATAAAATGGTGTGATTGATTGATGTATTTCAATTATTATGCATGAAGCATGAAGCGAACACCAGAGGGCCATGATGGCCTTATATCGCTGACATGTGCAATGTCACAAATATGAATCAAATCACCAGGGTAGGAGTTGTCTCGCGATATGTACAGATATATCTTACACAACTTTGAGAGGTTTGGAGACCACAACAGGATGCTTCCAGTCTACTTTGTATTGCACTCCTTAGAGTGTATGTATTTTTTAACCATATTCCGTAAAAATGGTTGAACCCTATTTGACCCCCCGGCAATGCCCATTTTTGACCCAGAAGTCACCATTTTAACAGCTTTGAAAAAGCATTGTACATCGAACATTCCTGTCAAGTTTTGTCGAAATCGGTCCGGTAGTTTGTGAGAAGATTGTTGTATAATTTATGCTATTTGTAGACGGCGACCATCTTGGATTAACGACGACAGTCATTTTAACAAAACTGAAAAGGCTTTAACAAAGAACCATAACTGCGAAGTTTGGCGACCAATGGCCAAGCGGTTTGTATGAAGAAGACATTTGAAATATCTAATAAACCATAACGACCATTGGACCTTTCGGCCGCCATCTTGGATGACGTAATCATCCGATTTAATGAAAACAGCACCACAACCACCGCCCCATCAATACCTTTGATATGATATATTATAAGACCATATTTCATCCAAAAAAAATGAAATTTGACCCTATTTGACCCAGGGGTCACCATTTTAACAAATTTGAAAATGCATTGTACCGCCATTTAAATAAAACTTAAAAGGCTTTACCAATGGACCATGACTGCGAAGTTTGCTACCAATGGCCAAGCGGTTTGTATGAAGAAGACGTTTGAAATTTAGGTCTCATGGGACAGTTGGCAGCTAGATTTAAAAAGGGGGTGGACGATTTTCTATATACTTCACTACCGACCCTGTAAGTTACAACAGTGTGTCTATAAAAATAGGTTTATGAATATTTCTTGAAAACAATTCCGATAAATGCAGTTGTGTTGAAACTTTTGGCCAAAAATAGGTGGGTGGGGTAACTTTGTGAAAAATTAATTGAACACATCTGATGCGGTTACTGAATTTTTATTGTGGCGCGCGATTTGTACTTCATTTGCGAGTATTTTTAAATACTTGTCGCAAGAGCCTCCTTAACTGATTGTGAAAGGCGGTGATTTTTATAAGTTACCAGCCGCCCTCAGAAAAGCAGTCAATTTTGGCTATTTTCAACCGTCCCGTGATGCCTTAAGGGAAAAGTCTGATATTTCAAGGTGTTATATTTCACCTCTAACCAGTATTGTTTGACAGAAGAACATGTCCCAAGATAACATCCAACAGTTTTAGTTTACTGCACTCAAATATGCAGGGTTCAGCAAGGCTGGAGGTAAGCATGGTATTTTGCTGTCAATACACCGAAATGAAACTTCGCGTTTCGCCATTTTGGGGGTGGGCGATATCCGCGCCCCATTTCGACATCAGCTTTCATTTTGTACATTTTTCTTTGTTTGCGTTTTACGTAAAATTGATGAAATTAGCAATATAGATCGAGACGAGCCGTTTCGGGGAAAAAATATTTCCCCTTAAAGTCTCACGGGACAGTGGGCAGCTAGCTTTAAAATGGGGGTGGACGATTTTCTATATACTTCACTACCGACCCTGTAAGTTACACCAGTGTGTGTAGAAAAATAGGTTTATGAATATTTCTTGACTTTGGGAGGCTTGACTAGGTGTATTTTTTAGAGTATTTCATAATTCTACGAAACTGAATGTTAGCTCCAGTTGATTTTGACATCTTTGAAAATGTCGCCTGCTATGCTGTCTCGCCGGTACGGTTTCGCGTCAGAATTTAAGGTATTTTTCGGGCATTTGTAGCCAAAATTTGAGCTGGTTATGACCCCGCTTTGAAATCATTTTCAGAAAATGGTGTGGTGTTACAAGTGATAGAACAAGACATAACAAAGTATCTGTGCCTCATATTTTCATGAAAACAATTCCGATAAATTCAGTCGTGTTGAAACTTTTGACCAAAAATAGGTGGGTGGGGTAACTTTGTAAAAAATGAATTGAACACATCTGATGCGGTTACTGAATTTTTATTGTAGCGCGCGATTTGTACTTCATTTGTGAGTATTTTTCAATACTTGTCGCAAGAGCCTCCTTAACTGATTGTGAGAGGTGGTGATTTTTATAAGTCACCCGCCGCCCTCAGAAAAGCAGTCAATTTTGGCTATTTTCAACCGTCCCGTGATGTCTTATAATAAAATAACGAACTTTTGACCTTTCGGCGGCCATCTTGGATGATGTAATCATCTGATTTCGACAAAAAATGCTCCTAAGTGATCGTTTCGTCCATGTTTTCGAATTGATATAAGACATATCCTGCCCCGCCCATTTTTGACCCGGGAGCCACCATTTAAAGGAATCTGAAACATCGTTAACTAATGATAATTCATATCAAGCTTCCTCGAAATCGGCCTTGTGGTTCGTTAGAAGAATATTTTTTGAGAATTTGACCTACTTTTCAACGGCTGCTATCTTGGACTACGTGATAACTATCATTTTAACAAAAATGAAAAGGCTTGACCCACTGACCATTACTGTGAAGTTTGGCCAATATTGGCAAAGTGGTTCACGAAAGATGTTTATTATCTATATTGAAATAACGACCTTTTGATATTTCGGCGGCCATCTCGGATGACGTAATCTGATTTCGACAAAACCTTCGATTTCATATATGACATGACCATATTCGGTCAAATGTGACATTTGAGCCCTACTTAACCCCTCCTGCTCCGCACAGTTTTGACCCGGGGTCCACCATTTGAAGGAATCTGAACCAGCGTTAACTATCGATCATTCATACCAAGTTTCGTATAAATCAGCCTGGCAGTTCGCGAGAAGAAGATGTTTTAAGAATAAGAATTTGGCCTACTTTTCAACAGCGGCCATCTTCGCGATGACCATCATTTAAACAAGAATGAAAATGCTTGACCGAATAATCATTACTGTAAAGTTTGGCCAATATCGGCCAAGCGGTTCACCAGAAAAAGACGTTTGAAATCTTTATAAAAAAATGACATTTTGACCTTTCGGCGGCCATCTTAGATGATGTGACCATCCAATTTCGACAAAAGAAATGTACCAGAGCGATCGCCTCTTTGATACCTTCGATTTGATATAGACATGACCATATTCGGTCAAAAATAAAAAATTATTATCACAATTTGACCTCACGGGCCACGCCCATTTTTAACCCGGGGTTAGCATATTAAAAATTTTGAAAGAGCATTGTACATCGATCATTCTTACCAAGTTTCGTCGATATCCTGCTGGCTGTTCATGAGATTGATTGATTGATTGTGACTGATTGATTGATTGATTGATTGACTGATTGATTTTGATTGATTTTGATTTTGATTGATTTTGATTGATTGATTGATTGATTGATTGATTGATTGATTGATTGATTGATTGATTGATTGATTGATTGATTGATTGATTGATTGATTGATTGATTGATTGATTGATTGATTGATTGATTGATTGATTGATTGATTGATTGATTGATTGATTGATTGATTGATTGATTGATTGATTGATTGATTATAAATCATGTCGTGCTCAACGACTATCCAGGATTTTGAAAATAATAACATCACTGCACTTGAAAAAAAATTACGATTACATCGTGTATTTAATGGCGAATGTATTTAATCAAAGTAGTACTAGTCAGACGAGTCGTCATGAAACGCATAGTCGTGCGGTGAATCATAATAATAGTCATCGTGATCATGGTGATAATGTTCTTCATCTAAATCGTTCTCGCAATAAACCTGTCTGATTTGTGACCTCATTTTCGGATGTGTGTAATCGCAATGTGGACAATCGGCATGGCAACGGAGGTGTCGTTTGGGCACACGAACACGGAGAAGCTCTTTCGGCATGCCGTTATCTTCATAACATTTCGGTAACGGCAGCTGCTTCCATTCGCCCGTCTTACAGAAATTTGCGACGTCTGTGTCGGATTTAGCTGAGAATGTATATTTATCCAGATATGACGCCTGGCAGTTTCTGTACCACGTGTCTTCGACGTAGATGTACGAACTGACCTGAAAGGAATGAGGGATCGTAGCTAGTTATCTCCCGTTGAATTTATTTACAGAAATCCGGTCCAAACTGTATATTTTATGATAGTATTGCTACTACACAGGGCGTATGTCGCACGATGTGTTGAGTAAAGGAGCCTTTATAATGTTTTCGACTAGTGTTGATCCAGATCATCCGGCATATTTGTACAATCTACTCCGTGACTGCATTATTCGTCCGTTTCATATTTTCACGCTTATTAATTTTGTTGCAAACAGTGTAGACTCAGATCAGACTGAACGCTGTTCGCAAAACACTTTTGTGTGCTATTCAGTAAGAAATAAACGCTGAAATACAGTATAGGGCGGGACTTCTATAAATAGATTTGCAAAGGGAAATAACTAGCTGCAATCCCCCATTATATGCACACGTAGACCATGTAGACGATGGGCGAGACATTTATCAAATGAGACACGTCATATGACCATGTACCACAGAACACGTGTGATATCTCATGAAATATTTTATAAAATTTATGACATTTTCCCGAAAATGACATCGAAAGTTGACGAAATTTTCATAACAAAGGCAGAATAGAATTTGTCGTCATTCGACGTCATTTACAGAAAAAATATCAAGTTTCTGCAAATATTTCATGAAAAATCACACATGTTCTTATGAACAAAATCATAGGCATTCGGCGTGTTTCAGCTTTCATCGGTATACCTGGGTCTACTCCGTTGTTTGTGCTAGTCAGTAAGAAGTAAACGTTATACCGATGATATATATATATATATATCAGGGGCGGATCTGGAGGGGTGTTCATGTTCACAACCCACCCCTCCGTCAGCCACGGAGTTTACATAGATCACAGTTTAAATGCCTTAAAACACAGGAAAATGCACCCGGACCACCTTAGTATATTCGTTCCACTCCGTGGAACTCGAAAATATGAACTCCCACCCGTTCCCCAAATGCAGCATCAGCCCCTGTATATATCAAAGGACTGAAAGTCCTGAAATCCTTCGCAGTACGTGCTCAACCATTTTTAGTTAATATTTCACACAAAAAAATCATATATACTCCATTTAAAATCAATATATTCGTCGAATCAGTATACATTCATTTTTATCAATGCTGCAAAAACAATATTTATCGAGACAGAGTATTTGGGCAGTGTATCAGAGCATTAACGGCCAAGAAAATGGAGCTGAAGAAACTTGGGAAGGGCAATAAACCTAAAAAGTGCATGAACATTATACCTGAAGAAGAAGAGAAAATGTATTCATCTGGGTCTCTAGGTACAAGTACACCAAAAAGCCTTCAATTCACGATATTTTACTATTTCGTAAATTTGTTCGGTCTGCGTGGACGAGATGAAGCAAGACAATTGAAATTCGGTGATATAGAGATGAAAACGACATCCAATGGGGAACAGTTTCTCGAGTTCAATGAGAGGGCAAGCAAGACCAGGGATGGGGCGAATCTGTCGAATACACGAGACCACACCGAAGATATTTTCAACAGACAAAACCAGGTATGTTTGCTGGCCTTGTAAGCGCAAAACTTTTTTGAGTCGCGAGATATTGTCGATAGAAAATTGAATAACTTGAAAACTATCACGGTTGTCATGACGATACTTGGAGAATCGATCAAATGTTCACGAGCGTAATGTTAATCGATGCTCAATATATCAGCATTCAAATATAAATATTTGTTTAGTTATACATTTGTTATTAATTCAAATATCTCAAGACGCAATAAAGTTAGGTGCATACGAGCGGAGGTCCGATGTATTGTGATCACTACTACTTGTAGTCCATAAAAAGTATTTTGCTTTTCATACATTCAGTAAAGAAAGTTTACTATATCATTGTTAATAAGATAAATAGGTCTGAATTGGTATGGAAACATCAGCGAATAAAGCTTGTTGCGAACGGTAACTTGCAATCTACTCGTGGACGGCATGGGAGCAAATTGCAAGAGTTACCGCTCGCAAATATATCTGGGCCAGCATGTGAACAAAATATTGTTTCTTATCACTGTATTTTGTTGATATCGACTAAAATCGATAAATACATCTGAAGTTGAATTTGAGATATAATTCTGTGAATACAATGCACTGTGAAATTTGTTCAAAAAACTATTATATTTTTGTTTGAAATCAATATCGGCCGTCTGGCGTGACAATATATGAGAAACATAACATTTTTTTATGGACCAATATTTCCATTTCAGAGACCGAGTCACCCTGTCAAGATTTTTGAGATCTTCAGAAGTCGCCGACCTTACGAGATGTTGGCTGCTGACAGTCCATTTTACCTGACAGCAGTACTAGAACAACGATTGAAAGGCACAGAAAATGAGCCATGGTATGACATTTATTACACGAAATAATGCACTATGATTTTTTTCCATTTTGTTTTAAATGTTATTTAAACATTATCATATGACACTGAACATCATTACGAACAAGGCTGAAGATCAAATGAAGTTTTATAGAAAGTGACATTAATATTTAGTTAGAAAAGTAAAATAGTTATAAATACGATAATGTTTTGATAATTATTATAATTGGTGAAAAATGAGATGTCAGTGTGTCTGAATAGTGATCTTAAAATGATTCTACAGCATGGTCGATATGCAAAGTTCTCAAAAATATTTCTTACACATTTTCTCCCAAATATTTATTTTCAGGTATTACCCACGGCCCATGGGAGAGGCTACACTTGGCAGTCTGATGAAGAATGCTGCAGAGCAAGCTGGAATCTCGTCACGGTTGACAGATCACAGTATTAGAAAGTCAACAGTCACCACTTTATCGAAAGCAGGAGTTCCCCCACAAAAAATAATGAAAATTACGGGACATAAAAATATACAATCCATCACACACTATGACGCCGAACTGTCTATCGCAGAACATCGTCAGATATCAAATATATTACAGTCTGGTCAGAATATCGCCCCACCGAGCACAGTACAACTGGGTCAATTAATCGCCCCAACGAGCACGGCTACTGTATCTGTCCCTAGTAGTGTGAATGTTCTGCCGCTATAGGAGATCGAAAATGTCACCTCGTCAGCGAACACTTTCTCTGCCCAAAATCCATTTCCTGCAACATTCTTGTCTGACAATACATTCCACGGTTTCGGAAACGGAGCTGTACCAAATCACATCTGCAATTTAAATGTGATAAATGTCAATAAAATTTAGTTGTACGAAAATCACCTTATTGTATGCTAGTTACGAACAGTAACTCTTGCAATCTACTGTCGTACCGTCCGTAGTCTGAGTTATAATTCCAAACATAGGCTTCCTTTGCAGAATAGCGAATCAGATTTTATTCAAACTTTAGCAGCTAATTATTCTGCAGCCTATGAGTGGAATCGCTACTCGATACGGATGGTAGAATGCAAGTTACTGTTCGCAACTAATTGTAGGGATCTGCATTGTTCTGAATATCATGTAATTGGTGTAAAACACACGTAGAAATGAGATATGGAGGGTGATGGTGTTTTTTGAGCGCTAGTAAGCAGATTTTCAAGGCAAACACAAAATATTGTCTTTATGATCATTTATTGAAGAATTTTGTTCATTTTTGCTTTGTTGGCCAATGGAATTGAAAATGTTGCCGTGAAGTTTACTACCGTAGTACAGATACATGCAATAATTCAATATTGTGTATTATGTTGTTATTAAATTAAATTAAAATTAAATTCAGCAATTGTTGAACGTGTCGAAATTATTGACAGTCGATCCGATGCTGATGGATGTGCTTCATATTTTTGCCGGACGATCATGACGATTATATGAAAGTTTTGGGGTATTAACAATATTCATTGATATCGTCGGCAAATAAAACATGTGTTAAATAAACTTACGTGTTTAAGTATGGCTTTTTATCAAAATTTAACGCCTTTTTTCCGGTTTTGTTGTGTCTGTAGTGATGTCAGCCATCTTGGTTTTTCGTGTATTGTATCGATTCAGGTGCGCGAAATGACCTTGTCAATTTACATAAAGTGAAGCCATCACAGGCGCTCGGATTGTTCAACAAAAATAATAGAGAGTCGCATTTCATCACACTATCGGATTATTTAATGATTAGGATGCATGTTTTGTTGAACGGGTATATAATAAATAGGTTATTGGATTTGTACGGAAATATATTTCGGCGTACTCGTTCGTTCGGCGGAACCTATACTTATTCAAACTCTAAGACAACGTTTCCTTTGTGAAGTGTATCGTATCGTACTGCATATGCTGTGTAACGTCATTATAGATTAGTTGATGTTTTAAGTAAAATGGACACTGATTAATAATATCGATGGCTCAAGATGATTATTTAAAGCATGCGGTATGTAACTGTCAAAAAACAATGTTTCTGTTTTAAATCATCATCATTTCGCTGTCCAATGTTGGATTTTATCGAGCCATTGACCTATGACTATGTAAACGATTCTGTAATTGCAGAAACTACTTTTCATGAGACACGAGGTTGTATCATTACGCGTGAAAAAAAATATACTCAAATTAATACATGTCAGTTTATATTATATTAAATCAGATAAACATTTTGTAATATAAATGTCGTACAGAAAAATTAACAACACATGTATTACACTACACAATATAATGTTAGCTCACTAATCAAAACTATTTTTCATGGCGTATAACTACGTATACATTACATGTGGAGCGGTCGATCATTGCGCTAAAAATATAACCTTCCTAACAAAATATTTATTATGAAACACGACATTTAATATTTTATAAAATCACAAACTGTTTTTAAAAATATAACTGTAGCTCAAAAAAAATGTAGCTGGCCAAATGTGAGTGACACGTTCATAATGCACCGCTCGCTTTGGAACTCTCTCACGTGGCGTAGCTAGAATCATGAAGCATGAAGTACGTTCGTTGGTCGACAATTACTCATTTGCATAAAACATAAGAGGTCCCAAAAACCGTATAAGGACTATATCCAAGCAAATATGCTTGGATAATAATAAATACCAAAGCAAATGGCGTTATTTAATCTCAAGGGAAGTAATCATTGTAATTTATTCAGTATTATCAGCGCCGTTTAATTATAGCAGTACCGACGAAAGCCGAAACACGCCGAATGAATGTGAACAAAATCACATGACGTGTCTCAAACGGAAAACAAAAATAATACAGTCTTACATGTAATATACCATAACCATATACGATACATAAATAAAGCATACAACATCATAACAAACATAATTCATAAGAATAATTCATAAGAATAATACGTATACAGCTTAATCTAATTCTCAAACTGAGATATTTGAAAGTATGGTAGTATAACTCATATGATGGTATCTGCGTCACACAGCGGATAATGGTGCAATGCAGTATAGTATAGACATTTAATTTTAAAACGACCCTAGAAATGACATCAGGGGTAAGCTCATGTTAATGCTTGTCATCCATTCTAATGTATATCTATGATCTTTACATGTTATAATAAGCCGGGACGACACTTGATATTATGATTTGTTACCATTTGGCGACCTAATTTGCAAAATATGGTGTTCGGCCATTTCCGCTGTATATGAGCCAACATATAAACTATTGTAGATATAATAATTACAGAGATAAATGGGTTATTTTAGTATCAAATCTTCAGTAATTATATGTGTGCATATTAGATAAATAGTTGAACTGTATAACGGATAGAATTACAAATAGCGGGAAATTAATAACGTATTTTCCTCAATGTAATGATGAACTGGCTACACATGTGTATAAATATGTACATAGCGATAATATGTCCGCTAAAAATGCATATCAAGTACAGTTCATACTATTTGCAAACATATACACTATAGTTTACCCTATGACATCTCAGAGTTCGTAATAAAACTGAAGATGCTAAATGGCCCCACTCATCCCATTTGCATTGACAGATATTATGACGAGACACTTAACATGTTTTATGTCCAAATTCATTGAATACGTTGTGTTTTGTTAATCGGTGTTTAACTACATTTAAATGTATAATTTATTCAATATTTGTGTCAGACATGTGCTTAATACGTTATTTAAATGAGTATCAAATGTCATAAATCTGGGAACCGTCTGTATAATATGGGCCCCAGTCTATATGCATAATTCAAATGTATTTATATTAACAGTATTATAATGTGGCTTTCAGAAAGTTCCATCATTTCTCAGGATTTAGTATGGTGATGAATTGATTATGTGTCAAGCCTTTAAATGTAAATCAAGTGTAACATTTGAGAGAAGCATAGCATTTCGTGAAATTGGACAAGCCGTGATCTGATAAAATTACGCAAATTGAAGTTGTGATCAGTGAACTTTCAGCCACCACCACCCAGCAAACACATTTGCATAGTTCTGATAAGGTTATATACCGTCACATTTCTTGCAACAAACTCTTGCAAACAGTTTGACATAATACCAGAATGCACTGTGTTCGGAACATTGTAATTGTACAAATATTTAATATGTGCGAGAAATAGTTTGATTTGGCCTGTTTGTTATTGTATTGTCATACTTACTTATGTACTGAGCCAGAATATAGAAATTAATTGTTTCCATCCAGTATTTACTACACTGCGCATAATTCCAACATTCCAAATATAGTTTCAATTCCGTGTGTGATTTGTCATCATCAAAACAGGCACCATTCGCTGTGGTGTATGGCTCCTGGCAGATATTGTCCATCAACCATGTACCTTCTATTTGCTTGCATCTACAACCGCCTTTTTATGTACACAATTTTTTAGTCTGGCAGATTTTGCGTAGGCAAGGTGGCCAGCAGCATGGAACAGCGGTATCATTCTCATTATGCAATATAAATGGAGATTCCAGTGGCCTGTGCGTTCAGCTCTGATCAGTAGTCTCAAAAGAGACACCTGCTCTAAGTAGTTGACCCAAAGCTTCCCAGTGCGACTGTCATTTGCAGCATGTTCCATCAACTTACCAAGTACCTGACTGAGTTCTGCCAGACTAGCATCCTCTTCTACACTACCTTGACTGTTCAAAAGTGATGCATGAAGGCGACGTAATGACTCGGCATCAACAGTATCTGATGATTCCGGTTTCTCAAGCAGAAATGAAGTTATGGCAGCTGAAGTTAACAGGTGAGCACGGACAGCTCTAGCATATGCATGCCCCGTTAACATGTGAATACCAATTCCTGGAGCGTACACAGTCTCCCATAATGCTTCTAATCCGCTGCCCGCCATGATAAATCCAACTGATCCCATAAATGACATCAGTAGGTGAAAACTACTCAATCGTGTGATTATATTCGACAGATCTGGCGATGCAGCCACTATCTCTGTGGCCTTAATGTAAAGCGGTTGCTCAAATGTGACAATGCACATCTTCTGCCCATGCTTGTCACATTGGCTTTGTGCAAAACACAATGCCGTAAATATTGTGCTCAGGTTTGTTGGATCTAGATTAACGAATGGAAGAATCTCGATTCGGCTTTTCTCATGCTTTTCGCCTGTTACTGCCACCTGCATGAACCCACTCCATGACGGACAAGGGGTACGATTTGTAGAAAAGCTGGCTGACCACAGCCGATCAACATCTACTACAACCACCAAACAAGGTGGGTCAAGTTTTGGAGCTTCAATTGGGCCAAACTTCACTGACTGCATGCCGGGTACGGTTGGTTTCTTGTACGTTTTGATTGGGATGTCACCAAACTTTCCTATGAATTGGGAGCTTGGTATATTGACAGACCGACTCAGTTTTTCTCCAGCATTTTCCCCTTGTGGGGTAACGCATGCAATTCCGCCCATGCTGTGGAAAGTATCATGCCCAGTTAGTGTCGCAACATTGAAATTTGCGCTATCAAACACTAATTGTGTGAACCCATTCAGATTATACGATGGTGTGTACTTACTGAGAATAGAACAAGTCAGTCTCTGTATTTCCTTCTAATCGTCGGCAAATCACATGCTACTTAATATATCTATCAACTTATAAATCTACGCTTTAAGACCCGGAGCTAGACATGCCACAAATACACAATTATATTATTTCTACGGTCAGCATCAGATTATTATTATTATTATTATTATTATTATTATTATTACGTTTTATAGATTTGTTGTCCGTTCAAACTAATATTTTGTTAAAAAATGCATTTTTCTTTTTTTTTTAAATATTTTTTATGTCAAGTTCCAAATTTGTTTATTGTAATACCATAATATGTGCATAATATTCTATTTGTGATGATATGCTGACATATGATGCAAAAAAAACTACAGCTTGCACTATTTCTTGTGACATTTATAACACTGGCCGATTACGGCAGCCATCATGGACGCCATCTTGAATTCTGAGTTAAGCTCCTGTCGGATTCATGGGGAGTTTTGATATGTTTCAGCTGATGATATTTACAAACTATACAGAAAAATTCAGCTTTGACCTATTTTGTTTCGATCTTCGTGATTTTTTTATCTAATACTCTTCCACTATATCGACCCAGTGTCAATCGGATGACATTGGCCTTATTGACATAGGCCTTCGTGGGTGAACTACATCTCTGTTTTAAACGACTGTCCATGATTAGCTGGGGCTCCAGTTTCTCGGGTAGTGGGCTGGCCTGATGAGCTGGGTCGAGAAATTCAGAGTAGATGGACATTTATCTCATTATTATATGTATTTTTAGAGAATCGATAACGTATATTGTAAGCACATCATATCAATGCACATTCAGCTGAATGTATTTCCTGGTCAATTTTGCACAATGATGTGTTTTTAACTGACTGACTGAATTTATCATATCTTCTGATAGAAAGATTCGAGTGTATGCTCGTTCCGACAGCTGGGTCAATATTTATATCGTGGCAAACCTACTGCAAAAGCTGTGTGGTTGTAGGAATATGTTTCAGGGATGACATACACCACTGGTCATTATATGGTCATATGATTGTTTGTTATGGACAAAACAGTGTATTGTGTATCCATAGATATATGACAGTGTTTCAGGGAGTCACTAAAATGGTGTTTTCACCCTTGAGAAGCGAATGCATTATGCAGTCTTATAACAGTGTATCAAGGACAACTACACATTTATATGTCCAGTTATATGTCCAATCTACATAAATGTGTTTTATGAACGTATCATGCTGTATGACCATAGGAATGAATGTATTTTATGGACAAGTAAGCATATATTTTCTCATAAGGTGATGTTTTAGGAATAGTTGAAATAAGTTTCAAATAACGCTTTAGCCAGGCATTTCACTATAGCATGTACAAATACAAAAATGCATTATTTTACCATATTTTGGAGTTTCTGAACCTGAGTTATGCAGCAATATTACGATGTTGTCTAGAGAAATGAATACATCGTGGTGCCATCTGAATGTGTTCCGTGTAGAGAAAATATATGATATGGTCATGCTAAGTGTCCCTAGAACAGAGGATTGTGCTGTATGCATTTCAACTGTACATAAAATCTGGTGATATAAAGGTGTTCCAGCAACAAACTACCGTTTTGTGTAGTCATCTAAATACATGCAATGGACAAATGAACTTACTCTATGCACTTATGGATATATATCGGTGATGTGTGAATATATTCAGTGACCATGTGAATGAAATCAGAGACAAAGTATGTATCGTGCTATCACATTAATGGGTTTCATTAGGAACTCAAAATAAGCTATGCGGCCAAGATAAGAATGTGTCAATGACAATGAAATGTATGTTGGTATGTACAGATATTTCAGGGACAAAGAAACATATCAAATGGCGGATATGTTTTCAGGGATGCCGATTGGCAGTACTCAGTTTTAAGTTTTTTATTTCCATACATAGTCATATACAAACAATAAATGAGTTACAAGCAGTTTAACAACATGAATTTATAGGTTAAACTCCTTGTTTATAATCAACTATGAGTACATGTATTGTAAATAATTATAGATTATTGTTCATACATGGTTAGGTTGGATTTATTTAAGAATGTTATTTAGATGAGAGAATAGAGTTGAAAATGAGATATGGTGAAATAGGTTTAGTGAATAATAACTGAGCAACACATCACGATACAATACTATTACGGTATATGCTGTTATACCTAACTGTAATATGTGTATGTAAAATCAGAAGGTTCGTGTATCTCTAAATGAGTGTTAGTCTAATTGGATAACATTCCATTTTCGTTCATGAACTATGAGCTTATTTCTATTCATTGCAATTTCTTTTTCAATATTTTGTGTTGCCTTTAGGTAAGACATAAACTCTGGAAATTTAGGTTCCGTGTTTCATAATTTACATGTATATATAAAGTATTTTCCTAGTATAATACAAAAGTTGAAAAACTTGTTGTCTTGCTCATATTGCCCGAAGCAAACAGTGTGCCAATCAAAATTACATACAATATTATTATTGTTTAAAAAGGTATTCAGCTGTGACCAAAAATGTTGTGGCTTATATTGAAATCCCAAAAAAGGTGCTTATTTGTTTCTGGAGCCATGGCGCAAAAATCACACAAATTGGAGCTGACAATGTTACACTTAAGTAAATAATCATTTGTAGCAACAATTCTCATCAAAAATGTGTACTGAAAATTCCTAAGTTTAGAACTTATAGTGTTTGTAAAATGATTTGTGTAGACTATCTTCCAATTTATATTTTTATCCGCGAATTCGTCATCCCATTTTGTCTTGGCTTTATGCATAATCGGTTTCTGTTGATTAAGAAACATGTTATATAGCTTCTTATTACATTTGGTCGTGGTTTTTATTTGTTCTATTAATAGTATCTTTGTATTAATCGTGTTTATTCTTTCATTTTTAATTCGCGTTCTCCAGTCTTCAGGAATGCACGAAATCAGTTTGAATAATTTTAGGTAATCGTTATTACTAACATCAAATAGTTCTTTTATTTTTGTAAAATTGAAGAATGATGTAGTTCTATAATCGTATAGTTGTTCTATATATGTAATCCCCTTATTAGCCCATTCCTTGTAGTAAAAAATTCTTCCATTACCTTTTATTTTCGAATTGTTCCATAAAATTTGCTTTGATATTGTTTCTGGATTATCGCAGAAGTTTAGCTTGCACCATGATTTAAGAACATCTGTCAAAAAATTATTTTTTATCAAATGTTTTACGTCTGTTTGGTTTACATTTCCTTCAAATATATGTACACCACCAAAAGGCTTCAAATAATTTAAATATAGTACTTTCAATTTTCCGTGATTTTCAGTTTCTGCAAGTCGTTTGACCCATGTAGCCTTTAGTGCATCAATAAACGATTCTAATTCTATCATTTTTAGCCCGCCTTCTTCGAACGTTTTAACAATAATTTTTCTACTAATTTTATCAGGCTTTGAATCCCAATGAAAATCAAACATAACGCGTATAATTTGCTTTAAAGTCTCCTGCTCCGGATTGTCTAGAACTGTTAAAGGGAATATTAATTTTGGAAATGCAAAACTTTTAATGACAGTTATTTTACCTAGTATGGTGAGCTTTCTTGTTTTCCATTTGCCTAAACATTGCTGAAATTCCTTTATTTTAGGATCTATGTTTAAACTATGCACTTTATTTTTATCATTACAAAAATATCAAAACAATATTGACTTAGAATAGTTTAAACGTAAACCTGAAAAGTTTCCAAAATTATCTATTGTACTAATTAATATTTCGAGAGATTGTCTAGACCCATCCATGCAAAATGTAGCATCATCCGCGAACATAGTATTTTTTATTTCTTCACTATTTATAGTTATTCCTTTTATTAATTGATTTTTTTGACACTGTGCGAGAGTATTTCTATTGCGATTATGAATACATAAGGAGATAATGGACATCCTTGTCTTACTCCTCTTCCCAAGGAAAAAAATCTGAAAGATAGCCATTATTTGTTACACAACTAGATATATTATGATAAAATAGTTCAATCCATTTGATTAAGCTGGGTCTGAAGTTTAGAAAGGTTAATACCTTAATTATATACTCATGGCTTATACTATCAAATGCTTTTTCAAAATCGGCGAATAATAAGATTCCTGGTATATTTTTATCATTTGCGTGTTCAATTACTTCGGATAAGAGCCTTATATTTTCTCCAATATATCTACCTTTAATAAATCCTATTTGTGAAGAATCTATTAAATTATTTAATACCTTTTTTATTCTATTTGCAATGGCCTTTGTTGCTATTTTGTAGTCGATATTTAGCAAACTTATTGGTCTCCAGTTGGCGAGGTGTGTTGTATCTTTGCCTGTTTTTGGAATTAAATTTATAACACTTTGTTTTTGTAGTGTTGTTAGTTCGCCTTGCTCCATCGAAAAGTTTAATGATTTTACCAAATTACTTTTTATGTCATTCCAAAACATTTTGAAAAATTCTACAGTTATTCCATCCGACCCAGGGCTCTTATTGTTTTGCATTTCTTTTAAGGCATTATAGCATTCAGCTTCTGTCAATATTCCTTCACATTTACTTTTTTCTCCTCATCATTTAACTTATTATTATAATCATTTGGGAAAAAATTAATATCAGAATCTGTACATTCTTTTTTCTTATATAGTTTTTCATAATAATGTTTTTCTTCTAGTAGAATTTGTTCCTTGTCTGTAACAAGTTTTCCATTTACAGTTAGCTGTGAAATAATTTTTCTTTCAAATTTTCTTTTTTCAAGCGCCGCAAAAAAGTTTGTATTCTTTTCTCCAGCCTCCACCCAATTTATTTTCGATCGAAATATAATACTTTCTGCTCGTCTTTTGTAAATTTCTTCTAGACGGCTTTTACAATTATTTAATTCATTGATTGCTTCAGGTGTTTGAATATTGTCATTACTTAATAGATCAATTTGCTGCTGTAATTTATTTTCGTCTGTTTTATCTTTTCTAATACGTTTTGTAGTATATTTGATAGTTTCATTTCTGATTGTTCCTTTAATTAACTCCCATAAAGTGTTAGGGTTTGCTTCATGGTTAATGTTGGCAATTTCCGCTATATTGTTTGTAATAATTGTTTTATAATCATTTTCGAAAATAATTGAATTATTCAATTTAAAATATCCTGGGCCTCTAGGCTGATCATTGATATTTATACATGATACCAATGAATGATCTGTTTTTAAACTACATTTTATTTCACTTTTAGAAACAGTATTCACCAAATTGTCCGATAGTAAAAAATAATCTCCTCTACATAGGATAGGTGGTCTAGAATTAGAATGCCATGTATATTTTTTTTGTTCCGTGTTTTTGCCTCCATATATCAGTAAAATCATATTTTTCTATAATATTTAACATAATTTCTCTGTTCTGTTTGTTTGTACTTTGTAACCCACCTCTTTTATCCAAATCAAAGTTTAGGACAACATTGAAATCACCACCTATAATAATTCGTGAATTTTAATTTTCAGAAATAAAATCTTCTAGCTTTTTAAAAAATGTTTTATCTTCGATATTTGGCCCATATACATTTATAAGCAGAATCTGTTTATTGTTTATATCAATTTCAATTGCCTGAATTCTACCGGGAATTATTTCTGTGTATTTGAGAGCATTATATGTTAAATTAGAATTAAACAGAATACAGACTCCTTCTGAGTTGTTTGACTTTCCACTAAAGAATCCTTCTGCCCCCCAGTCAGTTTCCCACTCCTTTTCTATTTTTATTACTGAATAAGTTTCCTGCAAAAAACATATCGCGTAATTGTCATCCTTGAGCCACTGGAATATTTGAGTCCGTTTTAACTTAGATCCTAGTCCTCGGACGTTTAAAGTGCATATGTTAGTTGCCATGGAGAGTTAGGGTGAAATGATACATGTATACCCTGTACGTAGCTGATAAAATGTCTACTGATATTGCATCGTGTTGCTCAAAAGAAGGAAGATGGAGGTAAGACCAGAGATAGGTGATTGAAACAAAGTAAGTTAAGGTTATCATAAATACCCTCATTTTACAGGTAGATGTTGCGATTCTACTTGAGTATATGAAGTATGGAGTACAGGGCCAAACATGCAGAATGTGTTTATCATGTAAGATATCTGTCCACAATGAAAGAAGAAAATATTATAAAAATGGATATATGGTGGACAATGCTTACCACAATATGGCTGTGCGAACATGTTTTACCATATGAAGTATAATCTATTCATCAGAGAAATATACATTTTCATATGCCCTCTCAGATTTGGCATGACACATTTATAAGTAGATCACAAAGTAGATTCAGTGCGAACAGTGAGATCCGTGTGCAGACGATTGGCAGTACTGCTTTGCCTGGAAATATATGTGTGTGTTTCTTAGACCGGTGAGCATATTATGTGGCAATGCAAAACATGTAAGTGAGCAATTTCAACGTGCTGTGTGCCATGAACACGTGAGTGTCATATACAAGTATGCGGTCATGTGAAGATGCTTCAATCTGTGATAAACTAACATATCAGGATGTAATATTAAGTCTGGACTAAGCAAGCTGTAATGCGTTGGCACTGACGCCGAATTCCGTCTGTGACAGTGACATACGCATATTCAATCATTTGTTACAGAATAACGGAACATCACTACTGGACTAAGTATGTGAAAACATTTTCTAATTTAATAGAAAGCGAATAGTAATGAAATTTAACCCACATTAAAATGTGCTATGGACGGGTGGACGGTTGACCATATATTGTCATGTCCGGACAGATGGACGGACGAACGAACTGACGCCAGTGTCATCTCTAATGTCGCCAGTACTTACTAACACAGCTACATGCGGGTGTACAGTCAGTAAGAATATTATATAAATCCGTCAGCGGCGTCATGTGATCAGATTGAGAAGACTGACATTTTGCAATATAAATATAATGAGTGGGGTAATGTATCTGTTTTCATTAGACTGGCGTATATTTTACTATTATTCCAACTATTTCGATTTAAATTATTTGGATATGATATGAAGTACGTTCCGGCTAATTTATTTCAGACACTTTCAGACCGAAATAAGGCAAATAACTGTCTAAGTATGCTACAGTCATGTATGTGTAGTTTCGAATTCAGCGAAAATTATCGAATGAACTACTTTACAAAATAGGTCACAGAATGACAACAAATCTAAATATCGACTTTCATCCATGCTTATTGTGACCAGTGGAAGTCACATATAAATATTAACACGAGCTGACCACTGATGTCATGTATCAATTTGATATTCCCCGTCTAACGTTTATAACGTCATAGTGTTATTGTTGGTGTACTACGTGAATTTAAGCGGGTGTGTGTGCGCGGTTATTACCTGACCGCATCACTAGATGATTTCAACAGCGATTCTACTTTCACTTTCAAAAGTTGCATTAACACACATGTTTAATAGTGTTTTGTTCTGTTCCAACCATGGATAGAAACACTACTATATATTTGATATAATTTGTCAATTTGCATATTTATATCCTCCCTTGGGGCTTAAATTGTCAAACATCTCCTTTAAAATACAACTTATTCGAAATGGCAACGACAGTCAGAATAATAAACTATATATTTCTACACGAAGTAAGGTACAATTCGCTTAACATCGTTGGAAGATGATAATGTGTAATATGCATATGACTAGTGACGTTAGATGTACGCTTATCACATGAAAACATTATTTTTCAGTGATGAAATCCATTTCATAAATGTGGTATGACACACCTTTGATTGGCTGGCCGCGTCACCCTAATTACGTATTCGCATTATGGGCCAAGTTGAACGCTATGTCAAATTAATAAAATTGAGACGTTCGAAATGACGTTCGAAATGACGCGACAAGGCAATCATGGTGTGACGTTCACGTCATGTTTTAAACGTCATTAGAAGAACCAGTGACTTAGACAACTTACTACCATTGTTAGAATATGTTGCCATTGACATCGATCTCGAGAACGGCCAGTGACATTACAACATCCATTTTCTATGGTCGTATCAGGGCCGAGCGGTAGGGTAAAATCTGAGTCGACTAAGACCAGGGTGTGGGATCACGTTTCCGAATCCGATTTTCCTACGTGACGTAATTTGGGACGCTATGTTTACAGTAGATTTTATTTAAAATCTTCCTAACAAACGGATGGATTTTGATGATATGTAGCGCACCGAAATACGATGGCATATGTGTCTTATGGGTGCTCTGAACGTTATTTACAATAACCTATAACTTTCACAAAGAATCGAGTAGTGTTTCTTTCTTACATTCACGTGCTCTAGTTTTTATTTACAGTTAAGGTAACTGATTCTTCGTCTAAACGACGCAATTATGAGATTAAAGTGCCTATACAATAAAGGGCAATGTGTAATCATTACGCAAACATTGTATTAGCGAGCATACCTCACTATACCCCGGTACCTATGTAAACAGGGGTATGATGAGGTACCCGCGCAATAGGTAATGTGGCCAAATAGGTCACGATGCAGTGACTATTTTCGATCAATAACTTATGTTGTAAGCGATTGTAATGTGTATTTTCAATATTTATATCATTAAAATGTATCATATCGATACCCCTTTAAGTAATATTTGTATATTTTAAATGTATTGATGTTCTCATGAAGCGCATGAATATAAGTATTAATTAATCCAGCTTATATTGAGGCAAATCACACAGCCTTAAAACATAGTGCTGGAGCATAAACCATAGTATCGTATATTAGTCATAAGTATATCACTATTAAACATTAATTACAATATGTATGCATATTATTAAAAAAGCAGATGCTACCGCTGTTTCGCTATATGTGATATTTATAACAATTTTTTTTTTTTTATTCGTCCGCGTACGGATTTCTGTCACACAAAGCTCCATTTTCAGTTCATATTTTGACCTGTGCATATGAACAGGACTAAGTTTAAACAACGCTCGATTCCGTCCTATTCAAATTTCTCTGCAGAATGTTCAGACTACCTACATAAATAATGCTGCTAAATAAGTGTTAACGGCTGAAACATGGTCATCACTAAAAGGAAGAAACCACAGTCGTATTATTTAAAAATAAGATTTACCCGAGACCTCATGGGGGCCGCCATTAATTCAGTGTAAACAATAGACCGTGTGATCCCATTCCCTGAGTAGCCGCTGCTTAGTGAAACGGTTTGCTAATCATGATATTATTTTCCCCAGTAATTGGAAACGGTTTGAATTTCTCGGTAAAAACTACGAAAGTCATACAAAATAACGATGTATATTTAACATTGGATACGCGTAAACGGTATTACTCTCTCATCGGATCGTCATTTGTCGTCGATAGCGATTTAACGTACTGATCTGGTCTAAATTTATTGTCAACTTTCAACGCCATTTACAGAATATATGGCTAATTTTGGAAATAAATAACGGCAAATTACGATGACGTCTGCTCTGAAATATCTGTCAACTTGCGGACGTAATTAAAGGAAATCGATTATATTTTAAGGCTACATCTGTGACTAATTACGAATTTATGTATGGTCTTTGGCTACACCCGACACTTTACACAGATCTAGTTGTAAATACACGTCGCTTTGTGGGGAAAAAAATCGATAATGCGTAGTTGTGTGTGACGAGGTGTTGATCTGATGACACCACACAGCTGTGACCCTTAGGCAATGTTTTGAAATTGACGTGTCGTTTTGATGTGTGCCGCAACACCTCACTGTCGGAGACAACATGACAATTAACGATATACTCTCGACTATACACAGATCTATTAGACGGCTGGTTATTTAAAATAAAGAGTAGTTCAGTACACCTTCGCCGATATTGTTTTTAGAAAATCAGTAATATTTTCCGTAAATGGTGTTGAAAAGTTGACAAAAATTCTATCACCGTATTTAGTTGTGCCGATATTGTTTTAAAAAATCAGTATTTTTTTCCGTAAATGGTGTTGAAAATTGACAAAATATATAGCCGCATTTCTCCGATATTCGTTTAGAAAATCACCAATATTTTATGTAAATGGTGTTGACACAAAATGCAGCGTTCACGCGGAATTCAAATAAAATAAAAAATAATAATTTAATAAATAGACGCCGATGGCTACTGTGTTTGCGGCCAGTGAATTCTGGTCGTGGTAGCCACAGGCGCAGTTCGAACAGTGTTGTGAGCAGATGGAGGACAATAATTATTTCAAATTCATAAAAAAATGTATGCTGTCCGAAAATTAATTAATTGTGACAGCCAAAATAATAGATTTTGGGACAGTAAAACATTATATGGTATAGACAGTACCTCAAACTTAAAAAAAACAGTAACAAACTGTCTGTGTATATATTACTTAAACTTAAAAAAACAGTAACAAACTGTCTGTGTGTATATTACTTAAAGACAGACACTTTCATTGTTGGTAGCTTTCTATCAATTTATAGGTATTTTTATTAAAATCATAAAATAGTGAAAATATTAAACTCACAAAAATAATATATATGGAGAAAAAAATATATACCACGTCGAGGTTTGAAACCCTGACCCTTTCGGGAATCGGTAATTAAATCATTGAAGTCGGCGATCTTAACCTCACGACTATTGCGCCATTTACGACAATCACAGTTATACAGAAGTGCTATCAGTATTACGCAACCATTTGAAGGTAATAATTATTAAATTATTTGCGACTCCATCTACAACGATACTGTTACAGAGATACGCTATTGAAACAACATGTATTAGTACCCATAACATAACAAAGTAATGTATCATTATATATCACAGGAGATAGCTTAAAACTATATATACTAATCATAAACAGAACAATCCGCTTGGCTCGTATGAAAATAGTTCGCGTGATATTGATTATCTCCCTTGCCGAAAGTAGTTCAGTGATTTATTAATTCCAAATAAGACGTGTTTGCGTAATGATGCAATTGCCGCGGTATATTTCAAAAAGATATATCATTCCATTATAAAGATATTAAAGAAAATCTACTGTTGTAAGAACATTTAAAAAAAACATGACGTTGCGACTTATTGAGAAACCGTAAAGTGTGGTGAGATGAGTGGTCTGACGTCTCATATGTGATTGTCATGATCTGGGCGAAATGCCGTACTACATCAAAGGCAAAATATCGTAATATCTTTGACTTCCAGGCCATATCTAGAACTTTGTACACATTTGGTACCACTGAGGTGATTTCTAGAGCTAGACTGGGTCATATATATCTGTATGACATAAAGTTAAATGTCTCTTGCGATTATTGTGTATTTCCATATATTACGAGACAAGTAATGATAGTCATTTTGAGTGAGGTATCAGGATTGAAACGCAGCAGAACTGGAGAGACGGTGGAGAATGGGGGGATCTAAACGTTGGAAGGTGATGGAGAATTCAGGTGATGGTGACGACATTGATGCGTTTCTCACTGAAGACCAGGCGGACAGCAGTGACACAAACGATGATACCATGCTGTCAGATTTACAAGCATTTTACGCCGGCCAATGTAATACTGGTGATGGATTAGCGAATATCAAGAACCAGGCTCTACGTGGACTTTCAGACAAAGGAAAAGTGATGCAACTGAAGCAGAGTCATAAACTACCGGAAAACATTTTACGAACCTTCAAATCCCTCGAGTTGACAGGTTCCTATGGCAGCAGTTGCATAAGGACACAAGGACCCATGGTTTTGTGATGCAAAAGTCGTTGGCGAAATATTGTTTGGCAATGGTGCCTGTAGCTTAGGCTATGAAATTGCTGCATGCAAATACCTGCAATAATGTTGTATTCCAAGGATTGATGGCAGACACTTTCAAAATACCGTGTGATTCAATTACTATCACAAAACCAGCCAGACGGGAGAACATTAGAGTTAAAAAAGGAGAGAAGTTAAGACCACGATGCAAATCATTGTGCATTCCAAAACAGACAATATATGCAACAAAGTTCTTCGGAGATAAATTGCAGGCCGGCATCAAGGCTCTAGAAGATACGAAATTAGTCACCGTGACGCCTGACACTGACACAAGGCGGCGGCCTTTTGTTACACTTTATACACTGTTGTGGGGACATGTGCGACACTAATTTGGATTGCCCAACATATCTCCAGATGTTACGAGTCCTGATTATCCGGACGTAACTACAGGGTGGATGTATACATACGTCCTCTTTAATTTTACTATATAATGTCTAAGCTAGCGACGTCCATGATCCTTCAGTATATTCTGATCATATTCTCAAATTCCATCACCCTTGTGGTCAAAAGCCACTCTTGTTACCTACTAGACCACATTTTAGAGTTCTTAAAATATGCCACGTCTCAATGTATGTTTTACCAATATATGCTCTGGGCAAGCCTCCAAGGTCTGCCCAAACAACTCCCACTCTAATTATTATGTAGTGACGTCAATTCCTAATTACTCAACATATCATATAACACGAGTCAAACCGTTTAATTGGTTTTAAGCACGTTTACATGTCGGTTATAGAAACAAGTATCAACGAATGTCTGCAGGCTTACTGACAGAAGTTTGCAAGTGTTTACGTCCTGTAGATATATGGGCATTATTTTACCAATTAGATGAACGATGCGTAGGTCTAATTCATGAGAAAACATTTATGATTTCCAAATAAAACCCAAAGATCCACTATTCTGTAACACTTTGTTAGACAAACAGGAAGGGGCGGCGAAACTCAATAAGTCGTACCCTCCATTCAGCAATGCAGGATTTACGGACGGACTGGCAGGCGACACTCACATGAAAGTGGGTACAACCAACGGGACAGGGGACGCGGGTCCTCATATCCCAACCGATCGCAGAGTAAGTAGAGACTGTAAGCACAATTTCCTCTGACTATAAGCTGGAAAACATTCCTGACAATCTTATTGCGGGAAAAACAGCATCGAGCGGAGACCAATGGAAATGTATGATAGATGGATCTTACAGACTGTTTGTTGCTGTATAATGAAGTTACCATCTAGCCAATTGCAAGCACAAATACAAAGACATATTAGGTTTACGAGTTCGGAATAGTGCTTGGTTGATAAAGAAATTGATCGGATTCTAAGATGTAATATAAATGAACCTGTAAATTAAAGTTGCCCAGTTTATTTCCAATATATATTAATCCGACAGAAAAAAAGATGGCAGGATTCGGGTTATACTAAATTTAAGACAATTGAATGAACATGATGTCGAATATATACACTTTAAAATGGAAACATTAAAATCAGCGGTCAATGCAAATCGTAAGGATTGTTTTTTTTTCGGAAGTGTATATCTTGCAGAAGCATATTACAGCGTCCCTATAAGGGCGCAAGATCGGGAAAATGTAGGGTTTTGGTATTCATGTTATAAGTTTCAGTTCAGAGCAATAGTCATGGGAATGTTAATCAGTCCTAGAGTGCTTAGTAAGGTTTTAAAACCCATAATTGCAACACTTCGACAATTGGGGTACATCATCACTGCATACTTAGACGACCTGTGTTTGCAAAGCGCAAATTATGTTGACTGTCAAACTTATATTAGAGATACAGTCAGACTTATGGATAGTTTGTGATTCACAGTACATACATGTACATAAATTACATTTGTGGGGTTCATGTCATGTTCTGAAAAGATGACGGTGAGGTTAACATCAAAAAGGAAATCCAACTTAATTGAGCGTTGTTTCGACATGTCATACAAACAGAAGGTAACCATTAGACAATTTGCACTGTTGATTGGCAAAATAAACTGGTTGCAGCGGCACCAGGGATTGAATATGCATCACTATTACAAGCCTTTGGAAATGGTAAAAGATAAAATGCTACAAAGCCAAGGGGCGATTCTAACTCGTTCATATCAATCTCTGCAGAGATTAAGACGGAGCTAGACTGGTGGAAAAGCAATTTCCTGGATAGTTTCAAATTGTTCACGCATGGGCATCAGTGTTGACAGGAAATGAAGCAAAACGAATATATTGTCAACTAGAATTTGGTCTGTACTGAGGGCTTGGGTTGGCACAGGAAATGCTAATGAATGACGATATGTGTACTTATGGAACATTTAATTTATATGTCAACGTAAAATAGAATAATTAAATTATATTTGCTGTATGTCTGTAACTTTGTATGTTGGTTATGTCTTTGTGACAAAAGGTACAGTGCATATATGGTTGGGATGAAATAGCGGTGCTCTCAAGATTGTGCAGGGAACGTTTGGTGTGATGATGGGAAGCAGAATAGCACCGGGCCCATCTCACCCAAAAACTGCTGACATCACCATTGCATGCGATGCTATACATGGTAAATCAACAAACAGACAATATTGTAAATGTTTGTCGAATTCGACATGTGTTGATTTACTATTTTCTCAAACGAATGAGTACATAATTATGGCAGCTGACAGCTCTCTGTGTGGAACATTTGGGGTCGATAGAAGGCAGAATCTCCTTCAAACTTCGTCATTACAGTTAAGTCCTTGTTTAATGTACCATTAAACCAGGGTCTCAGCGTGTTATGTGGTGTTACGGACAATGTCAACACGTGTTTGTAAGCGGTATGCGCGACCGTTTAAACGGGAAATGCTAATGAATGACGATATGTGTACTTAGAAGAACATTTAATTTATATGTCAACGTAAAATAGAATAATTAAATTATATTTGCTGTATGTCTGTAACTTTGTATGTTGGTTATATCTTTGTGACAAAAGGTACAGTGCATATATGGATGGGATGAAAATTCGGTGCTCTCAAGACTGTGCAGGGAACGTTTGGTGTGATGGGAAGCAGAATAGCACCGGGCCATTCTCACCCAAAAACTGCTGACACCACCATTGCATGCGATGCTATACATGGTAAATCAACAAACGGACAATATTGTAAATGTTTGTCGAAGTCGACATGTGTTGATTTACTATGTTCTCAAACGAATGAGTACATAATTATGGCAGCTGACAGCTCTCTGTGTGAAAGTTTTGGGGTCGATAGAAGGCAGAATCTCCTTCAAACTTCGTCATTACAGCGAAGTCCTTGTTTAATGTACCATTAAACCAGAGTCTCAGCGTGTTATGTGGTGCTACGGACAATGTCAACACGTGTTTGTAAGCGGTATGCGCGACCGTTTAAACGACTCCACGTACATTAATCGTACAATCAGAGGAACAAAAATGTTGTGTGATGATTTGAATGCAAACTGTGATCAAAGACTCGCCGATCTGTTTGCAATGGAAAGCCTGATCAGATACTGAATATGCACTGAATAATATTTATTGAATAAAACACATAATACATGTGCCCGAGTCTGACTTCGGATGTGCAGCTAATCTAGGCTACACACAGTTTCAAGTCAATGGGACGTAGGGTTGTGGAGATATTTGGTAGCTAAAAAATGTATCTTCACCTCTACCTTGGGTATGGAGCTGCATGGATGGGAAATAGAATAATAGGGTTGTGGAGATATTGTGTAAATACAAACTTTTAACAGGTCTTAAAAAAATCTTTAACACAAAGCAAAGTAATGTGACCTTGACCTTGGACATGGGGGTCGCATGGGTGGGCTATAGAATGACAATATCGATGATGAGAAAGAGGTATATGAAGTTTCAAGTCAATGGGACTTAGGGTTGTGGAGATATTTGGTAGCTAAAAACCTAACGCAGAGTTTAAAAAATAAACGTTAACACCAAATTCAAAGTAATTTGACCTTGACCCTGGGTATTGGGGCCACATGAGTATGCTATAGAATGAAGGTATATAAAGTAAGGATGATGATAAAGCGGTATTTGATTTTGCAAATCAATGGGACTGAGGGTTGTGGATATGTTTGGTTCTTAAAACACTTTAACGCTGATTGTACAAACAAAATTAACGCATATTGACTTTAACCTTTGGCATTAGGGCCGCATGACTGGGTTATAGAAAGAAAATATGAATTATGATGAAGAGATCTGTGAAGTTTCAAGTCCATTGGATTTAGGCTTATGGAGATACTTGGTATTTAAAATAACTTTAATGCAATGTCGGACGCAAGGAAGGACGGAGACATAGATGCATGAACGCACGGACACACTTCAAAAGCGGCGACTATATCACGCCGACCGTAAGTGGGCGTGATAACAAAACTGATCTCGCAATAATACCTATGTAAGCAAAAGTGATCACTCGGGCAATGTCGGTATGACGGCCGTATCGCGCTATGAACATAATGTAGCTCAATACATTAATATTGTATCTCCACCCTCATGCGGCCTGCATCGGCGGGTGAACTGTCCTCTCTATGCTACTCGTGTTGAATTTATAACTTTTGTATTGAATGAATTCCGGCTGTTACAGTTTTGAATCATTACTATGGTATGTAATTTAGCACTACAAAGGTAATATAATAGATTTTCCCGTCAGGAAATTATATTCCAGTTGTGTGAAAATGTATTCAATTACCAACACAGTATAACTTATCTAATTAACGAAAATGTATGTTCTGTCTGTAACGCAGCCCTACCTTTCAGACAGAGAGTTCTGATTATTATCCAATGTGCATATGCTGTCGTATAGTATCAGTAGTGTGCAGAATTACATCAAACAAGAAATAATGAAGTGTGTAACATGCTTTTCATCGAAGAATATATATGTTTACGCTTTCATAATACTCTTAGTTTATCAGTTTAATTGCCATAAACCGATTGGCGGATTTTAAATCGAACATACAATGTGAACGAGATTTAGAATATCGTCCATTTGAAGGCCTTGTAAATACGAATATATGAGTATGGTGATGAGACCAGTCAATCAAATACGCACCATATGTTATTTCACATTACGTTAACCCTTACAATGCTGAATTAAATTTTATCGTCTGCTGATTATTTTTATTTTCCAATTTTTATAAAGTGGCAGCACTTTAGAATCTTTTCCAATGAAAATTAAAGTGTTGTCAAACGATGTATTTATTGAGAAAGAATGCAAAATATGCAACAACAGCAGACGACAATTTGTGTTAAGTGTGTTAATTTGTGATAAGTATGCACAACTGTTAGCGATCTGGACATACCTGCATCGTTTCCTCACTGGCGTCTATGTGTATAGTTCGTGTTTTCCATTTGTTTACAAGCGCTGGTCCTTGCACGTGGGTGAACTGTATCGCTTCATTTCCTGAATATACCAGAAATCCATCCACAGTAGGCGAAAGTTTACTGTCGTATCTTTTCATATTAAAGGAACTTACGTCTATTGTATCCATTGCTTTTGTTACAGTATTGAAGACGAATACTTCCTTGCCGTTGAATATGCATATTTCACCTCCTCTTGTTGAGCAAATACATTCAATTTTGGATTTCAGGGTAAACAAAGGACGAATATATACACATTCCTCATCTTCCCCAATCTGTTCGTAAATAGTTGATGTGCTGATGCAATTAGTATTTGTAATCCTATTTGTACTTTGGGAAAAAAAGGTTTGGGCAATCGTTGTATCGACTGTTCCCGGTAACTCTCTCATGTAGAAATAGTCGTCATTTTTAACTTGCTTTTCGTACGGTAATGGTATACTCTGTATTCCGGATGAAACGAAATAACAATTACCTGCCACAACAAGAAAATGATCAAGACGCGAATTGACCGCATCACAAGAATGTTTTACTGTCTTTTCCTTACAGCTGACTGGCAGTTCATTACCAATATCCATAATCAGTAATTTACTGTCATTCTTATCGAAATTAAATACTTTTTCGCAATTGGAAGCCGCATCCGTACAGTTAAATACGCCCATTTCTATCGGTAGGCGATACCATTTCAATTCAGTTGAATCTAAGCATAGAATGTTATTCATGTCGGGACGGTATTGAGGAGGAAATGGAAGCAAAACATTTGTCAACTGATCTCGCGAAATGGTTTCACAGTTCACAAGTTTTCCCTTGCAGTGTTCAGACGACAGGACCAATTGACTGCAGCTGATATGAGATTGGCAGAAATCTTCGCTGAAATTTCTCAAATCTATGAGATCAAATAATTCTTCGAAATAAAGCTGTCGTATAGGCAAATACGCAGTCCACTTTGTAATGAAGGAAACTCGCAGTTGTGTTGAAACATACGATAAAGTTTCGTCTTTCAAAATGGACACAATTGACTCTTTTGTAATTTTCAGCATTTTATCGTCATTGAATAACTCGTCAAGATGTGCCAGAATATAAACTACACATTCTTTATGTTCGATATCGTAAATGCTACAAAGTTCGCAAATGTCAATGCAGTTGTCAGAACTTATGTCTCGATATTTCAGCCACTGATAACAACTGGATTTCAAGTTAGAAACCAAGAGAAACTCTGCGAGCTCGAGGAGTCGCCTCACGGTATCATCTGTGAACCTGGGCTTCCGTCCATATAGAAACATCAGTGCATCGTCAACAGTGTTCGGTGTACCGATGTGCATGTCGACCATATCTGGAAATGAATAAACCTTCAATAATCAGTATTTCTCAAGCTATGAACCCCCGATATCGTTTCTCGGATGGACTACGTGTTTAAGTAGACATGGTTCCAATTCGACATACATGTAATTTAGAAATTACAAATTCTTTCTTAAATGGAATAGACTCTGCATTTATTTGTTTTATTTCCGGTCTAATGTGTTGTTGTTGTTGCATCTTTCTTCATTAAAATAATTTTCTATTAATGTCCAGTGCTAGCTGTTATGTTGCTTGTAAAAAAAAGAAACAGTTTGGGGTCTTCATATAAAATTATGTTGCTTTATCGTTAATAAGAAACCATATTAATTTTACTGAGACGACAAGTTTTGTCATCAGTATTGGTGATTCAGTATACAATTCCAGACCGTCGAAATGACAGATTATCGGCAAAAGGAAGAAAAGTTCACTGTTCAAATTAAATGTTCACACATACATACATGTACAATTTGGCGCGTTGGAAAATATAACGAGGCGTTCCTCAGACGTTGACGGTGGTGTGATGATGAGATTAAACTACATTAATAATGTATGCACATGATGGAATTTTGAATTCAAGTGAAACAAGAAAATGTGGCCTGCCGGCACACGAATGCAGATTGGAGAACTTCAGGGCTGTGACAAACTGAAGAACCAGTTCAATACTTTATCATCGTTTGATTCACATATAATTTCTTCATAAATGTGATGGGATATATGTATAACATATATGTGACCATTAGCTTGCTACTGTATACTATACCATTGTATACGGTGCATGTAATTGCTATTTCGGTCATCTTAGTGTGTACAAGCCATCAGTCAGTTTTACCTCTTGTTGCGTTTGACACATACCACAAATAACATGACTTTTACATAAATACAATTTGGTGCAACACTCTCTACAGATGTTAAACAACAACGTCCTATGTGTTGTTTTCATCACACGTATATAAAAAGTCTGATTTCCGAAGAGTTTGTATATTTGAGACTCCAGTAATGGCTGTGTAACAGTCAGATAAATACATAATGCTATCAATATATACATGTATTGGCATTGACATACCACGTCAACTCCATAGACATGGAAGCAGTTACCTCAGTGTATTATCAGTTGTGTCTTACTCGCCTACTATGTGAGTAGATATGGTTTTGCTGTATGTGCCAAACGGTAGTAGTTGTGAAACTGTACGATGTCTTGTACATACAAAGATGGCAGAGATGGCAACTTAATGTACCATATAGTATACAGTAACGAGACAATATTTGCATATCTTATATTCATATATCACATCATTCGTATGAAGCAATTATGATTGAAGCCAAGTGTATCTTGCTATGACCTAGTTCATTAATTATCCAAAAGTGGTCCACAAGCAAAGTCGTAAAGGTCACAAACCTTATGTCAATATGATAGCAGAATGAGCGTGTGACATTTGTTCACAAGTATGATGTATTGAGATATTACAATAATCCTTAAAGAGATATAGGATTTATGACAGAATTCAGAAACTCCCGCAACCTTCGTAATGTGCAAAAACGTTCAAAGGTTTGATGGTCAAAATGGCAAGGTCATATTAAGGGCAGCATGGATGTGTGTCATTTGTGTACAACACAAGTATGATGTATTGAAATATTACAGTAATCCTTCAAGGGGTGTTTAAGTTATGACAGAATTCAGAAACGCCGGCAAACTTCTTAAGCAACATTTTTAAGCTTTTAAGCAAAGTTACGAAGGACAAAAGGCCAAAGTCATATTAAGGGAAACATGGATGTGTGGCATTTGTGCACAGGTATGATTTATTGAAATAGTAAAGTAATCATTCAATGGATATAGAACTTATGGCAAAATTGATAATCTCCGACAAACGTCTTAATGATTGAAAAGGTACACAGTTGTAAAGGTCAAAGGGTCAATGTCATATAATAAGGGCACGTGGATGGCATTTGTGCACACGTATGATGCATTGAAATACTAAAGACTGATTTGGGAAACTCATGCAAACTTCTTAATATGCCAATCAGACAAACGGACGCACAGACACATGGACGGACGGACCCACTGTCCAAGCATTATATGCCTCCGGCTCTACCGAGACCAGGGGGCATACACATAACAATTTTGCGATGTATATCAGTGAATAGTGTATAAATACAGTCGCAACTGGTCCTTGGTCATACACATGCGTTTGTTGTCTATGTATCGCATTTGAATGTCAGCGTTTAATATTATAGTAAACAGACATTTGAGGAAACTCCATGCTAAATTTAACTTTACCCAACTTCGTCATACCTGCAAACCCGCTAGCAGTGACGTAATTCCTTTCAGCGATTCATTCATTGTTATAGTCAAGTAGTGCGGCGGGGAAATTGTGGTCAACCTTGAAGTAGGGTAATACTAACGATGTTTGCTTCATTTTTGGTGATTGGTGTGTCAGTAATTGAAAACTGAATGGTGTCAGCGTAAAAGTATTTAAAGGCTTTATCACACGATAGTTTCAGCATTACACACTGCTATTTAATCATCATAAACAAGTTAATACCTTAACACACGATACATGTGCACGATAAGTAAAACTAATCGATAACCGAATTTATCAATGCGAGAACTGATGTTATCACTGACATAGTGTCGAGTGAAACAAGTTTGTCACGTGAATACTCAGCGCTATGAATGCTACATTTAGCGAAACATGCGTTTGCAACGCTAGTTATTTTTGTAATAATATGTTTTTTATGTTTACTTTATTTGTCAGGACACCCATAGTGCCATATATGTACAAAATAACGGTACAAACTACCGTTAAATCAGTGCTTGTTTCACAAGATGTTTTGCTCATATTTCATCCACATCCGAGACCCAGTACATTTAACAAACAAATTCAGGTACCTCCATTATATTCACATCCGAGAAAAGACTGTACAGATAGACGTATTAATTTATATTTGAGCTGTCAGAAACATAACAATCAATTAATGGTTTAATTATTACTATTTATCTAGGTGGCAATGTGCCTATCATATATCTCGATTGATCAGGTGCAGCTGATTAAGATGAAACGCAAAAACCATCGTCTTATATCAAGCGGACATGGATTGGAGGTAGACACACCCGCAGACATAATTTAAATGTATATCTATCTACATGTAGTGTATATAATTTGACTTGGTGACCCTCATTCACAATATATTACTGATGCAATTCTGACTTACCTTCATTCCACATCTCTTCGTGTTCATATTTGATAGACGCCTGGGTCGATACAGGTAAATTGTATAAATAAGCTTGATTAACTGTTTCTGACTCGAAGTATAGTATAAGCATATGGATTTAAAATAGGAACCTTTAATGTTAAGGGTATGGGCTGAAAAAGCAAATGTCTAGAACTGTTTCAATGGATAAATAATAATAACTATAGTACATGTTTTGTGCAAGAAGCGAATTTTACTACCAATTACAAACTTCAGTGGGAGAAGAAATGTGGTGGGGATGCTTATTTTAGTGGATAATTCAGCAATAAAGAAGGCATATGCATCTGGATAAAACCAGGTCTTGATTAGGAAACTAAACAGTACGAGGATGTCCTTAAAATATTCATTTCCGATAAAGATTATATATTAATAAACATACATGGTCCAAATGAAAATAGTTTACGATTTTACCAAGATGTAGAGACATATTTAGACTCGGTTGAACTTGAGACACTAATAATAAGGGGTGACTTTAATATAATATTAGATCCAGATTTAGAAAAAAAAATGGAACAAAAGATACAAAAAAAATAACAAGAGATAAAGTATTGTCAGTCATAAATAAGTATGACCAACTTGATATCTAGAGAATCCTCAATCCTAATGCAAAGAAATTCACATGGCATTCAAATACTAAACCGCCAATATTTTGTCGTTTAGAATATTTTCTAATATCCGAAAATCTAATTAACCCCATAACAAAAAGTAAAATCACACCAGGATTTAAATCAGATCATTCACCAGTATATATTTATTTACAAACACAGTGCAATGAAAGAGGTCCGTGTTACAGAAACAGAATGACAACAAATAAGCAAACGTAATATAACTGAAATAGCCGAAATTAACATTCCGAACACATTATGGGAAATAATAAAAGGTACAATAAGAAACGAAACAATAAAATATCCGTCGAAAAAGAAAATATTTGAAGACGGAGAAAATGTTAATGGAAGAAATAGATAAATTAGAAGCTGAGTATTCAACTAATATGTCAGAAAATATTTGAAATGAATAAAACACTAAAAAAGAAAATCTACAAGATTTACACGAAAATAAAGTTAGAGGGATTATGCTAAGATCGAAAGCCGAATGGGTTGAGGGTGGGGAAAATAATACCAAATATTTAAATGTAAATGGTTAAATGTAAATGGACATAGTATAACAAGCAATGACAAACTATTACACGAAGAAAACGAATATTATAATCAATTATATACACAAAAGGAGATCCAAAATACACATCACAATTTCTTTGCAGATAATAACAACATAAATAAACTATCATATGAAAAAAAGTAAATATGTAAATAAAAACTCCCTGTAATACAGACAGCTCGAAAAAATGTGGAAGAATTCAAATGTCAACAAAAATTTACAAGCGAGATTTCAGATGATATTAGAAGCCTATGTGATATTTGCTCTAAGAATGCTGAAAGTATAAGTAAAACACTTATTCTGGGAATGTACTCATGTGCAACATTTTTGGTCTCGGCCTTGAATTTATCTATATAAGAAGGGTATAACATACATAGTTAACTTTCAAAACATTTATATAGGAATAATTAATAATACACTTTTGGCACAACAATTTAATTTCATTGCTATTCTAGCAAAATATTTCTTTTTCAAATGCATGTATGAACAACGCGATTTAACGTTCGAATCATTGATAAATTACTTGAAGAACAGAATTGAGGTAGAGCTTGAAATAGCCACAAAAAATTATAAATAATATGTAATAAGTTGCAAGCACTTCAAGACAATCAAGCACATTATACATGTATATATATGCATAGATAATGACAATTGTACTACAACTTGTGTCTATTTGATATGAACAAAAACGGAAATCCTTCTTTCCTTCTTGCTTCTCTCTGCATTATCTCTCCTAACTTTACGATCTTCTACACAGTACTTTCTAATACATTGTGTATATAACTTGTCTAGTATAAGTATATACTTATATCATGATTATGTTAAATTTCTATACAATGTGCATGATGTATTGAAAAGTGAAAATAAAACATTTAATCATCAAGACTGTCGTTTGAGTCAAGTTTCTCGTTGAATGACGTTTATAAACGCATGTATGATGTTGTGTATACATATGAATAGCAGTAGCAAATTATTTAAATGACACAGCATCTGCATAACATATTAAGTCAGCCTGGCTTTCCTCTAGATGTTTTAGAGTACTGTGTGGAGCTGTGTTTTCTATGCCTAAGCTAACTCTATAGTATGCTGTTGTTAGATTGTATTTATTACATAACCACTTAATCATACATTTAAACGTTGTTTTATTATTTCGTGTGATGTATGTAGCATCGGAGAAAATGTGTCGAGGCAGAACACTGATTTAGATACATCGACACGCATGATAGTTTCTATTGTATATTCGCTTAACGCACACATTGGGAAACTCTGCATATCATTATATTATAATAATAAAACAATTCAAGAAAACGTTTGCTATGAAAGACAATTTTGAAAATGTACAGTAAACTAGTTACATGTAACAGCATAGGCATTCGGCATGTTTCGGCTTTCATTATTATAACTGTATATATATGAACAATGCGCATAGCTTTGCTCGGATACGACCTCGTCTCACAATAAAATCCGCAATTTTATTAACGCTCAATAAATGTAAATATTTAACGCGGAATGTGCATATATTCATTTGAGAGTTATTGTTATATTGCTGAAATAGCATAACAGTAGAGAGAATCTAGAAATTTTGGGGAAAAAAAGGGTTTTGAAACAAGCTTTGCTGGTTAAATTCACATTAAATATGTAGTTTAACATACAAAAAATCTAGTCCAAAAATAGCGTGCGAAATGTGATTTTTGGGGTAAATTATATAAAAATATAAACGAAAGTGCGAATTTTGGAATTAATTCACTGTGACTTTATTTGTGAATATATATTGTCAGAATCAGTAGATCATACATGTAATACATTTAATTTTAACATAAAAATGTTAAAAACAAATAAACATGTCGAAAATTGGTTATTTTTGAGGAAAAAACATGAACAAATAAACTATCAAATATTGTCAATTGTGATGACGACCGATTGTTAAAATGTGAAGTAACCTTTGCTTTTAATTCAACGCATTGGGACATTTTTACGTAACTTTATTCACAATGAAAACCGCCCACTCGATGTTTGAATGCCGACTTCTCTGTGTCTGACGAGTACACAAACGCCTACGTAAATCTTTCTCATATTTTCAGCGTTTCGGAACATGTATGGGTAATGTGAACTCGCAATGAAGCTTTTGGTTAACTAAGATGTAGCACAGCTCACGCTCAGCCATTGGAGCCACTTGATGTCAATAAATAATATATTGACATATATTGGCGCGATTGCCGCAAGAGGTAGTGTAAAGTCGATATTCGTGTTTGATATATTGTCCGTCGTGAACCTCACATTTCGGTTTCGTAGTGAGATTTGCGATGGAACATCATACAGTCAGCATATTTAGAATCCCATCCTTTCCTTCACATCCGTTATCTGAAGGGGAGCCTTATGGGATCTTGTTGATTGATTGTGCTGTGTCAGTCAGAGTATTCCCTGAGCAGACGGCATAGTTATGATTGGGCTGGTCAGAGTGCACTTTGACAACAAAACATGATTGTTCTGCTGAGTCATACATACTTATTTTCTATTATTGCAGAGTGACAAACAGAGTACACCCTGATCCGACTATACACATGCGTTTGGGCTGGTCTGGGTCGTCTACTCTGGTTGTAGACCATGTATGGTTCAGTCAATATAGTATATATCTCGGCATATTAAGGGCCAAGGCAGTATACTGGGATGACTCTACATTATTGATGAGTGGCAGGAGTATACCCTGATCAGATTATACATTTGTGTCTAGGCTGGTCTCTGTCTACACTGGTTGTGAATCATGTATGGTTCATTCATCCACTACTTCTTCTGTCATGTCACATCATACTTTAATAAACCTGGCTGATGTTCCGTTTTGGTGAGCAACACACAGAGTATACCCATATCAGATTATACATTCGTGTGTAAGCTGGTCTCGGTCTACACTGGTTGTAAATCATGTATGGTTCATTCATCCACTACTTGCTCTGTCATATCACGTCATACTAAGATAAAGCTTGGCTGATGTTCCGTTTTAAGGAGTAACGAACAGAGTATACCCATATCAGATTATACATTTGTGTCTAAGCTGATCTCGGTCTACACTTGTTGTAAATCATGTATTGTTCATTCATCCACTACTTATTCTATCACGTCACGTCAGACTAAAATAACACTTGGCTAATGTTCAGTTTTAATGAGTAACAAACAGAGTATACCCAGATCAGATATACATTCGTGTCTACGCTGGTCTCGCTCTACACTGGTTGTAAGTCATGTATGGTTCATTCATCCACTACTTGTTCTGTCATGTCCCACCATACTCAAATAAACTTGGTTGATGTTCCGTTTTAAGGGGAATCAAGCAGAGTATACCCAGATCAGATTATACATTTGTGTCTAAGCTTGTCTCGGTCTACACTGGTTGTAAATCATGTAAGTTTCATTCATCCACTACTTGTTCTGTCATGTCACACCATACTCTAATAAACATGAATGCTATTCCTTTTTAAGAAGTAACAAGCAGAGTATACCCATATCAGATTATACATTTGTGTCTAAGCTGGTCTCGGTCTACACTGGTTGTAAATCATGTATGGTTAATTCATATTCATCCACTACTTGTTCTGTCATGTCACGTCATACTAAGATAAAACTTGGCTGGTGTTCCCTTTTAAGGAGTAACAAGCAGAGTATACCCAGATCAGATTATACATTCGTGTCTAAACTGGTCTCGGTCTACACTGGTTGTAAATCATGTATGGTTCATTTATTCACTACTTGGCAGATGTTACATTTCTCAAGAGTAACGCATAGAGCACAGAGTTTACACTGATTAGACTATACATGTGTGTGTAGAATTGTCTGTGCCTGTAGGTGATGTACGATTCAATCATACTTTTACAATTTCAATTTAAGCTGTACTCAGATGATTCAAGTCTATTACGTTTGATAAACCGAGTATATCCTGCTCAGCATATACTTCGATGTACGCTGGTCTGTGCCTACGTTGGTTATATTCTGAGCGGTTATTAAAATCAGTCGATATGGTTTCGCACATCACGTCATAGTAACGTACAAGAACCTGATCCGACATTATCACATAGTAACTAATGCAGTATACACTGATAAGAATATACGTTCGTGTGCAGGCTGGTTTGGATATACATTGGTTGTAGAACTGTGCTGTTCACTCATCAAGTTGATACATTCTACCTTGTCAGGGTAAACTTATTTATAATAGGAGGATTCTACATGTTTGCGTAGTGGAAAACTGAGTAAACCCTGATCATACTGTATAGTTGTGTCTAGGCTGGTCCGAATCCGCTCTGGTTGTACATTATGTAATGGTCACTCATGTAATCGATATCCTACCGTGTCACTTCATACTCTCGAGTTGCATGTAAGTTTATTTTTATAGCGGAATGTGAATCTTGTTCATAATACTGTGACATAACTGTGGTCAATAAATGAAAGTAGATCGCTTTTCCCAGTGACACGTGTGAGTGCTATTTAGGTATGTAGTATTATAACAATAAAGAAAGCATTATGTGACTGGATTAAATGCATGAGCCGTTTGGCTAGACATGCGATCTGATCGAGATATACAGTGTTCGTTAAATGATTTGTAGCTGACACACGGTACTTTGCAGTAGATATTTGATATGAGAATAGTTCACTGAACTATCCATCCCGCCACAAAAACCTGAACACGGTTTTGCATCACATGTTAGGAAGATGTATTTGTATGTTGCATGTACGTGTTCCTACCAGCTTCAATATCATCTTGTTGTTTTTCTACTATTCCTTTTGCTTTTTACTCGCTCTACATTGTTTCTCTCATCACACGTCCTTGCTGCTTGAATGTCACTATTATAGGTACATGCACTATGTTGAGAAGATTTGTGAACAAACATGTTATCTGGTGTTGTTGGGTGAGGTTGTCATTGTTGATACCTATGGCAGCTCTTCACCTCGCTGATTTAATTAATAAGCCGAATGGGTAATGATTTAACTTCCTGGAGGGCTGCTATAGGTAATTTTAATTGTAGCACACAGCCGATATTGCTTGCGTTTACAATATATACTAACATTTTATATATAATACTGAATGTGTTAGCGGATATAGGTAATTGTTTGACCAATATATTTAAATGTAGAAGATCCGGATTACTATTTAACCTCAACATTTTTCTAGCAATAATATCTTTGATTTTGCTACTGCTGGCTGGTGATGTTGAAAGAAATCCAGGGCCTGAAAATGAGATTGGATCTTTTTCAATTTTACATTTAAATATTAGAAGTATTCGTAATAAGGTCAGTTATATCGAGGACACTTTTACAGACTTCGATATTCTATGTTTTACAGAAACGCACTTATCATGCGCTATAGAAACGAGCAGTTTACTAATGAATGGATATGGCTTACCATTCCGAAAGGACAAATCGCCACATTCTGGGGGTATATTAGTATATGTCGCAGACCACTTATTAGCAGAAAGAATGCAACATTTAGAAATATTTTGGGATGAAACCATCTGGATTCAAGTTAAGACAAACCGTAAAACGTTCTTGATTGGCACGATTTACCGACCCCCGTCGACAAATATCGAATTTTGGGAATTACTTAATCGCAATCTAGAACTGGTATCAGATATAACAAATAATATCATTATTGTTGGCGATGTAAATGAAGATCAATTAAATGTACAAAACCACAAGTTAAAAGACGTAATGATTATGAATTCATTGAGAAACATAATTACATCCGCAACTCGGGAAACAGCTACTACTTCAACCTTACTGGATCCAATTATTGTTAACCAAGATCAGATCATTCTCAAAAGCGATGTATTATCTGTTTCGCCAAACATAAGTGATCATAAGGCTACATGTGTCATCATACCAACTGAAAGTTCATATAATAATTCATATAAACGAACTGTATGGAACTATAAAAGAGCAGACTTTGCTAAATTTAATGAGCTGATGCTTACTATTGATTGGACAATTTTAAATAATGGTAGTGTAGATGATGCATCTAATATATTTACATCTAAGTTCATTGAGCTAGCTAAGCAATGCATTCCATGCAGTCAAGTTACAGTGCGGCCTAACGATAAACCATGGTATGATTCCGAAATTGGCCAAACAAGCAAGCTAAGGGACAAGTTACGAAAGAAAGCAATACAATTTGGACGGGTGGACGATTGGAATAGATACAAAACAACTCGGAATAAAGTTAATAATATGACAAAACATGCAAGAGAAGCATTTTATAACGACATAGAGTTTAATCTAACAGAATCATTTTCGAATAACAAAAGATATTTCTGGAAGCTAGTCCGACACTTTGTGAAAGACAGCAAGTCAAGTGGTACTATTGATACGATTAATATAAATGAATCTGAGGTCAGAGATATAATACGAATTTTGCAAACTAATAAAACTTGTGGATACGATCTAATTAGTCATAGAATGTTAAAAGGAACTATTACATCTGTCTCAAAACCTCTGGCGATCCTCTTTAATAGATCTGTTAATGAATATCAATTTCAGATGGCGTGGAAATTAGCAAGTGTAATTCCTCTATTTAAAAAGGGGTGTCCACAGACGCCTTCGAATTATCGCCCGATATCGTTATTAAGCTGTCTAGGTAAGGTAATGGAGAGAATAATGTTTAAACATATTTATAATCACTTGCACTCACAACAATTGATTTACAACAGGCAATCTGGTTTTTTACCAGGCCACTCAACGGTATATCAACTTATAGACATTCACCATCAAATATGTCAGGCATTTGATGAACGATAATCTACATGTATAATGTTTTGTGATATTTATAAAGCCTTTGATAGAGTATGGCATAAGGGATTAATATTTAAGCTAAGACAAAATGGATTAAATGGTTGTATTTTACACTGGATCGAAAACTACTTGTCCAACAGGAAACAGTCCGTATCAATACGGTCCACAACCTCAGATACCAAATTAGTTACTGCCGGTGTACCACAAGGTTCGGTACTCGGCCCATTGCTATTTCTAATATATGTCAACGACATAACTGACCATCTATTAAGTATTGTTCGATTATTTGCTGACGACAGCTCTCTATCCTTTTCTTCAACAAATGTTGATGATCTAGAAGGCATAATAAATCATGACCTGCTAATGATTTCTGATTGGGCTAAACAATGGTTGGTTAGTTTCAATCCGAACAAGACTGAAGCGATGCTTCTAACATTAAGACAACTTGATCGACCCTTAAACTTAATCTTTCAGAACACGTCCATAACCTTTGTTGACGATCATAAGCATCTTGGTTTAACATTGAGCAATAACGGAAAATGGCATACACACATACAACATATAATTAATTCGACTACGAGAGTATTGGGAATAATGCGTAACCTAAAGTTTAAGATAAGCAGACAGTCTTTAAACCAAATATATATATCTTACATGAGACCTATACTAGAATATGCTTCATCTGTCTGGGATGGGTGTACAGAATATGAAAAGGATTCGTTGGAAAAAAATCAGAATGAAGCCGCGAGAATAGTAACAGGATTAACACGGTCAGTATCACTCGACAACTTAAGGCAAGAAGTTGGATGGCAACTTCTATCTGTTCGACGTAGTATTCAAAAGCTTTCGATCATGTACAAAGCCAACAATAGTCAAGTACCTAGTTATATTTCTAACCTGATTCCACCCACTGTTAATAATATATCTCGTTACGATCTTAGAAATCAATTTGATTTAAATGTCCCCACTACACGACTGGAAGTATACAAACAATCGTTTATACCATCTTCGGTACAACTCTGGAATGAAACGGACCCGTTGCTGAGAAATATAGATAGTCTTAGACACTTCAAAACATCATGCGCCCTACAACTATATACTCAATATAATATACCACCATACTATTTAGAGGGAGATCGATTGTTTTCAGTTATGCATGCAAGAATTCGAAATAAATGTAGCAGTCTTAATTGTGATCTTTGCAATAACCATATCAGAGAAACTCCCTACTGCGAATGTAGTGAAGTTGTAGAGGATGCTGAACATTACTTCTTTGAATGTATTAAATACCATGCGCAACGTCTAATCTTATGCCAGTCACTGCGACAATGTTATCCCCTAAACGCACATATACTTTTGCATGGCATACCTGAAGAAAGTAATGAGTGCAATACTGTTATTTTTAAAGCTGTACAAGATTATATTAAAGCTACGAAAAGATTTGAGTAACACACTTGGTGGATGCATGAGACGCAAGCTCTATCGGATGCTTTCCATTTGCCAACATCATCCAGTACCACCTGATAACAACGAACACTGAAATCAACTGCAGTGCACATCTATCTATGCATTAGGTTATATATTATATGTACATTGTGACACATAATTCTTTCACTCTTTCACTCTTTCTCCCAGTCTCCTCTCTCACTTTCTTTACTCTCTCTTTTTATCCGATTTTTCTTTTCGTACATTGTGCAAATATATATATATATATACCGCAAGATTATTGGTATTTACCCATGTACATATACCTGTATAATTATCGCCATTGCTGTTAAATTGATGTATTGTTGAAATACTTGGGTAAGGGCTGTAATTAATGTTGTGAGAACTTGTAGCCCAAGCCCATTGTACTTATATGCAATAAACTATGTTTAAACTAAACAAATAAACAAAATTAAGAATTTTTGAAATTTATTTAATGTGGCTCTATTTGTAATTAGAAATGCTAAATATGAAGAGGTTTTGTATATTATAGTATTTTGAAATTAACATATAAATGGTGAAATAAATGTGAGAATCAAAATAAAATATTTTTTCGTTATGAAAACACATGCGGAAAAAATAGGAAATTGTGAATTTTGTCTGCTGTAATTTAGATGGATCAATATAAGGGTTGAGCCCAAAAAAGCATACAAACGCTTTTTATGGTATTTTTATGACATTAGAGTGATGCGAAATTGCATACTAAAGGTCTAGAAAACTCAAACCAATCAAAAATCAAAAAGTAAAAAAATCCAAGATGGCCGCCATGAAAACACGGATTCCTGTATCAACATCTAGACATACTACATAATGCAAATTTGTTCCATTTTAAGTTGCTTATCATGTACCTGTTGAACAATCTTACAATGTACATGTATTTTGACATAAAACTGACATTGTGTATATCCAACATGGCCGCCATGAAAATATGAATTCATTATACGACATCAGATTAAAATGCATAATGCAACAGTTTTACTGTTCAAGTTGCCTATTATCTATTTTTAAACACATTATTGTCAAATACATATACTTTTACATTATTCTGATGTCAGTGACATGCAATATGGCCGCTATGAAGTTCTAATATAGCATATAAGCACTGTTTGCAAGTAATTTTCCAAAGTTCAACGACAATATTACCCATTTTCGTTAATGGAATGGTCCAATGTGTGGATTGGTCCCACATTAATGTGGACCAATTCATGATGTATTTATTCATGGGTGAAAGTCTTAAATGAATACATGTACATGTAATAGCAAAATGTAGAACATGTCTAGTGTCCTTACCCCAATCAACTTCAATGACCTATTTAGTCACTTGCCAAATCTGGCTTCATTGCATTTTCACAACTAATTCCTTTGCATGTTGAACATGCAGAGCCGCATTCTAATCCAACTTTCCGGCAACTACAGGCCAATGTTTTGTATCCAGCCTGGCATGTACAACGGACAACAACGGACAACTTTCATAATGTGGGCTGGGGCTGGTGCCGTGTGAGTTGTGATGGGATATAATGTATTGTCAGCCAGCTCCCATACTCATTCCAAGGGATCTAATACGGGTACATTTACCGCCTTCCACTCTTGTATCTGTAGGAAAACACGTAAGCTGTGGGACTTTGCTGCATCAGTAGTTGGTGGGAGTTGTTTAGGATCTATGACAACGGAAGTTTTCGCAACTTTCTCAACAAATGATGATGCAAGTAAACTGTTCAAACTTTGTCCTGGGGCACCTTTGTCAAATGCCTGATCTCCAGACAGAATTACCGTTTCTTTAGATACATTATCTGGAGACATGTTGAAAACGGATGCAGCATTGCGAAATAGTTCACATTTCTTAAAATGTTTCAAGGCAAAACCCTTTCCAAAGCCATAGGGTTTTGAAGTAGTGTCACATCTGCGTGTATGAATATAATGTTCTGACAAACATTTTCACCAAGGTTTTCTTGTAACTTGTGAATGTCCCAAGATAACATTTCCTTGTGTGGCCTTCGTCTGGGTTGAAAGTAGATGGGCATTGACTTTCGCGATGCATGGTAGCGCAACAGAACCAACAAGTCAGTGTCGTCACCAACCAGGACTGTGTGTCTTGACATTGAGTATCTTACCGTTGTAAGTACAATCGGTACATCGGCATCTGCAATTGCGATGTTTGTATCCCAGCTAAGTTCATTTTCAGTGATAACATCTTTATGAATGCTTGTTTGTTCTTTCTGTTTGCCAATAATGTTTTATTTTTACCGCGGAAACTCGTTGAGTCACGGAATCGTACTTCTTTTCCAACAACACCAGTGTTTCTTCTGTCATGTGTATTGTCCTTGGTATTTGGACCACCTTCATATCCATTAAAAACAACAGTGGCGTTACTAAACTTAGATTGTACAAATTTGATATAGGACTCGCATATTTCAGAATACATTTTACCACTTTCCCATGGCAACCACTGCAGTAACATTCCACCATCTATGACATGACACTTATCTTCATCGGGCATTGTGTGATTTAAACATGGGTTGTCTTTTATTTTCATAGCATTAGCCAGTGATGGTTTATCGGCTGCTCTCATCAGTAGTGGTGTTTCAAATAGTGCCGGTGGATATGTGCAGAGCTCGAAGGAGAACAATTCTGGAAGCTCAGTCTCATCTACACATCTGTTGGCTGCGCCTACTAATCTCTGAAACAATAACTGTGGCTCTATTTTCACTGTCTCTCAGTCAATTTTGACCCCGTCCTTGTCATTCATTCGTACTACGGTGTCTTTTTTCCTGAATGTGAATTATTTTACTGTTTTTCCAATCATTTTGTCAACTACCTTCTCTCCAATCTCTCTCGCCTGATCTGCATCACTGGCTTGTGACACTACTCCACTGCTGATACTGTGCAGTTCTGGTTCACTTTCGAATGGGTTTCTTTCAAACAGGTACTCAATGATAGCTTCGGTATCCTTTCTGTCTTGTTTTCGCAATGATGTATTAGTCTCTTTGTGTTGTTCACTGGTCGTGTACATTGTTCCACAAAAGCTCTGCATTGCTTCATTGATGTCAGAGGCTGCTGGTCGTGAAAGAATCCATATAGCTCGATGGGTATCGGTCATGCCTCGACCTCTTGTCAAACCACCAACACTCTTTAGACTTCTCATTAGCATTTATTCTATCACTAAGTCTGTTGATAAACCTGCCCAATATATATCACTCCTGATAACATGGTATCCTTTCATGAAATAATCATACAACTCTGGATTTTCTGGGATAGCTTGTGCATGTTTGTCAGGTATAGATAAGCCGATTTTGCATACAAACTAGAAATGGACGCTTGTCGACAAGCGCATGTGTATCCCCCTCCCCAGATACACAAGTAGTTTGAAAAAAGGGTGTTCGAGTTATGCTCCGGACACAAAATCAGTGACGGAAAAAACAAAGGGAGATAACTAAAAAATTAGTGATGCAAGATGTCATTCTTGCGTGGTCTATGCATGTGTGAAGTTTCATGAAAATATTCCAAAGGGTGTTCGAGTTATGCTCCGGACACGAAATCAGTACACGAAACAACAAAGGGAGATAACTAAGAAATTAACGACGCAAGAGTTGTCATTCTTACGTGCGACACACCTTTGGGTCGTCTTCTATGCATGTGTGAAGTTTAATAAACTAGAAAATGTGTTCATAGAACACGGATGTCCCACATATCGCTTTGATAATAAATGAGGCCAAATTCCAAGTCAAAATTTTCTTTTACCTGAGCGTTAAAGTTTTTGAAGCACCAAGTATGTGACCTTGACCCTGGGCTTGGCGGGGGCAGGACGAACGTGGATTTGGCACAGGGCGGTAGAGGACCATTAGAGCAATGCATATATGAAATATGAAGCTGATCCGTGAAAGAAAACAGAAATTATAAGATGTTTACCTGAGCGTTAAAGTTTTTGAAGCACTAAGCATGTGATGTTAGCCCTGGGCTTGGCGGGGCGGGACGAACGTGGATTTGGCACAGTGCGATAGAGGACCATTAGAGCAACGCGTATATGAAATATGAAGTTGATCCGTGAATGGAAAGAAAAATTATAAGATATTTACCTGAGCATTAAAGTTTTTGAAGCACCAAGCATGTGACCTTGACCCTGGGATTGGCGGGGGCAGGACGAACGTGGATTTGGCACAGGGCGGTAGAGGACCATTACAGAAATGCGTTTATGAAATATGAAGATGATCTATGAAAGAAAACAGAAATTATAGGATATTTACCCGAGCGTTAAAGTTTTTGAAGCACTGAGTATGTGACCTTGACCCTGGGCTTGGCGGGGGCAGGACGAACGTGGATTTGGTACAGGGCGGTAGAGGACCATTAGAGCAACGCGTATATGAAATATGAAGTTGATCCGTGAATGGAAAGAAAAATTATAAGATATTTACCTGAGCGTTAAAGTTTTTGAAGCACCAAGTATGTGACCTTGACCCTGGGATTTGCGGGGCAGGACGAACGTGGATTTGGCACAGGGCGGTAGAGGACCATTAGAGCAATGCGTATATGAAATATGAAGCTGATCCGTTTAAGAAAACAGAAAGTATAAGATATTTACCCGAGCGTTAAAGTTTTTGAAGCACTAAGTATGTGACCTCGACCCTGGGTTTGGCGGGTGCAGGACGAACGTACGTGGGCGGGCGGACGGACGGACGGACGGACGGACGGACGGACGGGACCGACGGACGGAACGGACGTTCTCGCGAATATGGATACATTATGTGACCATTTGTTCTTTAAAAAGGTGTCACATAAACGGAATAAGTGTCACATAAATAAATTATTCGTTAGTTTTTTCTATTAGTTATGTTACTAACCCTAACCTTTAACAAGTCCATCCCTATGTGACATAGTCACGTAACTGCAATTCGTGACTGTGCCCGGACGGCGGGACGGACGGACGGACGTTCTCGCGAATGGATACTTATGTGACCATTTGTTCTTTAAAAAGGTGTCACATAAACGGAATAAGTGTCACATAAATAAATTATTCGTTAGTTTTTTCTATTAGTTATGTTACTAAACCCTAACCTTTAACAAGTCATCCCTATGTGACATAGTCATCGTACTGCCTAATTCGTCCCGTGACCCGGACGGACGGAAATTCGCCCACGGACGGAGGCGGACGGCGGACGGACGGACGGACGTTCTCGCGAATGGATACTATGTGGACCATTTGTTCTTTAAAAAGGTGTCACATAAATACGGAATAAGTGTCACATAAGTCCAAATTATTCGTTAGTTTTTTCTATTAGTTATGTTACTAACCCTAACCTTTAACAAGTCCATCCCTATGTGTTACATAGTCTACGTAACTGCCATTCTTTGTGTGTGCCCGGACGGACGGACGGACGGAGGACGGACGGTACGGACGGACGGACGGACGGACGGACGGACGGACGGACGGACGGACGGACGGCGGACGGACGGACGGCGGTACGGACGGACGGACGGACGACGGACGGACGACGGACGGACTGGACGGACGGCCAATTGGACGGACGGACGGACGGACGGACGTTCTCGCGAATGGATACTTATGTGACCATTTGTTTCTTTAAAATGGTGAAATCACATAAACGGAATAAGTGTACACATAAATATTATCGTTAGTTTTTAAACTATTAGTTATGTTACTCCCAACCCTAACCTTTAACAAGTCCTATCCTATCAGTGCACATAGTCCACGTAACTGCCAACTTCTGCCAATCGTGTGCCGGACGGACGGACGGACGGACGGACGGACGGACGGACGGACGCGGAGGACGTTCTCGCGTAATGGATACTTATAGTGACCATTTGTTCTTTAAAAAGTGTTCACTACTAAACGAATAAGTGTCACATAAATAAATTGGGATTCGTTTATTTGTTCTATTATAGTTATGTTACTAACCCTAACCTTTAACAAGTCCATCCCTATGTGACATAGTCACGTAACTGCCAATTCGTGTGCCCGGACGGACGGACGGACGGACGGACGGACGTTCGACGGGACGGACGGACGCGTGAGACGTAGACTCGGACGGACGGACGGACGGAGGACGGAGGACGGGACGGGCGGGACGCGTTCCTACGAATGAATACTTGTTGGGTTTTTCCTGTATAAAAATACCCAACAAGAGTACCCAACACTATCCTAACCCTACCCAATAAGATCCCCGTACGCTTACAACAAGTACCCATTCGTGTGTGCGGACGGACGGACGGACGGACAAGGGTAACACTAAATGCCCCCGCCACTATCGTGGTGGGGCATAAAAATATTCCAAAGGGTGTTCGAGTTATGCTCTGGATACAAAATCAGAGCACGAAACAACAAAGGGAGATAAGTAAACAAGAATTCCGCGGAATCAGATGTCTCGCCTTGTCCCGCCTTGTCCCGCCTTGTCCCGCCTTGACCACGAGCCTGGGCCCGAAAACAATTTTCACTGACATATTATACAATTATTGACTAGTGAGCCATAGAATATCAGATTATATTCTATGGCTAACTGGTCAATAATTGTTTTATTATATGATAATAGTCTATATATAGCACTTACGACCTTATGCTACTAGACAAAAATTGAAAAAGAATTTGAAAATAAAAATGAAAAAAAAAAATGGAATAAGAAAGTTTAAAAATTAAAAATTAATAATGCTTGATACTGGAGCCCAGAATTTTATTTTAATAGTCCTATATTTATCTACATATATCTGCACAGGTCCACATAATGCCACAATATTTTCAACACAGTTTACGGAAATGTAATATACAAAAAAAAAATAATAATAATGCTCGCTACTGGAGCCCAGAATTTTTGTTAATAGTCCTATATTTATCTACATATATCTGCACAGGTTCACATACTGCCACAATAATGTCAACACAGTTTACGGAAATGTAATAATGTACCTGTATAAATTACCTGTAATAAGTTAGTGGTCAGTTAAAAAATTTAAAAAGAATTAAAAAAAAAAAATGGAAAAAAAAAATAAAAAAAATGGAAAAAAATAAAAGAATAATGCTCTCTACTGGAACCCAGAATGTTTTGTAATAGTCCTATATGTATCTACATATCATATATACACAGGTCCAAATATTGCCACAATATTTTCAACACAGTTTACGGAAATGTAATATAATCATTTTACCTGTATAAATTACCTGTAAGTGGTCAGTGGTCAGTTGCACATGCTAGCACATGCACAGGTGAATAGTCTGTATATAGCACTTACGACCTTATGCTACTAGACAAAAATTGAAAAATAATTTGAAAAAAAAAATGAAAAAAAAAAATGGAAAAAAAAGCTTAAAATTAATAATGCTTGCTACTGGAGCCCAGAATTTTTTTTTAATAGTCCTATATTTATCTACATATATCTGCACAGGTCCACATAATGCCACAATATTTTCAACACAGTTTACGGAAATGTAATATCCAATGTAGTAATTTACCTGTATAAATTACCTGTGGTCAAGACTGGACATTTGCACATGCTAGCACATGCAACACATGGACAGGTGAATGGTTCTCCAAGTGTCTATTGTTCTCTCTACAGGTAAGGTTTACAGAGCACACGAGAAAAGGTGTACAGAGCAGACGAGAAAACGGGTCTTCATGCATTATTGTCCAGTTTGTAGAGTGCGCAAAACAAAAAAAGGAAGATAACTCAAAATTTAGCTACGCAAGATTTGTCATTCTTGTGCGCGACACACCTCCGGGTCGTGGTCTATGCATGTGTGAAGTTTCATGAAAATATTCCAAAGGGTGGTCGAGTTATGCTCCGGACAGGAAATCAGTGCGCGAAAACAAAAAAGGGAGATAACTGAAAAATTAGCTATGCAAGAGTTGTCATTCTTGTGCACGACACACCTTCGGTTCGTGGTCTAATTGAATGTGTCAAGTTTAATAAAAATATTCCAAAGGGTGGTCGAGTTATGCTCAATCAGTGCGCGAAACAATAAAGGTAGATAACTAAAAAATAAGCTATGCAAGAGTTGTCATTCTTGTGCGCGACACACCTTCGGGTCGTGGTCTATGCATGTGTGAAGTTTCATGAAAATATTCCAAAGGGTGGTGGAGTTATGCTCCGGACACGAGATCAGTACGCGAAACAAAAAAGGGAGATAACTAAAAAATTAGCTATGCAAGAGTTGTCATTCTTGTGCGCGACACACCTTCGGGTCGTGGTCTATGCATGTGTGAAGTTTCATGAAAATATTCCAACGGGTGTTCGAGTTATGCTCCGGACAAGAAGTGTCTGCGGCGGACGCGGACGCGGACGCGGCGCGCTGTCAAATCCATAGTATCCCCCGACGGAGTCCGGGGGATACAATTATGTCCAGCAGCAGCAAAGAATGGCAGCATTCGTTGTAATGTTGCAAGATGTACTTGCCAGTTACCCAACCCTTCTGCCTTTATGAACATTCTAAGCAATTCTACCATATCCATGTATTGGAGCCATAATCGTGCTGTTCGGCTGTCTAGTTTAGCTTTCTCACAGAAAACATTCATTCTCTCCTGTATTCGTTGGATGACTTGCGTTTGGCATGACATTTCGACACTGATAGCACCTGTCAATACGCTATCAAGCACATTCAGAGCCCACTGTAAATCAATGTCAATATTTTCTTCCATGCTCTCAGTATTTGGCATCATGGTTTCTGAAACATTATCATTCTCTTGCTCAACTGACATTGTTGCTTGTTGATCACTATTATGTTCTTATACTATTTCTTTTTCGCTGACATCAAGATCTATGTATGTATTTTGTACTATCTGATCAGACTGTTGGACATTATTTTCAGAATTCTTGGACTCATTATGTTCGTTTGCAATTCCTTGTTCATTAATATACTTGGATTCTTTATGTTTTCCATCATCAAAATTTTCTTCAGAATCCTCTTGTTTCATGATGTCCAGGTCAAACACTTCAGAAACTATCAGTGACTGAAGAGCCATATGAACAAGACCATGTCCTCTAAGTACTCTAGCAATTGCTTTTCCTGACAACATGTGACTCACTGTGTTTTCAGTATAAATTACTAACAGAACTTCATGGAGTCCAGAGTCACTCATAATGTATCCTATAGCACCCAAAAAACTCATTTCTGAATGAAGTCCTCCTAATCTGACAACAACTTTCCTTACATCACTGTGTTCAGGTTCTGATGTTATGATCTTGTTAGCCTTATACCAGAAGGGCTGGTCAAACGTGATTAATGGTGCTACATTGTATCGCTTTGCATGATCACTAACCCATAACAGTGTTGAATAGATACATGTCTCATCGCTAGGATTCAAGTCTATCATTGGCATGAACACACAGACGATTTCCCAGGGTATTCACCTTTGCTGTTGATCATTTGCATTGTCCCATTCCAAGATGTTCTCTCATCTTTCACTAGCCATGTTGTTTTCCATAGAATGTCTATGTTGTATGTCTTGTCTTCAGCAATTACGTCAGCTAGTGGTTCATATCTAATATCTGTGTATGGTTTCAATTTATACTTAATAATACTGATTTTGCCAATGTCTGCTATTTCACTAGTAGTTACTTTTAATCTTGGTATGTTTCTGTTTGATTTCACACAGGGTGTAACTGCAGCAATTATACCCATCCCGTGGAAAGTGTCTCTTCCATCTATGGTTTGTATGTTATGGTCAACATTGTCTGCAACATACTGAACAAACTGTCCTTCAATATAACCAGGTATTTCTGTAGTGTTAGCTAGTGCAGCACTTTGTTCAAATATTTGCCCCTCTTTGTAACTACAACATAATCCTAACCTGCACAGAGTCTCTATCAGATACTTGGAACCAAAATGGTGATGCAGCTGAACACCAAGTCCTAGTTGTAGAGGCGTTATAAGTACTCTTGGTCTGGATGCTTGCATTATTGCTTGTCCAACGGCTGCAATTTTAACATCTTTGCTTTTTCCTACAAACATATCACCAAGTAAGAGTTTCAATGAAGCTGGCAATAACTCCACGCCTTTCTGGGGAGAACTTATGTCAGCTGATCCAGGATATATTTCTCTACTTGCATCAACACCTTTTATGTCACTTTTAATAAGTTTTGCAGCAGCTGCAATAATTTTCATTTTCTCACGTTCGGTTTCATCATATTTTGGTAGTTTGTGAAAGTCGTGCAAAATGTTTGACGCTTTGACTCTGAAGGTAACAACATTGTCTCTCTTTTGAACTGTTGTGATAACTATTTCATCACCAAAATATTCTAATAGGCATGTCTTCATGTATTTTGGTGCGAAACCCATCTGACCATCCAAATGTTGTTCCATCTTGTCTACCAATGTCTGTAGAGTAATCTGTTCTTCATCATTCTCTTCCAGATACTGGAAAACTTTCAAAAAGGCCTCTTCGCGTGCTGTTTTCTTTGTTCTACCACAAGATGTACGTCTTTTCTTAGTTCCATAATTTTCAGTAGGTTCATCACGAAACGTTCTGAAATTCACACTACATAGTTGGTGATACACAGCATCAGATGCGTGTAAATCCAGAGAAAATTCTATCCTGGCAAGAATTTCATTTCCCCATTCATCATTTCTCTCCTTTGCTTTTGCATGAATCTCATTTTGAAAATCTTTGGTTCTAACTTGGTAATATTCAGTATAAATCTTTTGTCTACATGTATCGTGTATTGACTTTCCACAAAAGAGAAAATCCCCTTTAAAAGAGAATACAGTTCCAGATCGCAGGTTGACCTTATCAATTGATTAATTTCTCTCTTTACGTTTCACTGACAATAAATTTGGATTTGTATATTGTTTCCTGCAGTTGCTATGCACTTTTTGACCAGTCTTCACAGATATTGTGTCTTTCCTGTCACCTGCAGCTTTATCTATACCCTTCACACCCTTTTCTCTCAAAGTAACAGTTTCTCCGCTATCAAGTGGTTCATCACATAACACACATAATGAGATGTTTTCACCATATGAAGCCATACTTTTTCAAATATACACTACATGTTCTTCAAATATTCAGCATTATTCACTAATTGTTCCACTTCTAGTGTGTTAGTAAGATGTTAGTCTGCTAGCAGTATTAGATACTACATATTAGTTAGTGGTACTGAGGATCTGTATTAGGGCAACTTGCTGCTGATATGTAGACTTTACCTGAAAAAAAACAAAAACAACGCAATCAGTTATTAGCTTAGTATAAAAGCACTGTAGCTGTAAGTATTTGTATATGGGATGTGCATGTGTTAGTGAATACATCAATCAAACATACATACGTGTAACTCCATATTGTAGCCGTTAAAGTGTGTTTTATGTAATCATGCTTTAGTTACCATTTTATACAAAAACTGTAACATGTAACTGAATTATTATTACACAAAACACACATTTAGGACTTCAATATATATTCATTTGAATGTACATTTGTATAAATGCCTGACTGATGCATACACAAATACATGCACAACCCATATACCAATGCTTAAAGCTACAGTGAATTTAACATGAACATAATAAATTATATTATGAAGTGTAATACATGCATCGAAAAGTGTTCTTGAACATTTCAAGTGGATAAATAAAATGGTAATACTTAACTGCAGGGCCGTAGCCAGAGGTAAAAATCTACCGAGGCAAATGTTATGAAACGTGTATCCAGTGGGAGATGGGGCGTTTCCAACAATCGATGATCCGAAGGGCATGAGTCGCTAGGGGGTACAGGGGAATGCCCCCCCCCCATGCATTCTGCTGCATTCTGAGATGGATATTTAACTTTTTGGGGGTGTCAGAATTTCCTCTCAGAATACGAATGTGTCACAGAAACAATGGATGTTGAACAGCATAGTTGCGAGTTCCCGGTGTAAAATGGCTATTCAAGAAAAAATTGGCCAGGGGCGGTGGGCCCAGATGTGATTTTATAATTGTTTCTGGCATATTGGGGATGGGTGGGGCTAGGTAACCCGTCGGAGAAATGGCTATGTCCATATTCAAGAACAAATTGGCCAGGGGTGGTGGGCCTAGATGTCATTTTATAATTGTTTCTGGCATATTGGGGATGGGTGGGTCGTGGTACCCGTCCGAAAAATGGCTATGTCCACTAAGGGATGTACTATTCAAATCACGATGCGCTAAAAAAAATAGGCAAAATTACTACCGAGGCAATTCGCCTCAACGTACCTACGGCCCTGTATAAGTTAGATCATAAAATTGCAAGTGTATCTGAATTAAACGAGGACATTAGTCCGAGTTTATTTCAGATGAGCGCGCAATTTTGATCTAACTGATTTGTTTCATTGGCCAATAAGTTCTATGTGGGCGCGGCTCATAATGACAGGAGCGCTTGCTGATTGAAACGGTCCATTCAGAATCAGTGCCACGTGCCCAACATGCAGCCAGCGCGTGTCACTGTGAAGACAGTTGATATCGTCATATCCTGTTTACATTTCAGTTCATGTGCATTGAAGTGTGTTTCTGAAGTTATTCTATTAAAAGTACATTGGTTTAATTGAATTAAGTTTCTAAAATATTTCCTAAAGTTTCCTCGTTTTGAGTCAATGCTATCAGGTGGGGGCATCCCGCATTCAGAGGAGGGTTCAAATGAGTGGTCATAGCCGGTACCTTTATTGAGAGGTACAGCCGTGCAATAATTGCCGTGTAATAACTGCATCAGTTATTGCGTGGCATCTCATTAAATTAGGCTCCTCCTATTTACTTAAACCGCATTTTAAGCTCCAACAACTTGGTATTAGAAATTATAGCAGGTGTGTGTATAATGCTGACGGTCTTGTGGCTATGATACAAGAAATGGTTATACTTACATGTACAAGTAGGCTTAACCTTGTTGCAATGGTGAATCTGTGTTGTCTGGTGGCCTTAACAACTAAATTACAATTAAAACTGCATTCTAGCAGAACACAACACATTCTGAAAATGGCAAATATTTGTAGCAAAGGGGAGTAACTGTATAAATTGTACACAAAGAGTAATTCCCTCAATTGATCTACTATCATTATTTTCTTGTTAATTATGTAAAGCTCGCCAACTTTTATCTAAATGTTGATAAAACATAGTGTTTAATCCTAAAAAACATAGTGTTTAATCCTCAAAAACACATCCATATGAAAAATAAAACAACTTACAAGAAATAAAAGTACAAAATGGACCAATTTATTTATATTTTTAATGAAAAAAATATATTTTTCATTAAAATGCCACATCATACTATCACCAGTTCACATTTTAGGTGTAAATCCTTGCATGTTTTAACATTTCTCTAATAGAAAACAATCATAATATAGATTATTTTCCTAACTGAATGAACCATATAAAAAATCCAGAAATTTGCAGTTTCGTTTATAGGTGTCTTATGTTTACCCCAAAAAAACATACTTCGCGTAACTTGATTTTTCTAGATTTTCTCTTGGCTATCAACGACATGTTGTAGAATATGACAAAACAAGTTTCGTTTCTGTACCCTTTTTTTCCTTTATATGGATTTTCGGGGCTAGATTCTCTCTACTATAATTAGAACATAATTATGCAAATAATATCGAATTACAAATGGTTTTCCTAGGTTGGACACGACTTCGAATCATAACAAATGAAATAATATGAGTAAAGCCCCTATACGGCTCAAGTTGCCGAATTTGGCCTCCTATTGGGTTTTCCCACACATAAATCCAACAGGTTTCTATTTACACACACTTTGAAACTGTTTGCATTCATTTTGGTACAAAAATGAGTTTGTAGTCGATGAAAATATCAATATCTGTTGATAAACAAACAGCAGGTGCGTGTTTCAAAGCCCGATCGATTTTCCGATAGACGCCCGAGTCAACTCATCAACTCCCCGATTCGCGGCCGATGAATTCCGATAGCCGGAGTTTATCCACTCGCGTCCGAGCCGAAGCCGTTGGGTTACGGAAATTAAATTGTCAATATTGACATTTTGCACTGAGTGGTACACAAAACAAGTTTTTGTTGTCTTCACATTGCGATTAAGATGTAAATCTCAAGACTTGAGATGTATCTATTAGGCAGTATATGTTACTTTTGTGTACTAAATCAGTTGCCAAACATGTTTTTGTGTTTGAAAAAATCGGAGAATTGTAATACTGAGCCGTTCAGGACCTTTAAGACTCTAACGTCAATATTGTAGTGGTAAGTTCATAATTATGTTCATTTGAGAATTACCGTTATTCTGCAGAAATACATATCATACATAGAAAAAACAATTTTAAACATGTTATTTTGTTACAATACGAGCTTGTGCATACATTATAATAAATACCAAAGCAAATGGCGTTATTTAATCTCAAGGGAAGTAATCATTGTAATGTGTTCAATATTACCAGCGCCGTTCAATAAATAGTTAAATACCAATTTGAAAGCAAATGGCGTTATTTAATCTCAAGGAAAGTAATCATTGTAATGTGTTCAATATGACCAGCGCATTTCAATTATAGCAATACCAACGAAAGCCCAAACACGCTGAATACCTGTGGTTAACAGATGGTGAAGACATAGTTGGTAATCGCCGAAAACGACTAGCAGAACAAATATACGTACAAGCAAATATACGTACAATGTCAGTATACGTTGTTGATTTGTATAAGAAGGTGCTACATTGTCCGTGTATGTTGCTCATGTATCTGGGAAGTGGATACACTGCCCAAGTATATTGCATGTATGTATGTGGTCTTACTGAGTTAGATGTATTGGCATAAGGTACGTTCTGAAATAGTCAGGTGACCAAATAAGATGTGTTCAGTAAGAACTCAACGGGTAACACATGTGTCACTTGGTACGGGCATTTGGCGTGTTTCGGCTTTCGTCTGTATAACTCTATACATATGTGCATATATGTGGGGTTGTGCAGATGAGGGCCGAGACGCACCGAATGCCTGTGACATGACAGACAGTTTATATATGTGTTGTATTGTAAACTGGCCGATTATGTCTCACTATGCATATAGTTTTTTCTTTTTTCCCTTTTATTTTAATTATTTATTTGTTACTATGTTGATGCATGTATCATGTATGCATGTGACTTGTTAGGCTATGGCCAGACATTGTTTCTGATACCAGTTTTCCATGCTACTTCCCGTGTTGTTTTTCTTTGATATGTATATGATTTGTGATGTTACATTTAAGCCAGTATCTGGGAAAAACAATTTAGTGAGCCCCAACTCTGATAGGACTGTTGCAGACCATATATATATGCGGTGTCTACATGTTTCACTATGAGTATGACTAAATATCAGTATACTTGTGCGCCAGCTAGTCTGATAACATAACCTTATAGTTATGGAGGAAAGCATCACATTTATTTCTGTGAACTGTCAGGGTATGTCTCAACAGACAACTTGACGATAACTCAAATGAAGCCATTTTCGCATCAGTTAGACTATTCATACAAAACACCGGTCGTTTTTAATGCACCATATAATGATGCCTGCGCGTGCTTATCACTATCTGACTTGGGGTGGCGCTAACTGGGCATGACTTGGTGTGGGAACAAGACTCCAATTCCTATTGTGGCTTGCTTCATTCCTTTTTTTTTCCATTTCATGTATCACGTAATTGATTGTATAGAACCTACTGTCTGTACATTTGTGTCAATACTATATTTTTCGGAATTTTAAATTGAATTGCTTCAATGTAATTGGCGTGTATCAGAGGATGCTGAAACCAGAATAACTTATAATCCAGAAAATATCAATTATCACAGAATCTAAACTGTTCTAAAACTGATGGCAGGAATGTCTTGGTTTCGGTATCCTATGATATCTAGTCACATGTAAGGGAGAGGATTTAAATAAGCTTGCTTTCAATCCAATCCCATTTGTATAGTACTGTATATAGTAACATTGACATTGACAATGAACTTGTAAACAATATGCAAATAAAATATGTTTAAACTAACTAGAAAAACGAAGAGATGTAATACAATTATTGAAGGATAAAAAGTACTCCGTGTATCTCCTGCAAGACACTGATTTTACGGAAAAAGAATATAATTATATTCGATCATTGTGGGGATATGACTACTATTTTAGCTCATATACAAGCCAATCACGTGGCGTGGCAATTCTTTTGAATAATACATTCGAAAACACACTTCATATTACACTAACGGATCATATTGGAAATAAATTACTCCTAGACGTGGCAATAAGTGGCCGCCGCACAACCTTAATTAACACATATGGACCAAACCATGGTTCACCTGTTTTTTATAAAGAACTACAATCAGACATAGAAAAAATAAAAAATGAATACAGAATACTTGCAGGAGATTTCAATTTAGTACTGGACACCAATATAGACACTACTAATTATGTCAATGTTAATAACCCGAACTCCAGAGATGAAGTTCTAAATTTTATGAAATAATTGATTTTATTTGATGCATGGAGGGAACTAAATATGGAAAAAATACTATACACATGACATAAAAATAAATATAATAAACAAGCTAGATTAGATTTATTTCTGATATCCGATAGATTTGGTACAGACCTTCAAGATTCAACTATTTTGCCTGGATATAGAACAGATCATTCAATTGTCCGGGTTATATTTGAATTTAGAAAATTTAAAAAACGAAGGGGACTTTCGAAATTTAACAATTCACTACTAAAAGATTCAGAGTACATCCATATTATTAAACAGACAGTAAGGGATACTAAGATAAAATATGTAGATAATAATGTAGATGGTGAAACTAATATTGATGACATACCCATTGATAGTCTCACTTTGACAATAAATGACCAGCTTCTTTTTTAAATGTTTTTAATGGAAATTAGGGGTAAAACAATATCACATGCGACCTTCAAAAAACGACTGACAGATATTTGAGAAACAAACTTATTGAACGAAATGTCTGCCCTGGAGAACGAACAGGTATTAAACCATATAACAATTGAGGAAAAGAGAAACGAATTGCAAGATATAAGACGTGTCAAAATGCAAGGTCACTGTATATGTTCCGGAGCAAGATGGATTGAAGAAGGAGAAAAAGCAACTAATTATTTTTGTAACCTGTGAAATAGACATTTTATTAGCAAAGCAATGCGAAACATACAAGCAAGTAATGGTATTATATTAACAGATGAGAATAACATTGTTGAAGAAACTAGGACATTGGACCACAAACTTTATTCAGTCAAAGAAACTAGTAATGTCGATTTGAACACAATATTTAACAGTATGGAAATTCCAAATTTGTCAGAAAAACAGAAAAATAACATAGAAGGTCAAATTAAGTTGTCAGAAGCAGCTTTTGCTTTCAAAAACATGTCTAATGAAAAATCCCCTGGTTCGAATGGATTTTCTGTTGAATATTTAATTATTTTGGACGGACATTGGCTACTTTTTGATTAAATCATTGAATTATACCTATTCTATTGGAGAAGTATATGTTACTCAAAAAGAAGGAATTATAACGTGTATCCCAAAAGGAAATAAAAATAAACAATTATTGGAGAATTGGCGGCCGATTTCTCTATTATTAAATGTGGCATATAAAATTGCTAACCGTATAAAAACAATCCTACCATCTATTATAAACGAAGACCAGACTGGGTTTATAACGGGCAGATATATAGGAGAGAATATAAGAACGGTATATGATGTATTCGATTATACAGCAAATAATGACATACCAGGTCTCCTATTACTTATTGACTTTGACAAAGCGTTTGACTCAGACTCTCGGTCATTTATAAAAAACGTCTTAGATTTTCTCAATGTTGGTCAGTCAATAAGGAACTAGTTCAAAATATTCTAAAATAATATCAAATCACGAGTAGTAGTTAATGGACATATATCATCCTGGCTACCCATTGAACGAGGCTGTCGACAAGGTCACCCCCTATCACCATACATATTTGTAATATGCGCCGAAATACTGGCCCATCTAATACGGAATAACCCAAATATTAAAGGTATCAGTATACACGTAAACACTTTCCTTTATATCACACTACGCTGACGACACATCCATACTTAGATGGCTCATCTAGATCTTTAGGACATACTTTATTAGTGTTAAAATTGTATGCGAAAATATCCGGCCTTGGACTCAATGTCGATAAAACTAGAGTGATATGGTTTGGATCTAAATCTGGTAGTATTTATACGATATGCAATGAAACACCATTATGCTGGGACCAAGATACCTTTACATTGCTAGGCGTACGTTTTTCAACCGATCTCAGCAGACTTATTGATCTAAATTACACCGCTAAAATTCAAGAAATAAGGGCTCTACTGGCGCAATGGTCAAAGCGTAATTTAACACCATTAGGACGAGTAACCGTCATTATGACACTAGCAATATCTAAAGTGAACCATCTATTTTTAAGCTTACCAAGTCCTAATCAAACAACTAAATAAACTATGTTTTCAATTATCTATGGAATGGTCCCATATACAGGATCAAATGTGATGTGTTTGTTAAACCGTACCAACTTGGTGGGATGAAGATGCTCGATGTTAAATCTTTTATATCGGCAATGAAAGTATCGTGGATAAGAAGAATTTCAAATAAAGATACTAAATGGTTAGATCTGCACCTACATGTTTGCCCTTTTTGGAAAACTTTATGAAATATGGACCGAATTATATATATAGAAATATACATAGAATAAATAATGCCTTTCGAAAAGACGTTTATAAATCTTACGCTGATTTTTAGAACATACTAATACCAACCACTTTCGAGGAATTCATTGCACAACCTATATGTTGCAATAAAAAATTCCAGGTCGGAGACGAACCGATTTCTGACCAACTGTTTCGCTCTAATAACATATCGTTGGTACGGGACTTGCTTAAACCCGATGGATTGTTTTTATTACACGAATAATATACTGATAAATACAATATGTTAAACATAAACTTTATATATTTTAAATGGCATAATACTCGCGATAAGATCTGCAATGCGTAGATTAAATATAATATCAACAGACGTTCCTAGTTATATAGGATCATATATGACTTTTCAGCTATCAAATATACTAAGGAGTCAAAATGGAGTAGAAATATATATAATGTACTCATAAACAATCGAGTTCAGCCCTCTGCTATTGACAAGTGGAACACTGTTCTTAATATAGATCGTTGGTTTAGTTGGACGTATGCATTTCGCTTACCGTTTAGAACCACAATAGACACTCAGTTGAGATTTTTCCAATATATAATAAATCACTAGGCAGAAACTCATTTGTACATAAAATCGGCGTTAGACTAAACAATTCCTACACGTGTTGTCACAATCGAAAATCTACTGTGGAACTGTTTAATAATACAAACATTCATTTTAAACATGGATTACTGATAATTGCAACGGTATAAACAGTGTGGAAATAACTATTGAAAGTTTTTTGTTTGGAACAATGAAATATGGAATACATGTAGTTTTAAATAAAATACTTATGAGAACTAAACTATATATCTATAAGTGTAAAATGAGAGAAATAACCCCAAATATAAATGGGTTAAAATTTGATGTAAGATATCTATTCGATATTAAAAAAAACAATCGCACTGAAGGAATCAAACCTAAACAATTTTGACAAGATATAGGAGCCATTCAATAAACTATATGCACACGAATCGCAGCCAATTGATATAAATTAACGAAACATGTAGATACACCGCCCCCATCCCCATTGTTCACAATTTCTTGAACTGCTCTGTCCGACCTGGCTTACGACCAAGCCCGCATATACTAAGACAAACAACAACACACGTTTTCGTCATTTTTCTTTATTCCTATAAAAAAACGTTACATTCATACATACAACACAAAATACTTGTATCATGCTGCTTGTTGCTAATATTGACTCGATCCTTTCACACTAGTATGGGATGTGCTGTGGCTCAGGGACAGAGTACAGGACTCCACTACTGAAGGTTGTGAGTTCAAAACCTACAATAGGGAATGTAAATATGTTAATAGTATTTCCATCCAACTGGCCTGTCGAATGATACGTAAAACTTTGATTCCATCCTTGTGAGACCTTAGTTGTTGCTGGGACGTTAAAATATACTCATTCTCATTTCACACTTGGCGATTGGAATGAGACATTTAATGTAATATTTTAATCTAATAAAATAATTGCGATCAGTGAGGATTCTGATGGGATGATTGAGTTTTTTCGTCCATATCTATCTATACTGTTCGTTATAACTATTAAAACTAGAGTTTGGTGTTGAATGGGTTGAAGTAGGTGTTAGCAGTTACTGATAGTATAGACATATACCATGATATACCATGATACTGTTATATATTATGTACATGACAGCCGGCTACAATAAAATGGAAGTACAGTGAAACCTCGCTATGCCGAACACTGCCAGGGTGTCCGGTATGGTGAGTTCTCCACTGTAACCAATCAATTACCAGCTGTCAGGCCCACAACATGGATCAGGTGGAAGAGCGTGGCTTTGAGATACACGAGTTGTACAGTTTAACCTCTCTATACCGAACACGCCGATGGTACCCGTAGTGTTTGGTATAGTAAGATTCCACTGTATTAAAATAATTGAACTAAAATGGACTCGTGCCCAGCTGTCATGCACACTCCAGTGAATACACATGTATATATTTCCTATTATGTAACATGTATGTTTGTAACTAAAAAGAAAATAAATATAAAAAAAATATACGTACAGTATAGTCATTCAAATTTAAATTTAAGGTTGTTAAGCCTCTTTATCTAATCGGCGGAGATGCAACAGATGAAAAAACGAAACAAAACATATGCAATGTATATTTTACTGAGAGTCATGTTCGGCGATTACCATAGACCATTTAATAGAGGATATTACATAAGCAACGAGTGAACGTAGCGAACGAGTTGCTTGCACAGACGCCGACGGACACCGAGTGTATTATGTCCGCTATTCAAACATATACGCTGAAATACCCTATTTATTACAATTCCACGGCGGATATATATGCACAGTTAGTCTATTTTTTAGATTATAATCAATGAATTGTGATGTGATTACCATAGACTATTTAAAAGTGTTATTTACCTTAAAATGGCGGTGTCACACATGGTACTTCGGAATAAGCATTTGACACAAATTGTGGAGATATATCAATGTATAGTGTATGAATACAGTCGCAACTTGTTTTTGCGTTGTCCGCTAATTATTCCATTTGCATGTCAACATTCGATGTCGTAAATATGACGTCGAGGAAATTTCATGCTATATTTAGTCGTATTACGTCATCTATCGTAAAACCCTTGAGGAGTGACGTCATTTCTTTCAGTGATTCATATATTACCAATGACTACCTCTTTGCTGCAGATAAGACACAGCTACAACTCGTTTGCAATTCTTCAAAAGCTTTATTACATTATATGGTCAGCATTGCACACTTCTATATAATCATCATAACACGTTTAATACCTTAAGGACCCGTGAGGCCCCTGATCATTTAATGATTCATGTGTAATTGCTTCGTAAATGTGATGGGATATATACATAACATACATGGGAACATTGTCTTCTTACTATATCCTACACAGTGTACACAATACACAGTGCTGTACATATATACCTGTATTACCATTATGATAGATACTGTATCGAATCCACTGACTTGTAAGCATTTATCTGAGTGTATCGTCACTACAGTCTACTTGCCTGGTATGCGAGCAAATACGGTTTTAACTGTGGCAGGTGTATTTCTAATAATAGACAGTGCATCTCTTTAACATTTTACACATTGAAAATTGTCCATTGTATATTTTGTGAGTGGTGGTAGAAATGTTCAGATATCAAAATGTTTGTGTAGTTTGCTGAAATAATATTTACAGGACGTTGTCATTCTATATATGTGGGACGTATTGCACCAAATTGTATTAGATTTGCTGTCATATTATTTACTGTAGGTGTCAAACTGAAACTGTCCGATAATATGTACAAACTAAAATGGCGGTGATGGCAACTCAATGCTCTGTATAATATACTCGAAGAAGAAGAGGGTCAGAATTACTTTACATATATATTCAGTCACATGTATGATCACACTACATTTGAAACAAACGGTCATATTCTCCTTAACACGCGATGTACGTGCATTATCATAAAAAGAAACCGAATGTAAATGTACGCGACCTCAATGTTATCGGTGACGCAATCGATGACGTAGCATCTAGTCAATGCAAGGCATATGGTTAACAAGTGCAAGCGCATTAGCGTGAAATATGACTACTATATTTAGCAAAGCTAGTTAACTTTTCAGTATTTTTTTTTTCATGATTATTTCAGGTCACCCATAGGGTCATATATGTTCAGAAAACCGATACAAATCAACTGTTAAATGCTCTTTTACCAACAGCTTTGCTTATACTTCATCTAAATTTGAGACACACGACCTATACCACAATTCAAGAAAAGATACACACCGTTTCGTCGTTCGATAAAATTCCCCTTGTACAGGGCATCGAAGAACGGACTCTGGACGAGAACACACCAATGAAACTTCTTCTCCTGTAAGAATGGAATCGACATAATTATTACTAAGGAACCGGTCACAAATACAAGACAGAGTCAAGCCATCCATATAATCGCCGAACACTAAATAATTAGAGGCTATTACCTGGCTAGTTCGATATCAACCTAGGTATCAGCCCGAGGTAACTTGATATCAGCCTGAGTCCGAATGGAGGTCTCAGGCTGATGCCAAGTTACGTACTTGCCACGTAATAACCTCTTTATTACTTAGATATCATTGTGTTCGACATGTATTATTAACTTATCCCGTGCGTCATTCAGACATGGCTGACGTCATACTTGTGATTACTTTAGTAAGCCGGTACTACGTCATTTAAATTATAGATGGCTGCTCACAGTATTGTCAGTCCGACAGGTGACGGAGGTGTGGAAATAAACAAATCAAAGTACTGAAACTAGGTTAGCTCCACAAGATTACTAAGACGTATTTTTTATTTATATAATGAAGTTTAATGCATTATCATCAGTTAAAGTCATTTTAAGTTGGTGTATTTATATAATGATAGTTAATGCCTAGGTCATATTAGGTTCAACTTGGTTAACAGGGTAAAATCCCATCTTACATGTGTACGGATAAAAGGAAAATCCAAAAATCAGAAACGAATATTTATAGAAAATAAATATAGTCAGTGTACATGGCTTCGCACACTTTACATATATTTTGATAATTATCAGAAACAAGTACACAAATAAAGTTCGCCTTTGTTTGTCTTTTGACATATATGTCACTCAACACCGGAAATATGTGTGTCACATGTCAGACAGTTCACGCAAGATCATGGGATCCGCCATAATAAAGACATTTTAACTAAATTTTTATGACACCCACAATGGTGATGTCTGGCACCCAGCTACATCAATAGACTATGCAAACGTTTGTTTTAACGTGTATGACAACAACAAAATTAATATTATTGACCAAACACCGCTCCATCGCACCGACGACAATAAACCAACATTACTATCCTACTCTTTGTGCCGGAGAGAGAATGAGCCTAAAACTTGGCGGCTGGATCTAATCAGCCCCGCCGAAAGTAATAGTTGATCCCTCAATACACAGCATCGATGTGTCAGGTACGGTGCGTGGTTTCCGGCGGCTCTGTTTAGTTAATCCATCAATACACAGCATCGGTTTGTCAGGAATGATACATGATGTCCGGCGGCTCTGTTCAGAGATCATCATGCAATATAACATTAATTTACTGAATGTAATAACCACCCGCCCTTAAATAGTAATTCCAAATTATTTTTTATTTGAATATATTTGAAGAGTAATCATTAATTATTGATTGTTAACACTATTTACAACAACTTCTAATGAAACAAACATAAAATATATTTTCCCACAAACTTCGGATGATATTCAATAAACCAACTATATATGGCCTCAAATGCGCCATAATGGCCGCGAGTTATCCTTCCACTAAACTGGTGTGATAATGTGTATAATGTAAATATATAATTAAATAATACAGACTGTGTGCTCTAGTCATTAGTTTATATGTGCTATTTCAGCAAAATTCAGTAACGAAACATTACAAATTCAGACACTCATAATGGCAGTTTTAAATGTAGAAATAGTTGACATTCCATCTCTACGATTGCTATACTAGGTAGCTGCAAGGGAGACAACCTAGTAATAATATTGCTGTTTGCCATGTTGTTTATGAGTATGGACAGATCGCACTCGTTATAGAACCAGCTCCGATTAAAATACATGGGTATGGTAGACTTTGAGAATTATCTTTTTAAAAGAAGCTGTAATTTCGGTGACAAAATATGAAATATTGTTGAAACTGGTTGATTATTCATGCTGCATTGGCATTGGTTGTTATCAAATGGGATTTAACAGTAAAGCCGCCATCTTAATTTGTTTTCGATGAGTTGGGAAGGAAGCAAATAGTAAGTAACTGCGCTTGTGTCATGCAATTTTTCAAGTCAGATACAGGCACGAGACATGTTATTACCCAGAGAAAAGTGACATCTGACTGAGAAAGGTGATATCTGACTGGATTTCAGTGTGTAGCAGCCTGTGTCTTACATGTTATTGCGGCAGGCAAATAACGGCAAGAAATAGTCAGACTTTGATATCTAAGAAATAATTTGCGGTATTATTGTCCATGGCTCGTCTGTGTCAGTATTGTCACAGTCCATGGCACAAACACCCCAAGCGATTATCACTCCTTTCTTTAGTGGCAGGGCCCTATCACTGGTGCATTATTTCACTAAAATATCCTCTGGTGGAATCCGCGCAGTATATCTACCATACAGGCACGTATAATCGTGCTACGTCATTTTCGTGTCTATTTCATGTGATCTTTATATTACGTCACGTTGGGATGCTGGCTAATACACAACAAACGCAAATAAATCAACGGTCTGTACAAAATCAATCCGGACTATCTTTATACGTCTTACTTTAAAGCCACCCACGAAAAACAGCCTTCATTTTGCGAAAATCTACTAAACTATTTTGTTGTCTTCGAGGGAAAGTGAAAATTACTAGTTGCTTAGTACTGAAAGTATTGAAGGTTTTATATTTTGATACATCTAACGTTGATAGGCCTATACAATATTCATAGGTGTAGATATAGTCAATGAATATGTACAATTTGACAATGCACGTACAGTTCGGGATGATTCTTCATTTTTTCGTAGTTACACATTTAAATTGTCTTCCGTATCGACATATATACACAACACACCAACGCCAACTATAGAACATCTGAAAATGTGCCGAGAGTTTTGCCGATTTGCTGCAGTACGTATATATAATAGTATATACTCTCATGGCTGATGTACAGGTACTTATATTTTTCAAATCATACTAGTATTTTATTAATTTAATTAGAACGAATATAAGAAACGTGCTCATAATATTGTTCTTTCATTGTAATTTAGTAAACCTCACATATTTTCCGGATGTCACAAATACTGGTATATCCCGTCTACAATTACGTCATATTACATGACGTCAATACAATGGGAGCCTCCATGTCACTGTTCCAGGAAGGAACTTAATTAGCATGTGAAATGATGGAGGGATAGTTGCAGTCTATGTTGAAGATTTATGTTTGTTCAAGCAAGTCATTTATTATATTTGTAGTGTATCTTACACCTTATGAGCACGAACACCGCTTAACTCCACGGTTTTTATACTGCAAACATTGCTCCATGTAGCATAAATGGAATTAATATCTGAAGTATATGTAACTAACCTCATAATATAAAGGAACCTACTAAGTCATAAGTGCCGTTTTTGCCTTTATTTCTTCACATTTGACCCCTAATCGCGGCCTCTGATTGGTAAGTCTAACAGCAAATTCAAGATGGCGGAGGATTTATAAATCTAAGTCGCTGCTTATTCAGCTGAATATTGTTCATTTATAGAAATAAATTACGGATTGTTTTTGGTTTTCATTTTGTAAATGTCCATTATTTATAAAATATATGCTTCCCGTATGTTATGACTACCTAATATAGTTTAATTATTCTCCACACCATGAATATCTGAAATCATGAACGCGTTTCAATGACGTTATGTAATGACGTCAACCTTCTGTCAAATAATAACGTTGTATAAATTGCTGTATGCAAACAGCCGCGTTAGCAGGCAGGCTGCATCTGCTGATATAATGCGCTATGGTGATGGTAAGTTGGTCAGACTCCGTAAAGTGTGTGCGGTAGCCATTGGCTACAAGTGGTTCAATTTACAGAGCTATATTATATTACATGTACTCGGAGATTCGGGGAGTATGGTATGTGACGTCGGTTTGAGCACATTACGTCTAACAATGACGTTGCCCGCATGTTAAGTCATACCAACTTGCAAACATGTTGCATATCTTCATAACGAAGCCAGGTATTGCCTTGACATTTTCTCATGACACACAACTAAGAACAATGGAAACTCTCCAATTATGGTATTTTGCGAAATGCCTGCTTTTTTACGCTTTCTGCTTTTGGTCCCTTTTCTGTGTGTGCGTATGTGTGTGTCCATGCGTGCATGCGTGCGTGCGTGCGTGCGGTAACACACGACAATGTCATGTACATTATGAGTGTAATGCTTATTATAATTTGCTGGGCCAAAAGCCAGCCACTATTGCAGGTCTTCACGATGAAATACATCGTAAATGTAATCAGTCTCACAAAACCGATTTGAATTTACGTCGCAAGATTTGTGAGGCTTGACTAGCGAATGACGTCAAATCATGACGTCGCGCACGTTCAAGCAAATAAGTTCAAGATGTGGTATAAATTAAATACATGGTTTAATAGTGTCGTCGAATCTAAATATATATTCGGTTTCGCCTCGACAACTTTAAAGCTGTATACGGCTCAACCGAATATGGTTTATATTCGGCGACACTAATCATGTATTTACTATAGAAGTGTATGGATGAATGACGTCAGCAACGTCACAATGACGTATTCGTTCGGCCAAGTCTTGCGGACATACCGTGTGAGACTCCTCCACTGCTGAACCACCTCCGGAAATTACTTACCCAGCTGCCAACCTTAATCGTGACATCACACAGCTCCGACTGTTCCTCCACTTGTTTCCGCAGTAACTCCCTTAAGGACACCGGGCCCGGTCTGGAAGTTGTGGTGTCACACTCCATGGATGTCCTGTCACGAGCACACGATAGAAGTACACACGATTGCTGTAGAGTACCGAAAATACTAAGGACTACCGGTTACGGACCCGTGGTACCCCTGGTGGTCATTCAATTCAAACATAATTTATTCCTAAATATTATGGAATATATGTATAACATATATGAGACGCGCCATGGCATTGTATACCTAAGAGCATGTGCGATATCTCATGAAAAACATTTACAAAAGTTACGATATTTTGTGTAAGTGACGTCGAAAGTTGATGACATTTTCATAGCAAATTAATTTCGCATTTGCTATGCAAATTTTGTAATCTTCCGACGTCATTTACAGAAAATATCACAGTTCCTATAAAAATACTTCATGAAGAATCGCACATGTTCTTAATAGGTACGAATTCACATGGCTTGTCTCATATGTGAACATTCACTTGTTACTGTATATTATACGACGCATGTAGTTGCTACGTCGGCCGACTTAGTCATCAGTCAGTTTTACATATTGTGGCGTTTGTCGCATACCACACATAACATGACAAACGCATACATAATTGTTGGCGTAATATGTCCAAAATAAACTAAAGAACAACGCCCTATGGGTTGTTTTCAACACACTTATATACAAAGTCTGATTTCTGAAGAGTGTGTTGACCCGTTGTTGAAATGATTGAGCATTCAATAATAGATGTGTAACAGTAAGATAAACACACAGTGCTGCAGATATATATGGTAAGTTGGAGGATTATGGGAGATTTATGATAAAATGTGAAAATCCTATTGGAATTTAACATGGGGGAAAAAGGAGATGGATGAGTTGGGGGAGGAGTCAAAAAAGCGAAAAATATATAAATGGAAATTGACTCCGAAACCTGGTTACATAGCTTGGAAATGATGTAACTAAGAAAACAAAAGTTAGATTTTAAAAATCGGTCCACAAAAATAAAAATATAATATATATTATATAATATTACATATTTTAGCCCCCATGTTAAATTCCCATTGGAAAATCGTTTTTTCGATATAAAATCACTATTTGAAGGAATGTCATGACAAAAAATATGGGAGGGTGACGATTTTGTTATTGATAAAAGAGTACTTAAATTTAAATAGTTTTCAAATGTAAAGTGTTTAATAGCCAAAAGTTCGCCGGCAGCAAAACGTGGAACAGACAGTAGTAATTAGGAGACAGAACATGTTTTAGCATTGACACAGATAGTATGCCTTTGGCCTCGGTTAATATGATTTTAATCAGATCCGTAAATATCGTGTACTCTTCCTCAAACGACAATAATTGTATAGTGTTCCCCACCACCAGCCTTGTAACATGTAAACTATGTGCAATGGGGTGTATGTAATAACGAGTATTTGAGTTGTTAGTTTAACATAAATATATATAATATACAGTTCATAGAGTTCATACAGTAGATAGAGACCAATATAAGCAATGCCCATATAAACAACAGTTTCTTTAGCCCGTCTTATGTGCTTTTCTACGTCTGGTAATTTATCCTACTTACTTTATATTGTGACTTCCGGTTGCTTATTAATAGCAGCTAGCGTTGAATTTATTTGAATGCCTCATCCACTCTTTGTTTAACCTGTTTTTTAAATATTTAACCGAGGGTGCTGTGGCTACATATTCAGAAGGCCATTCCAGGCCCCCACCACTCTGTGACTGAATACATTCCTCCTAATTTCTTTGTTAGCTTTGTAAATGCCATGTATGATTGTGTACACTTGAATCATGTCAGCACGGGTTCTTCTATACTCGAGTGCAGGTAACCATAGAACATTAATCCTTTCAGAGTAAGGAAGTTGAGATAGGTTCCCGACTAACCTGGTTGCTTGTCTTTGTACATTTTCAATGGCGAGTATGTCCTTTTTGAAATGTGGTGACCAGATTACGGAAGCATACTCAAGATGTGGTCTAACCAGGGATTTGTACAATGCCCGAAACCTTTCTTTGTTCATGTAGGTAAACGTTTTGAATATGAGTCATAGGTTTCTGTTTGCCTTATTTATTTTTTCAATGATGTGAGAGTCAAATTTCATATTATCATGAAACATTACCCCTAAATCCTTCTCTTTAGTCACTCTTGTGCTAGTTGTTCTAGTGTCCTCAATATCCACCATGTGGTACCCATTGTCATTTCCGAATTTATTTCCTACATAAGTATAATACTGACATTTCTTTCAATTGAAAAATACAGAAAATATGTAGCAATTAACAGTTGAAGTGCAAATCAGATGTGGTACTTTGCAGGGGAAAACTACGGAGAGCACCATAACTCTCTGTACGGACGATACAGGAGTATTCTGCAGAGTTACTTCCAGCAACTACGTTGGGCGCTAAATGTCACAGGGTGACAAAGATGCGGACCAGCCCGGAATCGAACCGGGGATCTCTGGTTTACCACACCATCGCTCTACCTACTGAGCAAACCGGGCACAGATACACACTTCTTCAGCATAGTGATCACTTCATTCAACCAAAAATTCACAAGCTAGAAGTTATACCAAATTATTACAGTCAACGTCACAGATTATGCTCTTGGCGACATTAGCGGACACTAATTTGTCCATCAATTTGATCAAATAAACAACGGAATCTGACAGATAACACTACGACGGCGCATGGAAACATCATTATTGTGGTACTTGGAATCAAAATGGTGGATATTAAGATCAATATGTGAGGCGCTGACAGAACCTTTAACATTTTTTATCACGATAGCAGCTACAGGGATTGTTGGACGCATTTATTTAGAGAAACAAGAGATTACAACCCGCATTGGATAATATACTAAGTGACATTTTGTTCTAACATACACCAACAAAGAGGATTAAATTTGCGACAATGTTGGATCTGGATTTTGGGGACAGGTGACATAAATCGGTGCTGGATAAGAACCGACAGACTTGATTCTGAATATGCGTGCTTGGTCTTGGTTATTCTTCCAGATCATGTCATGCATGTTTTAATTTCACGTCATGTCAAAGCAGCACTATTGAACATAATAAATAACTTTAATATTCTACAAATGGTGTGGTGAGAATTAAAGTTCATTCATCGTCTGATGTGTAACTGATGAATTAAGGTAAGTTACTTGTATATGACAACTTTTGCCTCACTAATTTGTATGCCCCACCACGATAGTGGACGGGGCATTTAGTGTTACCCTTGTCCGTTCTTCCGTCCGTCACCAACCTAGTAACTCTTAAAACTTGTAAACCGTAATAGCTACAGACCTGAAACTTGGTACATGTATGTTTGATTCGACGCAATGGTCATGGATTATCTCCCCCTTTTCAAGCTAGAATTTTCCAATTTTGGCTTGTAGCTCGTAAAACTGTTAAGCCCTAATAGCTACACACCTGAAACTTGGTATGTAGCTTCCTTATGAATAGTAAATTTGCAAAGTTTATTTTGATTCGACCCCCGAATCATGGATTATCTCCCGCTTTTTGACTTAGAATTTGAAAATTTTGCCTTGTAACTCATAAAACTTTTGTAATAGCTACAACACTGAAATTTGATATGTAGCTTCCTTATGATGAGTAGATGCGGAAAGTTTATTTCAATTTTTGATTCGAACCCCGTGTCATGGACTATCTCCCCCATTGTACACTGGAATTTTGCCTTGTTTACTATCAAAGCGATATGTGGGGTATCCGAATTATATGAACACATTTTCTAGTTTACTTTAGTTATCTCCCTTTGTTTTTTCGCGCACTGATTTGTCCGGAGCATAACGCGAACACCCTTTGAAATATGTTTATGAAACTTAGCACATGCATAGGTCTCATGGGACAGTGCGGAGCTAGCGTTAAATGTACATGCCCACTCAGTAGGCACACAATGTTCTTTATGTCAGAGACATCATCGGAGACATTTTCTGGCCAGATAAACAATCATTTACCATTACCCACGTATTTTTTGGCATTATTATACATTTTATGTCAGCAGAAAATTTCCACATTGATATCAGGGACGATTACTGTGTTTCCTTAAAATGTTAACGGACATTACTATTTATTCTCTGTATTTATTTTTTGATGTGCAATGATCATACTTTATAATCTGTCGATATTTCTTTTCAGTTGATGCATTTAATTAGTATAAATAATTATAAAATGTCATGCCCCATTTGAATATGAAAATATCCTGATACCACCGCGCATCACTATCAGTAAAATAAATAATACCAAATGATTATATCTGTATTGCGGGCACTCGTAATGTTTATAACTAGTGAAATAGTGACAATTATACACTTATTTAATTCCCATAAAGAGCATTTTATCCTACTGAGTGGGAATGCACCTTTAAAAAAGGGTTGGACAATTTTTACCTGAAAGTTTTTGACATGCATGCATGTGGACAGTGCGATATAGTTGTCACATTTGCCAACATACGTACGTACATCCATATGTACGTCACTTCGTGCTTCCGGTTAATTTTTTTTGATTTAAGGTTAAAGTTGTTAAAGGTACATGTCCACTCAGTAGGCACAAACTGTTCTGTATAGGAATTAAATAAGTGTATAATTGTGTCACTATTCCACTATTTATAAAACTGATAATGACTAGCGGTGGTATCAAGCTATTTTCATATTCATATGAGGCATGATATTTTTTAATTATTTATGCTAATTAAAGGTACATACCCACTCAGTAGGCACAAACATTAATGTTATTTGTAGGAATTAAATAAGTGTATAATTTTATCACTATTCCACCAGTTCTAAACATTACGAGTGCCCGTTATATGGATATAATCATTTAGTAATGTTTATTTCACTGATAGTGACACGCGGTGGTATCAGGCTATTTTCATAGGCAAATGGGGCATGATATTTTTTAATTACAGATACTAATTAAATGTGTCCCCTGAAAAAATAATGTTTTCGACAGATTATAAAGTATGATCATTGCACATCAAAAAATAAATAGTAATGTCTTGGTAACATTTTAAGGAAACACGGTTATCGCCCCTGATAGCAGTGTGGAAATTTACGTCCGATATAAAATGTATAATGATGACAATTAATGTTTATTTTGCCCGAAAATGTCTCAGATGATGTCTCTGATATAAAGAACATTGTGTGGCTACTGATTGGGAATGTACCTTTAAGAACACTATATCTCTGAAACCGCTTCACCAATTCACTCGAAACTTCACATGCTGTGTATTTGTCACCCACGTTTTCATAACTATGTATATGTGCCCAATGTCAAGGTCAAATTACTTTGAAATTTCCATTAAAGTTTTTGTTGGGCCCGCTTGCAGACAGAGCGATATAGTCGGCACATTGGCGTGCAGTCAGGATAATGTTTTTGGTTAAAGTATTTTTTGGGTTAAAGTTTGTGGGTATACTATCAAAGCCTCGGCGGGGGCGGCATGTTTTTACGTCAACGGGCTAAAGCTTTGTTGCAATAAAAAAATTGTTTGTACTATCAAATGCCTCGGCGGGCACGACATGCAGGTCATGACCATCTAGTTATTATGGCATGCGATTTGATCAGTCGGCCATCGCACAATGATTAGTTTAGCACTTGATCAGTCGGCCATCGCACCAGGACTAGCTTAGCACTTGATCAGTCGGCCATCGCTCCATGACTAGTTTAGAACTTGATCAGTCGTCCATCGCACCAGGACCAGTTTAGCACTTAATCAGTCTGCCATCTCACCAGGACTAGTATAGCACTTGATCAGTCGGCCATCGCACCAGGACTAGTTTAGCACTTGATCAGTCGGCCATTGCTCCAGGACTAGTTTAGAACTTGATCAGTCGGCCATCGCACCAGGACTAGTTTAAACCTTGATGAGTCGGCCATCTCACCATGACTAGTATATCACTTGATGAGTCGGCCAACGCTAAAGGACTAGTTTAGCCCTTGATCAGTCGGCCATCGCACCAGGACTAGCTTAGCCCTTGATCAGTCGACCATCGCACCAGAACTAGTTTAGCACTTGATCAGTCGGCCATCGCACAGGACTATCTTAGCCCTTGATCAGTCGACCATCGCACCAGAACTAGTTTAGCACTTGATCAGTCGGCCATCACACCAGGACTAGTATAGAACTTGATCAGTCGGCCATCGCACCAGGACTAGTTTAGCCCTTGATCAGTCGGCCATCGCACCAGGACTAGTAGAGCACTTGATCAGTCTGCCATCGCACCATGACTAGTATAGCGCTTGATCAGTCGCCCATTGAGCCATGCCCAGTATAGCTCTTGATCAATTGGCCATCTCACCATGCCCAGTATAGCACGTTATCAGTCGGCCATGCCGAGTACAGCACTGGATCAGTCTGCCATCTCACCATGCCCAGTATAGCACGTTATCAGTCGGCCATGCCGAGTACAGCACTGGATCAGTCTGCCATCGCACCAGGACTAGCTTAGCCCTTGATCAGTCGGCCATCGCACCATGGCTAGTATTGAACTTGATCAGTCGGCCATCGCACCGGGACTAGTTTAGAACTTGATCAGTCGGCCATCGCACCAGAACTAGTTTAGCCCTTGATCAGTCGGCCATCATACCAGGACTAAGTTTGTGACATTGACCTTGGGGAAAGGGGTGGGGATGGGTCATGGATTTGCTATAGCACGATAGAGTATCATTAGATGAATACATGTATGAAATGTGAAGGCGTTCCCTGTAAATAAACAGATGTTACACAATATTTACCCCAACGTTAAGTTTATGAACATGCTAAGTTTGTGACATTGATCTTGGGGTAAGGGTTGGGTGGTGGGTCGTGGATTTGCTACAGCATGATAGAGGAATGCATGTATGAAATATCAAGGCGTTCCATTAAAGGAAACATATGTCATAAGACATTTACCACAACGTTAAGTTTATGAATGTGCTAAGTTTGTGACCTTGACCTTGGGGAAAGGGGTCAGGGGTTGGTCATGGATTTGCTATAGCACGATAGAGTATCATCAGATGAATGCATGTATCAAATATGAAGGCGTTCCCTGTAAATAAACAGAAGTTATAAAAATACATTTACTCGAACGTTAAGTTTATAAACATGCTAAGTTTGTGTCCTTGACCTTCGGGTAAGGGGTGGGCGGTGGGTCATGGATTTTCTATAGCACAATAGGGTATCATCAGATGAATGCATGTATGAAATAGCAAGGCGTTGCCCTTAAATAAACAGAAGTTACACAACATGTACCCCAACATTAAGTTTATGAACATGCTAAGTGTGTGACCTTGACCTTGACCTTGGGGTAAGGTTTGGGTGGTGGGTCGTGGATTTGCTACAGCATGATAGAGGGTCATCTGAGGAATGCATGTATGAAATATCAAGGCGTTCCATGAAAGAAAACGTTATAAGACATTTACCCCAACATTAACTTTATGAATGTGCTACGTTTGTGACCTTGACATTGGGGAAAGGGCTGGGGGTGGGTCATGGATTTGCTATAACACGATAGAGTATCATCAAATTAATGCATGTATGAAATATGAAGGCGTTCTCTGTAAAGAATCATAAGTTACACAACATTTACCCCAACGTTAAGTTTATGAACATTCTAAGTTTGTGACCTTGACCTTGGGGAAAGGGGTGTGGTGGGGTCATGAATTTGCTATAGCACGATAGAGTATCATCAGATGAATGTATTTATGAAATATGAAGGCGTTCCCTGTAAATAAATAGAAGTTACACAACATTTACCTTTAGACGACCTCCATTTTGACAAAGCTCAATAGACCTTACCCATCGATCATCCCTGTGAACTTTGACCAACATTGGCCTAGCGGTTTATAAGACGGACGGCGGATGGATGGACCCAGGACGGACGAAAACCGATAACGTAGCTCATTTGAAAAATGCGAACATCTTACCTAGCATGTCTAGGGCGCGATATACTTTTGGCGTGTTTCGGCTTTATTCGTTCATACTATATATGGACAACAAAGCAAATGGGTTATGTTAATCTAAAGAGAAGTAATCATAGTAATGTATATAGTACTACCGTGTCGTTGATAAAAAGCAGTATCGACGAAAGCCGAAACACGCCAAATGCCTGTGATTACACCTGGTATCGAATTTAGAAGGAGGGGCATATCCACTTACAGATAGCGTCCCTAGCCTGTTAGTTATACACTGGCTTTATAAATAGAATACATAAACGGCAGCCCATGTTTGTCGTCTGCTCTCAATGTAGAACAGTGAGGAGGCTGCTGGATAGCCAGTTTCTGTACTGACCAGTATCTAGATATATGGTATGTAGGTTTGTTATCAAGCTTGTGGTCCCATAAAACACACAAATGATACAGTGTATACCAGTCCCTCTAATAGTATTTGTATGTTTTATTTGTGCAGGATAATGATTGAGAATTTACTAAAAGTATTAAAACTAGTATTTTGCTGCTAACTATTTCAAAGCAAAGAGTGTGGTGATGCTATTATATAAATTATTAAAAATAGAAAGAAATAAATTGAATGAAACACCTTTACATGTGTCACACAATGACAAAATGGGGCTTATTGAATGTTTGATCAGTTTAACTCACATTCAGATAGCACGTGACTACAGCACGATGCAGTTTACATCATTAATTAGAGCCATCATGAATGACCACCGAACTAAACCCTGTAGATCTTGATGAGGCTGCGAGGATGCATCAGCTGATCCGATGATATGCATGTCGTAACGTGTCCACGTGTCCGTTACTTAGAGTGTGGCACCTACATATAGTGAAACCTATATTGCACTTCTGGACCTGAACAAGGTTCCTATCTCCGATGTATTTTGTAAATACATGTGGTAACCAATATATAAGAATATGTGTTTGTAATAAGTCGGTATTTGATAAAAATATGTAACTGTGTCAAGTCATTCCACAGATAACCCCGTCCCAGCTAGACTGCATTGCTGCAGATATAATATATGCTGACAGCTAATTAGAGACCAGTGTTAAAATACACGGGAAATAAGGCTGGTAGCAAACGTGAGTCATGTAGTAATGTAAATTCCAGTTCAGACTGCACATACATGCTGTTTTGTGAATGTGCATACTAACCCGAGTATATGCTGTTTATAATTAGTATATACTGCATTTTCGCAGCCACTGTATCAAGTTTCTAGGCGACACATTTATCTTGCTGGTCTATTAAACCATGATGTTGTTTCATTCATCTTGTTATGTGCACACCAAACACATATTTAATTTGATATCACTGTCCAAAATAAAAGTTGTGCGGCTGGCACACTGTCTGGTGTTGATCATACAGGCAGTTATAGCTGTTAGCGTTGTCACTAAACACGTACGTGGAGTTGTTTACAATGTCGGGTCATGAACTCAGCTTTATGAATTAATTGCATACGTAACAGCTACGCTCCGCCCGGCAAGTTTGAATCACTTGTCAGTTGAGTATATTGCAATTTGGTTGGTAATAAAAGAACGACATTTACATGAGCCACGGGTCACAATTTTAACAAATCTGAAAGAGCATCAGTGGTCGATCAATTCTGTGAAGTTTCGTTCAAATCCACTTGTCAGTTCATGATAATTATTTTAAGAATTCGACCCACATTTAGAATGGTGGCCATCTTGGATTGCCGCCATTTATATTAGCCGCCATTTACATTCAATTTTAAAAGGCTTCCGAAAAGAATCATATATGTAACATTTTACCAACATCCTCCAAACGGTTCATGCGACATAGCAATTTGAAGAATCTTGAAAGGACCCCCACCCCCACCCCCACCTGAATCCGCCACTGGACCGTACGTATTCCATTACTTTATGGTGTAGTATATGTTTCTACCCTCAATACAGGCCTAAACTGGGTCGCTGGCATATGTTGTGATGGTGTCAAACTGCATACCTGTTCGTTTATTTACCAAGGTCTAAAATACACCTACTACCAATGAAGTAAATAATGTCAACCTAGTCCAACTAAGCTCCAATTACATACATTTTATTTATAGATTATTATTATATATACTTTTATTAATTTAATACTGTTATTTATGACAAAAAGAAACGATGGATATAAAATAATAACGAATTGACCAATCTGAAAAACGCAAGGATAAGGAATTTACCAAAATGAGAACGAAATGATTTGAGGGCGAATTGACATGAGAACGAATTGATCAGACACCGGCAAAAAATGGCGACCGGCAGTAAATATACACGACTTACCTTTGTACTTTATCCGTAATCGTCCTAAATAAAAGCATATGCTATATAGTACATGTTATCCAGTTTCTTGTAACAGCCGACTGTATTTACAATCACTAGCTATCCGTGTATCTACTTCCTTATACGTACTATCACAGGGGCGGATCCAGCACTTGAGGAACGGGGGGAACCGATCTAAATTGTTCTTGTAACCGCTGACTATTCACAATAATTAGCTAACCATTCATCTACTTCCGTATACGTACTATATCATTGGCAAACTCGTAACTAACTACAAGTTGCATACGATCGAAACTAAGTTACCCACAAATATGTCCACTAAGCAGGCGCGCATACAAGGGGGGCGGGGTCCAGGGGTCCGGAACCCCCCCCCCCCCCCACCCCCACCCCCCCCCCCCACCCCCTGCTCCCAGCCGAAAAAAAGAGAAGAAAATCTACAATACTCGAATAGTTGGATGACTGTTTCGTGGCCTAGGTGTCAGAAAATCGCATCTGCGGCGATCTGGCATTTAAAATTTTCCATTGTTCTTGTAACCGCTGACTGTATTCACAATCATTAGCTAACCATTCATCTACTTCCGTATACGTACTATATAACTATACCACTGGCTAACTCGTAACTAACTACAACTTGCTTACGATCGAAACTAAGTTACCCACGAATTTGTCCACTAAGCAGGCGCGCATACAAGGGGAGCGGGGTCCAGGGTTCCGGATGCCCCCCCCCCCCCCTGCTCCCAGCCAAAAACAAAGAAGAAAATCTACAATACTCGAATAGTTGGATGACTTTTTCGTGGCCTAGGTGTCAGGAAATCGCATCTGCGGCGATCTGGCATTTAACATTTTCCTAGGGGTGGACCCCCAGTCACCCCGACTTTGCGATGCGCATCGCTCTTGGCGCTCGCGGAGGTCTACACCCACCCCTGCAATTATTTCTGTATCCGCGCCTGCTACGATCATGGAATAAACCGCCACTCCCGTATCTATATTTATATTTTCCGAAAATATATCTGACGTGTTTTCCGGGAATTGAATCCGAAAATGGATACACTTTGCAAAGGTATGCTGAGGAGAGAGGCCTTGCGGCGTGGCGAACAGTCTGGACTAGTCCCCGATCACCCCACCCCCACCCCCACCCCCACCCCCCTGGGAAATATATCAAAGTTTTATCATAATTTGAGAACAAGGCGATCGCTGGAAAGTGCCTCAGCCACTACCAGATGAGTGAAGGTTACTGGAATGACCCAGGGCGGTTAGCTATCAATGTGAGGACGCTACTATGTATTAGTTAACGTGCATTGGTTTCGAGTTATGCCACATTTCGAGCACGGTTCGTCCGCATGTACAAGGAGAGTATCGATCTTACATGCGGACGAACGTGATCTAACTGTGTTATCACATCCTCATTTCCATACATTGCCCATGTGCTGTGTAAATGCAGAAACAAAACTAGAAAATGTATCAAAGATGTGATAAGATATTTAAACAAGCGCACTCGGCTCGACTTTAACTGTCTTGTAGCATGACACAGCCTAGTTGTCAATAAATTGATAAACCCACCAGGTATTATATGTGCATGTATATGAGCATGGTTGTGGACCAGATTAATGGCACTGTATGTGAAATCATTAACATAAAAGTAGCTCAACAAACTAGAATCACTACGCTCACTCATTTGTTTAGCATAATAACCCAATCAGTAGCATACTCAACAAACCTAGAAACGTCCCTGTTTTATAGCCGGTGTAGCTCTGTCTATGTATGTACCATATGTTCAAAGTACATGTATTTTAAACCGTGGCGATGTTCAGAATACGATCGTGTAGAGTTTAGCCGATACACACGGTTTACATAGCGGCCAGTGACCGGAACGTTGATTTCCACTTTTTGCACGTGCACGCTATACTTGTCATCGATAAGGTGATTCAGTTCATGTCGTACCATTCATGCGATAGGGGCTATTCGGAAAATTAATAAACTTTTTTAATTTTTCATTGTTTTCGATATGCCACGGCTTTCCGAAAACGAGCGAAATCAGGCAATTGGGATGCTTGCGGGTGGGATGGCCGCCAGGGCGGTCGCGCCTCGGTTTGGTTGCTGTCGGCAGACGATTGATCGTCTTGCAGCCCGGTACCAGCAGACTGGGGCTGTTCACGACCGACAGCGACCTGGTAGGCCTCGTGTAACGACGGCTAGAGCCGATCGTTACATTACGTTGACGCACTTACGTCAACGTCGATTGGCAGCCACAGTCACTGCTAGGCGATACGGTGTCTCAGGGCAGACCATTCGCAACCGGTTACGTCGTAACGCCCAACCAATCCAGGCACGCCGCCCGTACACTGGTCAGATAATGACCCAACGTCACCGTGCTGCCAGACTGTTATGGGCGCGACGTCATCCGAACTGGAGAAGGGCTGACTGGAAGGGAGGGGGAGGGAGCGTAATGGTCTGGGGTGGGATCATGGGAAACCGGAAGACAGATTTGGTTGTTGTACAGGGCAACATCAATGCACAACGTAATGTTGCAGATGTGCTAAATGCACTTACCATTTATCCGTCAGCATGGTCCTGGTGTGACATTGATGCACGACAATGCCCGCCCTCACGTAGCCAGGGTCACCACTCAATACTTACAGCAAAACAACGTCGACGTCATGCCATGGCCCGCGGTCTCCCCGGATCTCAATCCCATTGAGCACATATGGGATGAGCTGGGCCGCAAAGCACGAGCTAACCCTCAGTAAGTGAATGGAGGAATTTGCCCAACGCACTGGTATTGCGTTACGTCACGTCGATGCGGCGTAGGATCATTGCATGCATTCATGCAAATGGTGGCTACACTCGGATTTACTGAATTTGCCACATTACTTATTGAAATTCCATCTCTAAACATTAAGTAACACATTTCTGAGTTTTTGTGATTTTTGATTTTTGATTTTGACCCCTACCGCCCTTGGCCGGTTATCTCTCGAATATTTAACAAGATATCCAAATGCAATTTATTGGCTTTGATACAGAAATGAATGAACTTGTTTTTCCATTTTGATTTTTAAAAGTAACCCTTTTGGTTTTTGATGAATCTTTCCTTAAACATGGAGGGACGTTTCTAGTTTTGCTCAGTACATTATTTAATGATAACCAGTTGACATGGTTAACTGAATGGAATATAAACTATATATCATCAGTATTTTATCTAACTCTGCATCACGAGTCAAATACCCACACTTTTCAGATTTAACTCATTAAATCTGAAGTAAGTAGGTTTAGTAATTTGGTGAAATCGGCTATTGATCTCAATAACAACTTGTGTGCTTATACCGTTTCATTTTAAAAGAATGAAGAATTAATATGATATTTACTACGCTGAATTAAATGGAGACGATTCTCATGTGCTGTCAAAACCAGTTTTTTTGTTAAGAATTAAAGCAAAAATGAAAAACAGCAGACGGCAATTTCCGTCAACAGCGTAGGAAGGGTCCAACGGTCCGACGAGTTTCACGGAGACTGTTATATACTTATTTGAGCCAATGAGTCAAAAGTTGTTAAATCATTACAAATGAATTAGCAATCCTATTGAATAAAATTGATGAGCAAGTAAAATGGGGGGAAAAATAATAATATTTGAAGGAGATAATTTTTCGGAAGTGAAGGAAAAATAAAAACTTATCCGATGGAGGGATAGGGCATTAGGGCCTTGTATATACGAATATTTGGCTGGAAGTTCATTTTATGTAATATGTGACCCACTGAAACATTACACCCTGAATATGCCCCCTATGCGATAGCCGGCATATTGTGCTGCTCTTGAGGTTCCGTATGTCCGTCTGTGTACATGTACATTTACTTCAAAAGTTTGTAAGAGTTTTTCAAGTTAGAGTGCATAATATGCCACAGGGGTATATCCATGAGATACTCGGGGAGGTTTTACTGTACCAAACACACCGTACCCCCACCAAGCAGCCATTACGGTCGTATTTACATGCATGCGTAACACATAATTTGATAAACTGTTTATGTGCATGTATGTACGCCCGTGAGCGTGTGTCTGAGGAGTGGATGTTGGTGAGTGGATACCCGAGCAATCATCCGTTAATTACTGCACCTTAAACGGGACATCTGCAATATTTTCCCATCTCTTTCACATGACATAGCATCTCATTTCCTTGAGATACGATCTTGTTACCACCTCGTTCCCGGTGGGTGGTCGGTCGGGCGAACGTGTAGGCGTAAAGTAACGGTAGGGGTTCCTCGTTATAGGAATAACGGTTTGCCTGGTTTGGCCTCCGGTACTTTTTTATCTTTGGCTCTTTTTGTTACCTGGGAGTTGAATTGGGTTATTGCCCATTATAAAAGTAGTAATATTATTACTGATCCTATTGCTTTTGGGAGGGGGCCCAAGTGAATCTGGTGTGGCCAGATCAGGACCAGAGTAAGCCAATACTGAATAGACAGCTGAACAATTTAACGCCAATGTACCAGACGTGTTTTTACATTTAAATAATTTACATAAAATTCCACAAACAAAATACACTTGCTACTTCATTCAATTTTGTAATCAACTTGTGGTTCTGAAGAAAAGTGGGTCTTATTACCATTTATGTTTATAACAAACAGTATAGTTCCGTGTCAATCTGTGAGGGATCATGCCAGCAGATCATCATCAGATTGGTAACAAATGCTACCAACTCCATGTTCACTATCATGTTAACTAATCAATTGAAATTGTTGATACCGACAGTCCGAGTAATGGCCCACGCGAATGATTGGTAACACATTTAATTTACGCTCATCACTTGATTAATTCCACTGAGAGCTGTACTGTGTCCAATTAGAGACAGCAAAAGCTTCTTAAAATACAATTAGTGAAAACAATATCGGCAGAAGAGTACACGCACGTGTCTATAAAACAAAAGTTAATCTTAATCAGTTGACATTGTTAAATGTTTTCCGGGTGTCACAAAACGGACTGCGTATTGTCGCAAAATTGTCTCGCATCGATAATTTACGCATTGGGTACAAACATTATAGGTGATGCGTACATGAAAAAAACACTAATTGATAGGAAAACTACGTTTAATATACAAACCAGCAATCTCGAAAAAAACTCTTCAGTCTCTCGTCGGTGGGCATTGTAGCCAGGCACGGAAGCAAGGAATTCAGTGCCAGACAGACCCGACGCACACAGCGGCATACATTAGCAGATGATACACGAGGCATCGTGTCTGCCACCACTGTCAAAAACGAGCCACAGCCTAAACATCTTAGACATATAAGTAGCTACAACAGTGGTGGCAAACACCACGCCCCTCGTGCAGGTAACATTTCTTTTACCAAATTCAAAATAAATATGATGTTCCGGCGCCAAAAACGGTATCGAGTGTAAAGCTGGTCATCATTAAAGACTTCCAACGGATTCTCGCGATCCCTCAATACATGTTCACGGCGCATGGCCCGACGATACCCGATTTAAATAACTGCTGCTGGTGCCGCCATCTTGGATGTGTAGTCTGTGTAGTCTGCTTCCAATAACGCCAAGTATACTTTGCTTGTTCAAAGTCTACTTCAAAGCAGACTTTCAAAAACGTACTTACGAAAGTATACTTTCTTCGAGTAACAAGTTCATGAAATGCGATTTTCGCAAAGTCTACTTTGGAAAGTATACTTTGCGCCCAAAGTATACTTTGGGGAGTTGATGAAATAGGTGAGTTACAGGTAAGTTTGTACCCAAGGACACCATGGAAAGTATCTTGACAATTAATGAGGTTTTCCGTCAATGACGATTTATGCTGTTTGTTAGAGTGGTGATGGCTATTTCCCTGACAGACTGGCGAACAGTGCAGACCAGGAGTGATCAGGCTGTGTGGATGCGCAGGCTCTTATCTTTGGATACACTGGCCACAAAGGCAATACGCCCCATTTCTCCAGTGACATTGCCACTTTCAGCGAATAGATCAAGCATTGTATGGTGGTGTTTGTTGTAGTGTGCATGTATAGGCCGTCAGCTAGAAATAGAAACCCTCCCCCCCCCGGAGGATTTTTGTAGTGCAGACATATATTTACTGAAACTACATTCAATTACAAGTGTTATGCCGTATGTCTACGCTATGTAACCCACTGTATGCACTGTCACTTACTTACAAATGGCTTAAATGCATATGCATCTACTTAGGCACTGCCAATATTCGTACATACTTACGTACGCACGCACGCACGAACATGGACTAACGCTATATCCCCTCTTGCCTATCGGCGAGGGGATAAAAAAGGTAGGAACATTTTAGTCACGGAATCCTCTAAAATGACCCTATTATAAGGATGATTCGCGGTGATTCCCGGTGACGGTCACCGTGTATCACTGTGACGTCTGCATGTATTATGGATAAATATGCAGGCTATAGTTTCGTACATGTACTAATATATCGTATTGCATGTGCACGTAAATGTACATGTAAAGCCGAGTCAACGGGTTCGATCCCGCATTTAACCTGCTGCATTGGGGGTAATTCATAAAATCAGAACGGAATATTTACATAGAAATAAACATATATTGAGTCGTTAAATTAGAATAAGCCGACATGGTGCCAGGTCCTCACCACACCAGTCACTTAGCCCCACTCCCTAAATGTAATATGATTAGTCCTAATGTTACTACTTTATAATGGGTATGACCAGATTCAGCTCTCAAGTAACATGGAAGCCAAAAATGTACATGAGAACCAAACCTGGGATATAGGGATTTCATCGTTAAATTATCCTCCGCGTACTCCCAACAATAAGCAAGGGAAGATAACTGGACACTTCTGAAAAATCAATAGGGTTCTTCCTCAAGCAATGTATACCAATTTTGGTTAAGATATGTCAAGTAGAACTTCAGATATATAGCAGAATAAAACATAAGCTCCAGTTTTGTTTGTTTGTGTGTTTGTTTGTTTGTTTGTTTGTTTGTTTGTTTGTTTGTTGGGGTTTAACGGCCTATCAAAAACTAAGGTCAGTTAAGGCCGGGTCAATGGGTTTAGTACTAAATTCTATATAGTACCTGTAAACTCCTTGAAATTTGATCACATAAATTGGTACCGTTGACTGATATAGGTCAACAATGCTAAATTTATGTGATAGGGACAGACAAAACAGGGGGGACGAAGGCTAAAATTGCAAACACAGCGGCATACTTTATAATACCGGGGTATAATAATATTCAGAGCGTTAAGCTTCGCTTGACTTGAGCGCTCCCAATTTGTGTTTCTTTTGTGTCCTCAGCGTATAATTGAAAACGAAACTAATACAAACGTATTGTATCACTTATAAACATATGAATGTGTTCTGTCAATATAAACATAACACGGAAATGTATTCGTGTGACCCAAATAATATTAACCCTTTTCATGCTCATGATAAGACATTATGTTTGTCGAAAATCCTAAATATTTTCCTTCTATGCGCTCAGAAGTATATGTCGCAACCACCAGTTGAACCGTCTCGAGAATAAAATTAAGAAAAGGAAATGTTGCCTGGCCGCATATAAATTATCCTGGTGCCAAATTGGAGACTGCAAAATCCCGACGGACGAAGGGGTGAACAGGCGGGCAGATGACCGACCGACCGACAAGGTTACTCCTATATGCCAGATTCAACTACATGTAACAAGTTATATGTAAACATGAAGTGAATGGATAATCTCTTTTTACTGATAACCTTTCTATAAAGGAGACATTGGTACAAATATAATCTCTCACTCAATATTCTCAAGTATGTTATCATAAATTTCAAACGCTAGATACGATGGTATGTAATAGCTAGAAAATGTGTTCATAGAACACGGATGCCCCACATACCGCTTTGACAATAAACGGGGGGAAATTCCAAGTCCGAAAGAGGAGATAATCCATGACCCGGGGGTCGAATAAAAAGTCGAAATATACTTTGCGCATCTACTCATCATAAGAAAGCTACATACCGAATTTCAGGTGTGTAGCTATTAGGGTTTAACAGTTTTTCTAAGTCGAAAAGGGGGAGATAATCTATGACCTGGGGGTTGAATAAAAACATATAGAAATAAACTTTGCACATCTACTCATCATAAGGAAGCTACATACCAAGTTCCAGGTCTGTAGCTAGTATGTTTTAAAAGTTTAACGACTTTGGAAAATTCTAAGTCGAAAAGGGGGAGATAATTGTCACGTCAGGGTGACACCGAGATAGTTTATTGATCATGTTGATGGGACGGAACACCAAGCACGTTGTGGAAAGAAACAACAAGGTATATAGATACAATGATGATGTATTTACAAATAATGATATACACAAACAGTAAATGTTAAACACAGTACGGACAACGTCATCTCGATGGTACACCCAGGTACATGTACAGTCACACAACCAAGGCACAGTCACGATCAGTAACTTAAACCAGTTTTATAACAATCTAAAATGGTATCATATATCATGAAAACACCATGTACATGATCTAACTGCATGTCAGTGCATGTAGAGTCAAACCTATTTAAAACAACCGACACTATTTGAACTTTATATATATGTGAAATGGGAAGATCTGGACCAGTACAGTTTGTCTGAGCAGTAGTGTTTTTACATTGTATAGATAGTTTTAAAGTGTATTATTAGATCCGAATTGTTATATATATGTATAATGGGATGGACTGGACCGACTCACTATATATGATGGGATGGACTGGACTGGACCAATACGAGCGTTGTGAGTTGGTCCAGGACACCCATCATTATAGGGGGTTGTTTCAGGACACCCATTATACATATATATATACCCTAGTTTGAAAGTCTAAACGGTGGTTTGAGCCGCCAAGTGCACAATAATTTCCCAAACTAGGGTTTAAGAAAACTACCATTTGGGATCTCAAATGGAAGTTTAAGCCCAAACTAGGGGTTTAGGAGCCTAAACTAGGGTCGGAAGTTTAGCTACACCCTGTACCATTGGACCATTGTAAGGCGAGACATTCGATCTGGCTGTGTCTAGATTTACGCATGTTTTGTGTCGAAAATGATCTGTGAGGTCTAGTTTATTAAATATCATTTTCACGTCTTCACACCAGTTGTTATGGCACACATTGTAGTCAGCATTAAATGTATGATAAGGTTTAAACATGTATTATATGAGGTATGTGGGAATATGCCCAATTTAATAATTATGACTCATCAAAATACGACGGAGAAATACCACAGCGCCTTAAATTATTTCTGGGGAAAGACCTGTAAACTGTGTGTATGATAGACAGGGAAGATAATTTGAGACAAGTCATGTGATTTTGAATTTTGTACCAAATCTGATGTGCAATTTTTCATGAGAAATATTTACCAAATTTATGACATCAGAATTTCACATTTGCTCCGAATCTTTCATTACCTTTTAATGCCATTTACGGAAAATATCACCGTCTTTGTAAATATTTGTCATGGAAAATCACCCATGGCTTGTCTCATTTGGTGATATACATCTCCACCATACCTGGACCAGGAAACTCACTTTATCATCCTGCAGCAGAATAGTTATTACTAGGTTAGCTCCCTTGTAGCTACAAAGCATAAGAGTCATAGATATGGAATGTTAACTATTTCTACATTTAAAACTACCGTTATGAGTGTCGAATTTCTAATGTTTCATTATTGAATTTTAATGAATTAGCACATGTAAACTAAAGAATAATGCACACAGTCTGAATTATTTAATTATATATTCACATTATAGTCAGTGTGTTGTCCTACTGTCCCATTAAACAATAGTTAACTGAACTGACACCATTTTAGTTGAAGGATACCTCGTGGCCGTTATAAAGTTAATTTATTGAATAGCAACCACATTTTGGGGGGAAAATAGGGTGGTGTGTGTTTATTTTTATTTTTTATTAAAAGATGTTGTAAATAGTGTTAACAAACAATAATTAATGATTCATCTTCAAATGTATTCAAATAAAATATAATCTGGCATTACTCTTTAGGGGCGGGTGGGGATTATATACAGCAAATTAATTTTATATTGCCTGATGATCTCTTAACAGAGCCGCCGGACACACAGGTTGAAGTAACATTATACATTACAAAATTTAAAAGCATCAATAAGTGAGAAAGGAATTAATGTGCATAAGAGGGAATAAAGATGTGTTTGGCTTATTATTGAATAAGCGTTTGACAATGGACATTGTTGGCCCAGTTACAACATCACTTGAGGGCAACCGATTCGTATTTGTTGTGACTGATTACTTCACTAAATTGCCGGAAGCTTTTCTTCTGAAAGATCACAAAGCCATGTAGCTCGGGTCCTTGTTGATGAAATAATCTGCAGATACGGCATTCCACTGAAACTTCACTCGAATCAGTGTCGGGATATTGAATACAAGGTCATTCAAGAGATATGTTCACTTTTAGACATAAAAAGACAAGAACTACACCATATCACCCGGAATCAGACGAACTTGTCGAACGGTTGAACAGAACGCTTGTTCAAATGTTAAGGAGTATTGTCAATGATGACCAAACGTATTGGGACAAGAAACTGCCCAATGTTTATTAGTATACCGCTCTAGTGTGCATTCCACCACAAAGTTAGAACAGGTACCTACTTCGGATTGTAACGCTTTGATCTGCAAAGCTGCTGTAGCCTAAGTGTAGGCTATTTCGAAAATATAACACATATATAAATTGACTACAAAATGGGATGAACTAGCTTGCAAGTGGTGTACACTTATCCCATCGCAGCGCCGATGCACTGTGAAACTTGCTTTCTGTCCCATTTTTCAGATGTGTGCGCTTTTTAACGCGTCCCGTGCGTCATTCAGACATGACTGACGTCATACTTTTGATTACTTCAGTAAGCCTGTACTACGTCATGTCAATTAAAGATGGCTGCTCACAGTATTTTCAGTCCGACAGGTGACTGATGTGTGGACATAAACAAATCAAAGTACTGAAAGTACTGAAACTAGGTTAACCCCATAATATTACTAACACGTACTTTTTGTTTATTTATATAATGATAGTTAATGCCTAGGTCATATTAGGTTCAACTTGGTAAACAGGGTAAAATCCCATCTTACATGTGTATGAATAGAAGGACAATCCCAAAATCAGAACAGAATATTTACTTCGCACACTTTATATATATTTTGATAATTATCAGAAACAAGTATACAAATAAATTCGTCTATGTTTGCATTTTGACAGATATGACACTCAACACCGGAAATATGTGTGTCACATGTTAGATAGTTCACGCGAGATCAGGGATCCGCCATTGTTGTTGTACTACGTGAATCAATTTGAAAACACATGGGAGTGCACAGGTTTAACCACACCAAATAATTAGATAGTCATGCGGTGTAGTCAAAAGTAGTATGTTCAAAATAATTCCAGATTTGTTAGTTATGTCATATATACTCTTTTCTTGCAGGTACCGGTCAATTGATGTACTAATCTACTTCACGGGCATGTTAATGTATTATTTACATCAATTTCTAGCACATGCTTTGGGATTATGTTGTAAGTCGGAACAATCATATTTGGCATGTGAGGCTGTTTCAATTCCAGCCGCTGACGTTTTGCGCCACCACCAGGGTGGTCACAGGAGATTGAATTTATATTTCTTAACAATAATTAAACCTATAGCAGAATGGGTGCAGGTTATGGGAAACTAGGTCCCACAACATACATACGAAAAATGAAAGTAGCAGAGAATAGCAAAATGTGCGGTCATTGGTTAGGTTATATCTGAAAAAATCAATGGTGGTGGTGGACCCACATGACTTCGCACACCCGAAATTCTTCCGATCTAACTTATACTTAGAATATAACAATTAAAATTGATGTTCAATTAATAAAGACATATTAACTAAATATTTATGAAGACACCCACAATGATCATGTCTGGCACCCAACTACATCAACAGACTATGCAATCGTTTGTTTCACCGAGTATGAAAACAACAAAATTAATATTATGGACCAAACACCCGCACAATCGCACCGACGACAATAAACCAACAGTACTATCCTACTATTTGTGCCTGTATGAGAATGAGCCAAACAATTGGCGGCTGCATCTAATTAGCCGCGCCAGAAGTAATAGTTGATCCCTCAATACACAGCATTGATGTGCCAGGTATGGTGCGTGGTTTCCGGTGGCTCTGTTTAGTTAATCCATCAATACACATCATCGGTGTGTCAGGAGTGGGGTGCATGGTGTCCGGCGACTCTCTTCAGAGATCAGCAAGCAATATAAAATTAGTTTACTGAATATAATCCCTACCCGACCATAAACAGTAATTCAACATTATTTTTTATTTTAATGTATTTGAAGATAAATCATTAATTATTGTTTGTTAACACTATTTACAACAACTTTTAATAAAAACATAAACAATTAAGACACACACCCGCACTATTTTTCCCACAAATTCGGATGATATTAAATAAATCAACTTTACATGGCCTCAAAAGCGCCATAATGGCCGCGAGGTATCCTTCCACTAAATTGGTGTGATATCTATGGTGACAGTTCTGTTACCAGTTGTTTAATGGGACAGTATGACAAAACATTGACTATAATGTAAATATATCATTAAATAATTCAGACTGTGTGCTTTATTCTTTAGTTTGCATGTGCTAATTCATTAAAATTCAGTAATGATGTTAAAATGTAAATCGCTGTCGATTCAGCCGAATGTTGTCCATTTTGTACAGTATATGCGATGCTACCAACGCCATGGATATGTCCATCATTATTTTAATGCTTATTGTGACAACTGTAGAGCCTCAAGCCTTCCAATATTGAAGCTCATTGTCCATAAATGATTTAATCAGATACAATACCGAATCTACCTAGCGTGGACGCCGCCCTTTTGCCTTGAATGACTTCGCTAGATTTGTGACGTATGGCGAGGGAATGACGTCGGAACATGATGGCACGCACGTTCAAACAATTAATTATTGTATGCGGCATAATATAAATATATGAGTTATGCCGTCGGATATAAAATATATTCGGTTTCGCCCGACAACTGTATAAAGCTGTCTAAGGCTCAACCGAATATATTTTATATTCGACGGCACTAACCATATATTTACTATAGATTACGTCATGTTGGGACGCTGGCTAAGAAACAACAAACGCAAATCAACGGTCTGTACAAAATTAATCCAGACTATCTCTCTAAATCTTACGTTAAATCCACCAAAGAAAAGACAGTGTTCATTTTGCGAAAATCTTCTAAACTATTTTTGTTTTCATTGAGCGAAAGTGAAAAATGCTAGTTGCTTAGTACTGAAATTATTGAAGGTTTTATATTTTGATACTTCTAACGTTGATAGGCCTACACAATATTCATAGATATAGTCGATGAATACGTACAATTTCATTTTAGTAGTTACACATTTAAATTTTCTTCCGTATCGCCATTCATAACACACCAACGCCAACAAGAAAATCTGGAAGTTTGCCGACAGTTTTGCCGATTTTCTGCAGTACATATTGTAATCAACACCCCTGCCCTGGTTGGCGGCACGGTAGCGTTATTACTGTTTATCTGTATTTCAAGTTATTAACAACAATCGTCTGAACTCGTACTTATTTATTAATGCAAGAGCCCCGTGTCAGGATGGCTCAAATGAACTTAACTAATAATACTATGTGACAGAGTACTAAGTTACTCAGCGTGACGGGAATTAACTGGTTACCTGAGTCGACAATAGGTCACTAGCGTTTACTGACAATATGAGTGGGTCAGTCGACTGACAAGTTAATTAATGAGTAGCGCAGCTCGCCTCCTTTATATAGATGAAATGCGAGCAGCAGCCGTGCGAGCCCCAATCGAATTTCCCGCTGCAAATAATTCCAACCAATCACAGCACAGAAAATCAGAGACGCAAGGGAAAACGTCGGCCATATTGGATACGCAAAATAACAAGTAGAAATCCAGCACACAAACGTGTCATCTAGAATAATGACAAGTTTGGTCTGTGCGGGCCCTACAAGAGCAGATAGCGACAGTGTAGATCTTTGCAATGACATATTATTCGGTGGTTGAAAGGATTTACTGGAGGCTGCTTGCACGGCTAAAGGTAGGCAAGTTTACATGAAGTTGGGGAATTTACACTAACGCGCTCGCTAAACTTGATTATACTGCTATGAATACCACTATTCCTTGCGCGAGCGGGTACTTTCTAGTGACTAAAATGAATAGTGAATAAGATTATGCCGATCCTGGAAGAGTGTAGGCTGAGTTTAAATGTGATAAGAAATAGCAGTCACCTGCAGTGTGAATCGAGGGGTCACGACCTTGATACCAGTACCCGACAATGACCAATAGTCGGCAACTGTCAATGAACAGTCACTGGCTAAAGGTCATGGAGGGTCTCCAGGGTGGCATAAGATGCACAGTAATCCATCCAAATGTATTTCAGGATTACATGTGTATCATGACAGGCACTCTGGGGCTTTGTAACTCAGATCAGGGGCACTCAGTCCGACCAGGATGACCGAATCTTGTAGTGGAACCGGAATTTCACTACAATATATAGTATATACTCTCATGGGTGATGTACAGGTACTTATTTTTTCACATTATACTAGTATTTAATTAAAGGTACATGCCCACTCAGTATGCACAAAAGTTTATTTATATCAGTGACATCATCTGAGACATTTTCTGGCAAACTAAACATTCATTCACCATTACGCCACGTATTGATAGGTATTATTGACGTAAATGTCCACACTGATATCAGGGACGATAACCGTGTTTCATGAAAATGTTAACGGACATTACTATTTATTCGCTGTATTTATGTTTTGATGTGCAATGGTCATACTTTATAATCTGTAGAAAATATTATTTTTTCAGGTGACACATTTAATTAGTGTAAATAATTAAAAAAATATCCTGCCTCATTTGCATATGAAAATATCCTGATACCACCGCGCGTCACTATCAGTAAAATAAATATTACTAAATGATTATATATGTATAGCGGGCACTCGTAAATTTTACTAGAACTGGTGGAATAGTGACATATTTATACACTTATTTAATTCCTATAAAGAACAGTTTGTGTCTACAGAGTGGGCAAGTAACTTTAATTTAATTAGAAAGAAAATAAGAAACGTGCACAAAATATTTTGCTTTCATTGTAATTTATTAAGCATCACATATTTCCTGGACGTCATGAAGACTGGTATACCCCGTCTACAATTAAGTCATATTACATGACGTCAATACAATGGGAACCCTCCATGTCACTGTTCCATGAATGAACATAATTACCATGTGAAATGATGGAGGGATGGTTGCCTTCTACGTTGATGATCATTTAGTGAGTCATTTATAATATGAGCACAAAAACCACTAAATCCACGGTATGTATACTGCAAACATTGCTCCATGTAGCATAAATGACATTTATATCTGAAGTATATGTAACTAACCCCTTATAAACCGGAAGGAACCTAATAAATCATAAGTGCCGTTTTGCCTTTATTTCTTCACATATGACCCCTAATTGCGGCGGCCTCTGATTGGTCAGTCTAACATCAAATTCAAGACGGCGGCGGATTTAGAAATCTAAATCGCTGTTGATTCAGCTGAATAGTGTCCATTTATATATATGTAAATTACGGATTTTGGGGTTTTGCATTTTCTAAATCTCCATTATTTTTATGAGTTAACAAATATATAGAGCGGGGTCTGGTGTTTTCGGCCGTATAAGACGGAAACATACACGCTGTACAAACCCAGTTCCGATTTTGGAATTTCCCCGTATTTACTCAAAGATTAGACTGCATTACGCATTTTGATGAGTCATTTGACATATTCTGACCATATATTTGGCGACCATTCAACGTTATCGGGCTTGGGTAGAGTCGTGTCAATTCAGCCGTTTTCGACTGTGCTCGGCCGTTTTGTCGGGTTAACTCGGCCACCTCGGCATTTTTAACAATTAATACATTGTTTGTCTGAACAAAATGTACATACATGTACATTAGATCGTAAGATCTATGTTAATATACTAATAGTTATAAAATAGTTATGTATTCTGTTGTCAGTGAAGACCCAAAATGGCCAGATCTGTCTGAGCATCCGAAGTCTGACCAGTATTCGGTATGAATCCGGTCGGCAAAACTACTAGTACCACTACAAGGATCGATGTGGATTATTCCGTATGAATGTACAGTCTGAGTAGATTTTACTCCGATCGTGAATTAAATAAGTCTTTTTTGTCAAGTATGTTTTATCAGATCGTAGTCCATTTTATTCATCGGAGGTGCATGAGTAAAGAACGGTCAATGCTGGGTACGGCAAGGGCGCCTGCCAATTAAACCCACTTTCTACTGAAGCAATGTTGAATCGCTGAAGTGCTGATACCGCGGTAAACCGCATGTTTCCCTTTCCACTATTTAAAGTCGGTGAGACACATGCATACACATACGGACGGACGAAACGGACGGACAGACAAAATAAAACTATATTCCTCCACATAGAATGTACGATGTGAATGTAATTGACATATAATGTAATTGAATGTAATATGTCTAAGACGAATCGGCAAATATTGTTTTTCTCCGGAAAATCGTTGATCTGACATTAAGCTTCTTCAAATTAAAAGAAAATATGGGTCGGGTTTGTTGACCGAATACAGCCGACTAGGTATTTTTCATGTCGGCTGTACTAGACCACCTGTATGTTTGCTGTCTATGTCAAGCTAACCTTCATTTACAAATCGACTCTATTGTGTGTCAGAGGTTGGTAAGTAATTTGAACACCTCTGTAGACAAAATAAAAATTTGCATCTATATGCAAACCTGGGCACGAAAAAGTCGTGCATCACGGCAAACCACATACGTTGTGTGTCTATGGTCATTGTGTGAAGTGATAGCTTGACACAATGATCACCAGCTAAGAAAAGCGGTCTTATGATGGCTATCGTAGCCCAGGCTACGCCACCGCGCAGTTTGATCATTGCAGATGTTGGTCGCCATTCGATAAATACTATTTCCTATATTTACTATATGTCACCAATGTAGCAGTTTTGCGATCTGCGGAATGATTATATGTAATACATAAACCGCTAATTTGGATAGTGAATGTTGATGCATGTACATAGCTTCGCTGCTCGGTGTTCCATGGGCACATGTAGGTTGTTCAAACACATGAACACCTCAATCATTGTCAATTAGGGAAGTAACTATTACTTGAACGTGACAAGACTTAACTTACAATATCAAGTTTACGTATCTGTAGACACACTCAGGTAAATCTGCATTCATGTATACAACAATGTGTTACGTACATATTGCATCATATTTATGAAAGTCTTTGTTTACAGCTGGCGTTCTACAATGGAAAACGATTTAATTCGTATTGGCAATACTTTCTGCACGGTTTGTCGCAAATATAAAAATCACGGGGAAATTAACTTTTGGCACATGCGCAATATAAGATATCAACTTAGGTTTAAACGTGTTTACTGATGGGGGGTCGGTTAGTGCCGACGGCCGGTCAGACCCGACTCCGCTCGACTTCCAGTATGTTATGACTACCTTAATATAGTTTAATCATGAATATCGGAAATCAAGAGTGAATTTTAATGACGTTATGTCATGACGTCAAACTTCTGTCAGATAATGACGTTGTATAGATTAGATTAGCAGGCAGGCAGGCAGGCAGGCTGCATCTGCTGATATAATGCGTGTTTGTGGTGATAACTCAGTCAAACTCGGTAAAGTGTATGCGGTAGCTATTGGCTACAAGTGGTTAAAATTACAGAGCTATATATCACATGTACGCGGAGATTTTGGGAGTATGGTATGTGACGTCGGTTTGAGCATATTACGTCTAGCAATGACGTTGACGGCATGCTAAATCATACCCACCCGCCAGATGTTGCCTTTACATTATCTCATGATACACAACTAAGAGCAATGGAAATCTCTCCCATTATGGTATTTTCAGTATGGAAACCATGCCCGAGTTACACTCCATGGATGCCCTGTCACGAGAACACAGTAGAAGTACATGTAAACGATTGCTGTAGAGTACCACAAATGTTAAGAACTACCTCTTAAGTATCCGTGGAACTCCTGGACGTTATTCAATTCAAACATAAGTTATTCCTAAATATGATGGGATTTTTTTATAACATATATGAGACGCGATGTGATTTTGTACCTAAGAACATGTGCAATATATCATGAAAAATATTTTCAAAATTTACGATAGTTTGCGTAGGTGACGTTGATTCCGCATTTTCTATGACAAGTTTCGTCATCTTCCGACATCAGTTACAGAAAATATCACAGTTTCTGTAAAAATAGTTCATGAAAAATTGTACGAATTCACGTGTCTTGTCTCATATGTGAACATTCACTTGTTACGGTATACGATACGGCGCATGTAGTTGCTACGGCGGCCGTCTTATTGTTTACAAGACATCAGTCAGTTTTACCTATTGTGTCGTTTGACACATACCACAAATAATATGACAAACACATACACAATTGTTGGCGCAATATTTTGAAAATAAACTAACGTATATACAAAGTCTGATTTATGAAGAGTTTGTTGACCCGTTGTTAAAATGTTTGAGAATTCAGTAATAGCTGTGTAACAGTAAGATAAACACACAGTGTTGTAGATATATATGGTAAGTTGGAGGATTATGGGACAGTTATGATAAAATGTGAAAAAAATTAGTAAAAAAAAGAAAATTATATAAATGGAAATTAACTACGAAACAGTTACATAGCTTGGAAATGATGTAACTAAGAAAATAAATTAGATTTTAAAAATGTTAAAAATCGGTCCACAAAAAAAAAATATATGGGCCGCGCTCGGTTAAAACCAGTCTTAATGATAACAAAATTGATTTGCACTTTCTTACATTTTTGGATGCGGACACCTTTCAAAAACAATATGCTGAAAAGAAAATGCAAATATGTTTCATAGTTTTTGTTTTATCTCACTTTGTGTAGCACCATGTGAATCACGCAAGGAAAAAATAGTAACGTTATGGAGAAAATGACGTTATTGAAACGCCGACATTTATGTGTGTCAGTTTCCATTTAGTGAATACAATTTTGTATTTGGTAAACTCTTGCATGTATCAGTAACGAATAAATTGTATTACACACTGTTATGTATTTGCTATTTGTAACTGGTACAGAATACACAACAATATAATCCGAGTTCTACTCATGAACTGTTTTATTTCTCAAGCTGCAGTGCTATCAGAGGGACAGTGATAGAGGGTAGTATATACCTACATATATGTTTACATCTGTGTCTACTATGATACATGTTTGGCTAGTATACAACACACACAATGTGATAACCACCGTGAATCATCAAATCTCATTCAACATACATGTACTTAGAACATTTTATCTCTCTCGAACAATATGATATATAAACCAATGTTGTATTCAACTGATAAACCATCTTTCTAGAACAACAAAGATACACATCTGACGTCACTTTGTCGCATCGACGCTGTTTTGACAATACGTACGTTACTTTATCGCTATCAATATTTGCGGACAGCGGACCGCACGAGTCGTGACGTTTTCGTGCTACAATTGTACTCACACAGAAACGTCTCTTTGTTTCGTCACAATACACATATTTATCCACTATATGTATATTATTATTAATATATACTTAGCGATATTTCAAAACATTTATATTTAATTTATATGACAATTCGTTACAACGGCACACGTCGCCGGTAAATTATATTTCCGACGTCATGTAAAGTCCACAGGTGGAAGATTTGGACCTAGAACCCAATAAATGGCGTTACTCCACCCACCCGTTTCCGGTGTCCATTGTACGGAAATTGTTTCGTGGGGTAACGGTTTACAAATGAGCCATTTATCGGGTCCTAGGTCCTAGTCTTCCACCTGTGGTAAAGTCCTTGGAGATAGCATATTATGTCATGCACATTTCTATGGGGCAGCCATTGTCGTGCTGCGCCTTAACTGCGAGTACGACCAAGAAAATAGTGCCCTGTGCCGACTTATCCTATGGCCTTTTGGTCCGTCTTGCTTTGTATCTAAAACTCTACATATACTATTCTCTATAGTTTTCACAGTTTTAGGCTCAGTTTATCAGTTAAATTTTGGAAAATAGGAATCAACACATTGCGTGTGTATGAATACAGCAACTATTATCTTTAAGACTGACGGGACAGTACGTACGGAGCTAGCTGCAAAACTTCGCCTCCGATTATTTATCTACGGCCACAATTTGACCCATTCAAAAATGTCAAAATTTAGTTAACTGTATATTTTATACCTTTAAACAAATAATCTTTGATGTAGAGCTAGTAAATTGCCAAAAATAATAGAACAGGGAAATCATTTTCCCATGGAATCCATTTTTTATCTAGTTGTTCAACATTCAACATAACGAAATGAAGCTTTCAGATTTACAAGATATACATGTAAATGTCAGATAAACACATTGAGACGGTAAAATAACCAATGTCTGCATGTGTGTGTTCTTTATTACTACTTTATAAATACAGCTTCGACAGTTTTATATCGCCAACATATCAAACACGCCAGATCACCGATAGGAAAAATCACTCTTCCATGCGCTACATTAAAGAGATGGGGTTAAATTGCTACGCTCGCGAGAGGTATGGAGCGGGGTAGCAATTTTGTTTCTATTACCGTGCTAGCAGTAACAAAATGGAACTATTTTGTATATATTTCAGTACTGACACTTCAAGTTACACCAGTGTGATTTACAAAGTTAACTTACCCCACACAACGATCAGTTTGTGTGGAGATAACATATTTCAGTACTTTCCGTACTTTGATATATATCTAGCTATCTAGTTTTGCATACAGAGATGCAAATAATTTTCTTTTCTAAAGAAAACGGCCGCACCCGCTGTTACGCCTATGGACATGTTATTTGATGGTGGTCGCCAGACAGGATAAGTTTGTTTTCTTTGAGCATTCCGGTTTCAACCCAAATTATGAAACATGCAGACTACGCCGACTACAAGGTTCTCACGTTTGTTTGTAATTATTTTATAAATATATAAATAAAGTTTAAAAGAAATTAGCATTACGATTACATAATACTGATTTTGTCATGTGTTATCTAAAAAAACTGGTCATATAGTTATTTAGTTTCAAATGTCATTTCACAAGTCGTCCATATTATATATTATAAAAATAATTTGCAATATGCTCATTTGTATACAAATACTCAACAAAGTCACTACGTGTTTCCTTGAAGAAAACCGAAAGACAACAAAACCACTGTGAAAACAACTGTAACATTCTGCCACGCGTATCCAACATTAAAACATTTGTGAGCCACAATTAGTAATGCGTACGACTATACATAGGACAACTAATTGCAATGACGCAACGATTTCAAGTGTCAAAATCCGACGTGACGTTGGTTTTAAGCGTAACTTTGCGACGTCATTTCAGGCTTTCATGACGTTGTCATTAAGGCCGGTTTTCACAGAGCGCGGCCCATATATAATAATACATATTTTAGCCCCCATGTTAAATTCCCAATTGGGAAATCGGTTTTTCGCTATAAAATCACTATTTGAAGGAATTTCATGAACAAAAATAATAGTGGAGGGTGACGATTTTGTTATTGATAAAAGAAAATTAAATAGTTTTCAAATATGTTTAATAGCCAAAAGTTCGCCGGCAGCAAAACGTGGAACAGACAGTAGTAATTAGGAGATAAAACATGTTTTAGCATTGACACTGATAGTATGTCCTAATTAGGAGATACAATTTCCTAATTATGAGATACTAAGTCCTAATTAGGAGACAGTGAGTCATAATTAGGAAATAGTACGTCCTAATTAGGAGATACAAACTCCTAATTAGGAGATACAACTATTTTAGCACAGACACCAGGACGCTTCCATTAATGTGAGCTGTTTAACCTGATTATTAATTCGCAATGAACTATATATTATATTTATTATATGACTGACAATTTCAACCAATGAGAGTGTCCAATTTCGGGTCACATGATTATGGACATCTAGCACTCTCGGACTCTTCTCGCGCAACGAACCGAGTCCGAGACTGATATTCAGGTTTTGTAGCATGCGCGTATCACTGATCACGCAACCAAAGCATGAGTATTATCGTGCGTTGTTGTATCATATACCTTCTGTAATATGGGTCATATAATAAAATAATTATTGTCTTTTGAGTCGGTGTACACGAGATTGACTGACCTTCGAAAAGTCATAACCACCTCGGCCTTTGGCCTCGGTGAATATGACTTTCATCAGATCCGTAAATCTCGTGTACTCCTCCTCAAACGACAATAATTGTATAATGTTCCCCACCACCAGCCTTGTAGCATGTAAAATATGTGTAATGGGGTGTAATTTGAGTATTTGAGTTGTTAGTTTAACATAAATATAAATACAGTTCGTACAGTTCATACAGTGTATAGAGACCAGTATGAGCATCAGTTTTTGGCCCGTCTTATGTGGTTTTCTACGTCTGGTAATTTATCCTACTTACTTTAGATGGTGACTTCCGGTTGCTTATTAAAGGTACATGCCCACGCAGCAGGTTACACTGTACTACTACTTTTCATTTTCTGTCATGCCTTATATGAGCCATTGTCTACCCACTAACGAGTTATTTTTTATTACGTCGCGTGCTAATTGGTGTTAAATCGCATTTTATATGCGCGACCAGAAAGGGTATTTTCCGACCTCGTGCTATTTTTACCAATACGCGTCACGTGACACGGTCAATCATATCACATCTTTGACATGCGCAGTGAAGTATCGGAAGTTGAGTGAGAAGAAAAATCTCTGTTCGAATCCAAATCTAAATCTCCACTTAACTCTTTCCATTTGGTGATCTGGTCGCCAATATTAACCACTCTCTCTTTCTGTACTGCCTGTCCCTCAGACATTTCGCCTTTTTTTTGGCCGACTCCCTTTCATACAATTTCCGTCCTGGACGTTTCGACATGTTGATATTCTTGTTTACATATTGGGAAGCCTACTGGCGCGCGTAATATACTGCGCATGCGCACCGCAAACCGTGATGTGAAAGTCGTCGTCCCCGCACATTATCAAAATAGACAGTTATAGTTGCTAACAGTAAATTGATAATTAATAAATGATTATATTTGTATAGCGGGCACTCGTTATTTTTAGAACTGGTGGAATAGTGACATAATTATACACTTCTTTAATTCCTATAAAGAAAATGTTGTGCCTACTGGGTGGGCATGTACCTTTAATAGCAGCTAGCGTTGAATTTATTTGGATGCCTGATCCACTCTTTGTTTAACCTGTTTTTGAAAGAATTAACTGAGGGTGCTGTGACTACAGATTCAGAAAGGCCATCCGGGCCTCCACCACTCTGTGACTGAATACATTCCTCCTAATTTCTGTTCTCGCTCTCTTTTTGTACAATTTTAGCGAATTACCCCTGGTTGGCTGGTACGAGTACATTCAGAATAGTTTGTCTTTGTTAGCTTTATCAATGCCATGTATGATTTTGTACACATGAATCATGTCAGCACGGGTTCTTCTATACTCGAGTTTAGGTAACCCTAGAACATTAATATTTTCAGAGTACTGAAGTTCAGATAGGTTCCCGACTAACCTGGTTGTTCGTCTTTGTACATTTTCCATGGCGAGTACATGTATGTCCTTTTGGAAATGTGGTGACCAGATTACGGAAGCATACTCAAGATGAGGTCTCACCAGGGATTTGTACAATGCCCGAAACATTTCTTTGTTCATGTAGGTAAACGTTTTGAATAATATGAGTCCTAGGTTTCGGTTTGCCTTATTTATTTGTTCACTGATGTGATAGTCGAATTTCATATTATCATGAAACAAAACCCCCAAATCCTTCTCTTTAGTTAATCTTGTGATAGTTGTTCTAGTCTCCTCACTATCCACCACGTGGTACCCATTGTCATTTTCGAATTTATTTCCCACATGCATGTGTTTACACTTTTTTACATTGAATATCATTTGCCATTTCTTAGCTCATTCACATGAGTGTAGTAAATTCTCCTGTAATAACGCAATCCTAACTGGGTTACTGATTGCAGAGCATAGTTAAGTGTCGTTTGTGAATAGTCAGAGCACACAATTCATGGCATCTGGCAAGTCATTGATACATATCAAAAACAGAATTGGTCCTAAGACTCTACCGTGGGGGACCCCACTACAGACAGACATGTGAGCGGACTTATGGCCATTAACGACAACTCGTTGTTGCCTATCCAAAATAATGTTCTTTATCCAGTTGTAAGTATTCCCCATGATTCATTCGTTTTCATTCATTCGGCTCATATTTAAGGGTGGGAATTGGTTCGGACACCTTCCATGCCTTTTAATTTTTGTAGTAATCTTGTATGAGGTACCTTGCCAAATGCTGCTTCGAAATATAGGTATGCAATGTCCACATCATTACCATTGTCAATGGCTTCTGTCCAATCGTCAATAGATTCAAGCAGTTGGGTCACACATGAATAACCTTGTCCAAACACATGTTGGTAAATTGAAATTAGTCTATATTGTCAGTTAAATGAATGACAATCTTGTTGCGTATAATTTTTTCCATGACCCTGCAGCAAATGGATGTTATGCTGAAGGGACGGTAGTGTTCAGGTAGTATCTGTTTACCTGCTTTAATTATTGCTGTTACATTGGCTGTTTTCCAATTGTTAGGTAGTACTTCAGTTGTTAGCGTTTTATTGAAGAATGCAGTCAGTGGTTTAACTAATACAATTAGTTTGTTATATCATTAAACATGTATGATGAAATACAAAATATCATTAAACTTTATATTACGTTCAGTCATGTGGTTTAATTGTATCACTATGTTATGTGAAAACAAAATTGTGTCGGGGTAATATGGACAACATTTTACCCCAAAGGAACAGGTAGCTGGTCAATTCGTACTAATACCATTTCGTACCCATACCATTTCGTACCCGGTTTGGTCATTTCGTACCCAGTCTTTGGTCAATTCGTATTCATAGCAAGTTATTCCGTACCCAGTTTGGTCAATTCGTACCCATAGCCAATTCGCAGCCATACTTAATATGTTAATAGAACTGCCTATTATGATCGTTTTCTTCATCAAATATGCAGAAATAATGTAGGAAATGTAAATTAAGCGACTTTTTATTTTTAAATTCCTTTATGATCGTAAATTAATGGGTTGCATATGACTTGATATATATGTGTTGTCGAGTTTGATTATTATAATTTATATATATTTTACATAGTTATAATACATGCAAATAGGATATTAAAACTAACAATTAACGTTTTGTGTTGTGTTTGTTTATGTTTTTTATAATCGTGCTGCAGTTGCGAACAGTATATACCCATATCATGTCACGATGATGTACATAGTTAACTTTAAAGCCACATCGGTATACTCATTCTAGAATGCAGTTGTAACGTATTGTCTGGCTCTTGCCTCTGAGCCAGCCCGTCACAGGTCCAGCTAGTTCTCGCTGAACACCTAGGCAACTAATTGCTGAGCAACTACCAGGCTGGCTGGTCTACAATGTCTCAGCTTCAGCTGAGAACATACAATTTTCCTTGACCGTGCCTCGCCAATGATTGGTTTAACAATGATCAGATGCATTGATTATTACAATGATTGGTTTAAGACAAGAATCAAACATGAATTGAACAATAATCAACTACATAGACAATGGCTGAGCTGAAGTAAGGATCAGCTGTGCTATTCTAAACTCTATGCTGGGCTGTATGCTGGGAGCATAGCTCGTCTATCAATATGTTGACACTATCTCTCAGGCTATGTGCTGGGAGTGCAGTTCGTTGAGGAGCTATCAGTACTTTGGTACTATGCGTCGGACTATGTGCTGGGCACATAGCTCAACACCATTCACTGAGCTATCAATTGTATATCTCAGCCTATACGCTGAAAATACAGCTCGTCTCTGAACTATATATACACAGATGGCTCAGCCTATTGCCGAGCACGGCTCCAGCTGACTAGCTGAGCGAATGTCGTTGGGAATTATGTTTTACACTGCTTAGCACAGCTCCTGGCCTCAACAATCAACGATGTTTGACAAACAGCTGGGCTGAGCGTCAAGTGCAACACTTGATCAGCTCAAATGTTTCTGCACAGTACTGGGCACAGCTCACAGTCTGAACAATGTTGGGGCGCGAAAAACGAAATGTTCGTCTACGCACCGTCCATCTATACCAGACTGTTCGCTGGGCTAAACGTGCGACCAACGGTTCCTCGTCTTAATCCACCCGTAGCTCTTGTCCAGTGAACGCAGTGCTCAAAGTCCTGAACTACTGGCGATGGATTCTTTCCAAGTCAACAGAAGGCGCTCTGCAATGTTGACTGTGTGTAATACAAAGCCAAGCACTCCCAATGTGGGCAGTGTCCACAGCTGGGACCCATTCTGAGACGGTTTCCCGGTCTCTGTTACATGCAACATAGACAAAAGACGTCTTGCTGCATAACTGGGTCCAACTCTCAGATATACTTTACGAATACCGGAGGTCCAGACCAGATGCAAAATAGCGAACCGTAACGGATGAATCACATCGTAAATGTTTCCATTCACATCGCTTTCAACCAAAGCAATTTGGTTGGTAATAAAAGAACGACATTTACCTGAACAACGGGTCACCATTTTAACAAGTCCGAAAGAGCACCAGTGGTCGATCAATTTTGTAAAGTTTCGTTCAGATCGGCTTGTCAGTTCATGAGAACTTGTTTAAGAATTTGACCCACATTTAGGATGGTGGCCATCTTGGATTGCGTGGCGTCGCCATTTTTATTAAATGTTAAAAGGCTTCCGAAAGTATCGTATCTGTAACATTTGACCAACATCCGCCAAGCGGTTCATGAGATATAGCACTTTGAGGAATATTGAAAGGACCCCCGCCCAAAACGTGAATCCGCTACTGGACAGTACGTATTCATTTACTTGATGGCGTCTTATATGTTTCTACCCTCAATACAGGCCTAAAATGGGTCGCTAGCATATGCTGTGATGATGTAGAACTGCATACATGTTACCAATGAAGTAAATAATGTCTACCTAGTTTAACCAAGCTCCAATTGAATACATTTTATTTATAGATTATTATTATATTATGACTATAAATTAATCTCGAAATGTATTCATTTAATACTGTTATTTATGACAAACATAAACGATAGATACAAAATAATAACGAATTGACCAATTTGAAAAACGCAAAGAGAGGGAATTGACCAAAATGAGATCGAATTGATTTGAGGGCGAATTGACAAGATAACGAATTGACCAGACAGCGGGAAGAATGGCGACCTGCACTAGGCTGCAGTAAATATACACGAATTACCTCTGTACTTTATCCGTAATCGACCTAAATAAAAACGTACACTATATGAGCCAAGTCGCGAGAAAACCGTCTTCGGGAGTCTGACGACGTCACAATATATGACGTCGTGAACTTAGCTGACGTAATTTCCGTTTAGATTTGCATGTTGCACTCTGACTTCGACGTTCAATTGCTTGTTTCAGAACAATAGGCTACGATACTCGCTCACTGCATGGCGAGTTCACTCTCCAAAAGACAAAATGCTACCGTAACATTCCCAAAACAAACACAAGGCGATGTACCAAGCTGATATTGCGGTAACAAATGTTTGCAAAAATGTTAGAGCGGGGTAGGGTCTGACAATCGGCCGTCGGCACTAACCAGCCCCCATCAGTAAACACGTTTAAGCCTAAGTGTATATATATTATATTGCGCATGTGTCGAAAGTTCATTTCCCCGTGAGTTTTAAATTTGCGACAAACAGTGCAGATAGTATTGCCAATACGAATTAAATCGTTTTCCATAGAACAACATCTGCAAATCAAGACTTACATAACTATGATGTAACACATTGTTGTATACATGAATGTACGTAACACATTGCTGTATGCATGTATACATGAATGTTGTATACATACACATTGTTGTATACATACATGAATGCAGATTTATGCAGAGTGTGTCTGCATATTGGAATACCAATCTTGTAAGTTAATGCTTGTCGCATTCAAATGAAGGTGGTTTGCTACAATTATTATAGGGTTAACTCTATTGTCATTTTGAAATTTGCGGCGTATATCAGAACATGATAGGTCGGAAAATCTGTTTAAACATGTTTTCCGACCTATCATGTTCTGATATACGCCGCAAATTTCAAAATTACAATGCGGTTAATGCACTCCTTTACTGTTTTGCAAACTTTATCGAGTCTCGTTGAAAATCGTACCGGATTGCAAGCTGGTTGAGCAGGTCATATCGGACGGATCACACAAATAATATTTTCTACGAAAAAAAAACAGTTTCAACACAATTACAAGATATTAGCGATTTTTGCATGAATGTATATACGTTTATGTTGATGATTTCATTATTTTTGAATAATAAAAGCAATAAATTCGTCGTTAGAATTATAATTGCCTTATGTTCTACTTCGCGCATTTAATTTCACTCCAGTGCAACAATATTTCAATGGCGGCCACCTGTCAAACTTCCCTGATGTTGATACATATTGTGATAACTCGTCTAATCATTCATGATATACTACCATTTGAGATGCAAGATTACACAGGATACATACTTTCTCTTTGTGTGAACGATCTATTACTGCCAAAACATATGAAACGTGATCAACGGTGAGATATTTGTATTTTTTGTTCGCCGTCACCAGGACGTTTCGGACCAAACGTTTCATATACAAGCCAGCTGTGTCTTTCACAATAATACCAGAATACCACTTGGGACATTTTATGTGAGTTGCCCCATGTTTTGGTCGGTTATTATGTGGCAGAGTAAACTGACAGACCTCAAACTTAGTATTGGCGCAGGAATACATATTGAAATAATTTGAGACCGTTCATCAACAATGATATACCTGTAATGTATGACCATCAGCCAATCAGATTGCGTGCATTAGAAAAACTATTAAAACGATCAGCAAACAGGACGTCAAAGAGAAGAAATCAGCATACCGAATCCGCCGTACCCGCGTACGTTTATGCCTGCTGGTACATGAACTTGCCGGTTTGTCTTTGTCGCTTTTCATTTTCATGTGTTACTAAAGGACTCAAGCTCATCCGTCTATACATTCATTATTCAATTCCAGCTTCTAGTTTGTCAACTTGCAAACTGTTGTAAATGTTGGCGTATATTCCATGTGTACCGGTAGATACGTAGTTACTGTAACGTCGTTTTGACGTCGCTTTTACGTGACGTCACATTTGCTCAAACGACCTGAATAGTGGTGTTTTATCAAATGTAATATCTTAATGAATATTCAGATATCATGATCAAATAAAAAGCATTCAATTCATAAGACAAATACCATTGTCATAGAAACAAAATGTCAATTTGACCAAACATTTCCCGAAGACATGTTTTCTCACGACACGGCTCATATAGTACATGTTCTCCAGTTTCTTGTAACCGCCGACTCTATGTGCAATGACTAGCTAACCATTCATCTACTTCGTTATACGTACTATCACTGCCTAACTCATAATTAACTACAACTTGTATACGATCGAAACTAAGTTACCCACAAATTTGTCCAGTAAGATCATCGAATAAACCGCCACTTCCGTATCTATATTTACATTTTCTGAAAATAGAAATGACGTGTTTTCCGGGAATTGAATCTCAGACAATGGATACATTTTACAACGGTCTGCCGTCTAACGGTTTGTTAGAATGGTGAAGCTAACCATTCATCTACTTCAGTTAGTGCCCAACACGTAACTATAGTCTGTTTCACGAAAGCTGCCCAAATTTACGGCTATATACACAATTCAAAAACAATATTATTTTCGATAATATTAAATTAAAGGAAAATTTAAGAATGAGCCTTCTTTTTATTTCGTGAAATTCGGTAAAATATTGATTTTATTACGAAAAATTGATTTGTCTATGGGAATTTAACATGGGGGAAAAAGTGGTAAGGAAGTGTGGGAGGAGTCAAAAAACGAAAAAATTTGGAAATTGACTCCGAAACCTGACTAGATAGCTTGGATATGATCTAAGAAAACAAAAGTTAAATTTTAACAATAGGTTCAGTATTTCTAAAATTCAAAAAAATGTCCCCATGTTAAATCCCCAGAGACATCTTCACTCCGTGAAGATGTCTATGGGGATTTAACATGGGGAAATTGTTTTTTCGCAATAAAATCAATATTTGACCAAATTTCACGAAATAAAAAGAAGGCTCATTCTTCATTTTTCCTTTAATTTAATATTATCAAAAGAAATCTTATTTTTGAATTGTTTATATAGCCGTAAAATTTGGGCAGCTTTCGTGAAACAGACAGTAACGACAATTACTTGCACAATATCGAAACTAAGTGCACCCACACATTTTTCCACACATATCATGACATTATTATCTTGACATCAGCTAAAAAAATCGAACCCCTCCCCCCCCCCACCCACCCCGGGTAATTTGTAATGCAGACAAATATTTTCTGAAACTACATTCATTTACGAGTTTTATGCTGTATGTCTACGCTGGATGAATAATTGGCACCGTTTTGAAGTATACCACCCTCGGACTTTTCGCAATTGCGAAAAATTGCAATTTTCATACAAATTCGACTATTTTTATCATTTGAAGCAACGGATATGGCAGTTTTGTTCATAACTATACAATGGAATAAAGTTCACCTAAATAATATCTTACAATTCAGATGAAGAATGTTGCATGCTTTTTTATTACCCCACCCACTGAATTTCAATGGCAAGCTATCTACCTAAATAACTCCATAAAAATATGGTACTTTTGTATTTTGACTGTGTCAATCGTACCTACTGTCTGTTCCACGTTTTGCTGCCGACGAACTTTTGGCTATTAAACACATTAAATCTAAAACATATTTAAAAGTAAGTAAGTTTTTAACAATAACAAAAATGTCACCCTCGCCAAAAAAGTTATTTGATGAAATTCCATCAAATTTTGATTTTATTGCGAAAAAACTATTTTGCTATGGGAATTTAACATTGGGGCTAAAAATAGATTTTTTAAAATATTTTTTTTATTTGTTGACCGATTTTCAAAATCTAACTTTTGATTTCTAAGTTACATCATTTTCAAGCTAACTCGATATCCATCAGGATAAAAAAACGAAAAGTTTTGGAAATTTTACTCCCCATGTTAAATTCCCATAGGAAAATCGTTGTTTCGCAATTAAATCAATATTTGATGGAATTTCATCACATATTTATTTTGGGGAGGGTGACTTTTTTGTTATTGATGAAAAAGTACTTACTTTAAAAAAATATATATTATTTTAATATGTTTAATGGCCAAATGTTCGTCTGCCGCAAAACGTGGAACAGACAGTAGTAGTGTTCATTAGACATGTTAATTCCATATATGCCGAGTGTCTGATGTCTGCAGTTGATGATACAATGTTAACAAGAACAATTATAACATGAATGATCATGTTATAAAAGAACGCTTTGAGTGTATGTTATTATTATTGAGGCCAACTACATGTTTGCAAGTAGCATGTAAAGTTATAGATATCAGGGTATGGGATCAGTGGTTTCCGAACCTGCTTTTCCGACGTGACGTATTCTGTGACGTCATTTTTACAGTAAATTTACTTGAAACTTTTCCAAGCAAACGGACGGATTTCGATGATATGTATCACACCATAGAAGTGACATACCGGTTCGATGATATGTATCACCACCATACATTCACGTTCTTTAGATTTATATTCACATCCATGGAAACCGATTCTTCGTCAAAACCAGAAAATTGTTAGATTAAAGCAAACTATACCATAATGCAAGAACTGGCATCATTAAACGAAGCTAATCCCCTCGCACTGACATCATTAAACGAAGCTAATCCCCTCGCTGGCAGCCTTGTATAATAGTACTCCGTGACCTTGGGCGGTCGAACGTGGGTCATATGAGTCTACTCATATGCTAAACCATGCTCCATCCATAGACACACATTATGGTCAAATAATATCAAAATCGTGGAAGCAGTTCACAAGTTATTGAAAAATGAAAGGTGTTACTAGCGTACGTACATACGTACGCAGTACATGGACTAACGATATACCAGCTCTTGCCTATCGGCGAGGGGATACTAATTGGCAACCTGTTAAGCATTTACTGCGTTATGTTTCATTAAACTCTGTCTTTCCATTATAAAGATATTACATTCAACATCCTGCACCACCTTTAATTGACATGGCGCAATTTTAAATATTGTGCGGGCCCAATTTTCCCAATTTTAGTACTTTCCACTAACAAAAAAAAATGACATCTAGTCGCACGCTGACTGAGCCGCGATCTATAAACTTACCCAGGGAGTTTACATTGCAAACATAGTGTAACGCGTCCACTGGCGGTTTGTTTCGGTGAGTCCGCACAGTACAACAGTCCGACTTGGCAACGCCACCTAGCGACTTATCACCGGCACTGCAGTGCATGATATCAAAATCCTAAAACCATCAACTTCTAAAACTGGCGTTTTGAAGAAAGTCATGAAATATGCAATCTTAAATTCGATAAAATTGACACAGTACAATTTGAACGACGTTATAAGCCAAAGATATGAGTGCCAGAAATAATCCACATTCAGACACATGAAAATGTTTGCCATTTCTCCATTTCATTGTCGAAACTCCAGACGGTTTTACAGAATGTGAAAGCCATAGAAAATGTATACTGGATATTAAATACTCCTACAAGCACCAATATGAACTTGTAAGTGAAATTCACGACAGGTCATACATTACATCGAAACAGAAATCATTGCCTTGAAAAGGTCTGAGAAATATTACACACACACAAGTACACATTCAAACGGCTGTATGTCAAAAATTGTTCTGCGACTTTGCACTGCAGTGGAGTATCCAGATTCATGCTGAGGGGGTGTGAATTGTGAATGGAGTTTGGAAGAGGGTGCGAGAACATACATTCAATTTCTTCCATTGTAGTGATTTTCACATATATTATACAGGTAGTTATTTCCCCCAGAAAACGTAGGTTAAAGTAAAAAAATACACACCTGACCAAATGTTACGGGATGCAATTACACACCATGTCACTGGACTTTGTACTGTACACCCACTGGTGAATCCATGTGACAAGTGTTTTGTATGATGTGGTGTTTGTGAATGAGCTGATAAGACAAGCCTTTGCACTTAATGACTGGGTGCCAGACATCCTTCAGCAAAGTTGCAAATCATGATTTGAATTGGGGTCCCATCTGTTTGGCACAAAGTGTTCTTTATAGGAATTAAATATTAAATAAGTATAATTGTGTAACTATTCCAACAGTTTTAAAAATACGAGTGCCCGCTACACAGAAATATTCACTTAGTAATCTTAGGTTTACTGATAGGTTGTATCATCGTGCTATTTTGATTGTAAATGAGGCAGGTCATTTTTAAATTATTTATATCAACTAAATGTGTCACCTGAATAAATATTTGTATTGACTTGTTACAAAATATGATCATTGCACATCAAAAGATAAATAGAGAGAATAAATAGTTGTTTCCATTAACATTTTAAAGAGTCAATGTTATCGCCCTTGATATCAAGTGGCAATTCAAGCTTGATGTAAAAATAATAATAATGTAAAATTAACATGGTTGATATGATTTTTTTAAGAATTTTACCAAATTTTCTACAACGGCCATCTTGGATTATGCGACAACCTCCATTTTAACAAATATGAAAATGCTTCACCCACGCACCACAACTGTGAAGTCTGACCAGCGTCGGCCAAACGGTACATGAGAAGAAGACGAAATCTATAATTAAAGGATGACCTGTCGGCGGCCATCTTGTATGATGTATCATCCGATTTTGACAATACCCACGATACCTTCGATTTGATATATATCAGGACCATATTAGGTCAAATTTGAAATATCGCCATGTGCCAGATACAAAATCAATGCGTGAAAAAAACAAAGGGAGAACACTGGAATATTAGTGAGGCAAGAGTTGTGATAAATATACAAAAGGGAATTCCAGTTATGCTCGGGACACAAAATCAGTACATGTATCCGAAAAAAACAAAAGAAATCAGTATGGTAAGATATGTTATTCTTGCTTTTAAGGACTAGAGCAAGCGAGCGGGGTCTCACACATACCCGCGGCCGTAGCAAAGTCATTTGGCCTTGACCTTCGGCATGAAAGCCGCTTAGGTGAGATATAGAATGAAAATATGGCTGTTGATAAAGAAGTGTGACATTTCCAGTCGATCCAATATACGGTTGCAGATAAATTGTGTACTTAAAACTTTAATGCAAATATTTCAAAACATTTAACACAATTTGACCTTGACCTTGGGCATGAAAGTCACATGCGTGGGCTATAAAATGAAAATATGGATGTTGATTGTTGATAGACAAATATATGAAGTTTCAATTCAATCTGACTTACGGTTGCAGAGAAATTGTTTACTTAAAACTTTAACAACATATATTTCAAAACATTTAACGCAAGTTTCAAAGTAATTTCACCTTCACTGTGTGCATGAAAGCCGTATGAGTGGGCTATTGAATGTTTTTTGTTTAATGGTTTTTAACGGCCTATCAACAGCTATGGTCTAATACTCACATAAAGGATATAACTGTCGGATACCAAATGCCAAAGTTGTTTGTTTGTTTATTGGTGTTTAACGGCCTATCAACAACAGGTCATATAAGGCTGGGCAAACGGGTTTGATCCTGTATTAACCTACTGCATTGGGGGGAAAATCCCAAAATCAGAACGGAATAATTTCATCGAGAAAAATATAGTCAGCCCTGAAATTAGAATAACCTGACCTGATGCCAGGTCCATACCACACCAAAGTCACTTGGCCCCTTTCCCTAAAAAAGGATTACGAATAATCGTAATACTCACACAAGAGATATAACCAGATTCAACTGTCACATATAAAATGCCAAAGACGTATGTGAGGGCCAAACCAGGTCTCCAGTCGGATTTCCGGTAAGGATGAATCGCGATTGTTAAATTACCCATCACATGCACCCACCAGGGCTATAGAAAGAAAATATTGATCTTCTAACTTCATAAAGAAGTATATATATGAAGTTTCAAGTCAACCCGACTTGCGGTTGCAGAGACATTGTGTACTTAAAAACTTTGACATGTTTGATACAAATATTTCAAAACTTTAAGTAATTTGACCTTGTGCAGGAAAGCCACATCGGTGTGCTACAGTATAAAAAATATGGATGACGATAAAGAATATATGAAGATTCAACTCAATGCCATTTACGGTTGCAGATATAATGGGTACCCAAAAACCTTTAACGCAAATCTTACGGATGGACGAAAATACAAAAACTATATACACCTCGACATACTTTGTATGCCTGGGTATGAATCATGATTGAAGGCACTGTGTTACAGATGATGCCTCAATATGTTGTTTCTCACATCATGCACTGCAAATGACCAATATCAACCAATTGCACCATTTCATTCGAAGTCAAATTTCGAAGTCGAAATTTATTGTACACATGTAATTTGTTACAAGTTTGACCATTGGGCATTGATTTCAATTATAATCATGATAATAGCACAAAAATACATCATTAATTCGTAAATTTTTGTTTCCCTTCGAAAGTCTACAAAGTTTGTCTTTGGTCTATTCTGGATGTTTCAAGTAAAATCCTTTATTGCGAAGATAACTGAAACCATGTGAAACCAACCAAATATAGACTTTATAGACTGTGGACGTTAAACAGAAATTTATGAATCAAAGATTGAATGCAATACCTTGAATGCTAATCACTCTAGGTTGGCGGTAGGATTTTTAAATTTGCTCAAATATGTGTCTGTGACTGGAGAAATGGGGCTTATGGGATTTGCGATCAGTGTAGATACACATATCCGCACAGGATCTGCACTGTTCACCATTGCATCAATGAAATCTCCATCATGCTTCTAACAAGCCACATCATTATCAGGCTACATGAGTGTACTATTTGATCAGGAGCTACACTGGTCACAAATCCCATAAACCACATTCTCCAGTCACAGCCACCGGTTAAAGTAACGGACCAATACCTATAAATACATTAAATATACCTAAAAGCGTCAATAAGTGAAATAAAATAGGCTAAACAAATTATTTACTCCCATATCACACATGGAGTAAATACATTTTGTTTAGCTTATTTTTCTCTCACTTATTGATGCTCTTAGGTATATTTAATGTATTTATAGGCCATGGTCCGTTATTTCAACCTGAGGTCACAGCCACATATGTGTAAAAGCATAGTAAATATATTTCTGACCATTTCAATATCTAGTCCTTCGAGTGTCACATAATCAGAAATGTACAAATGTCATTCTGTCCACCACAAGAATGAGTCACCGATTCAAAAAATATTGACAAATCTTAAAACTGCACAAGTCAGATTTGTGTGAATAAGATTCATTCTCAATTCCATCAACACAAGAAGTAACATGTCTTCACGACACATCCTTTCAACAGGTTGATTAGATGATTAGAGCAGAAATCAGAGTTAAGAACCACACAAACACTGCCGCTGGCATGGATGGTACTCCGGTTAAATGGTTAATTTTTTGTAACTGAACTTGTCTTTCTCAAGCTCTTCCTCGAGGGTTATATTTTCAGATGTCGCTGATCTTAAGATGATGACAGTCTGTCATGGCGACACTATATTTTGCTTCGTGTAGGTCAGGAACTGGATCAGTTCCCATTTCGCGAGTGTTTGGCAACTTGTTGCCCAGGTGGAGTAGTGTCTTCGGGCAGCGATTCTTCTGGTGGCCTTTGTCCTTCCTTCAACAGCAGAATGAGAAACAATTTCCGCCTTATCTGCTTCTTCTGAAACCGCCCATATACTATCTCAATAGCCCTGCTGGTCTCTGCCTCGACTGCAGGGTGAAGTTGAAGAGGCTCGACGAATAATCCAGATGGCTAAGATCTGTAGACTGCTTCCCTGAAACAAACAATCAAACACTATTATGTACATGGTTAGCCTTTTATTGAATTTCTTACCAGTATTAACTCCGCAACTTTCCAACATGAAACAGTGCTTAGAGAACTACATCCCACCTGGGCATCAAACTCACAACACTTGGATAAATGTGGTAAGCGAGTAAGCCACATTGTTCATAGTTGTGAACAGTAACTCTTGAAATCTACAACCGTACTGTCCGTAGCAGTTACGTTTCCATTCATAGTCTTCCTCTGCAGAATAGTGAATAAGAGATCTGGTTCGCAAATTACATGTACCAGCTAAAGTTGGGGTCCCATCCACAGGTTGAAGTAACGGACCGAGGTATATATATGTGTGTGTTATAGAGGGAGTAAGAAAACTTTTTTTAGCTTTTTTTCTTCGTTTATGGACGCTTTTAGGCGTATTTAATGTATTTATAGACCTCGGTCCGTTACAATGTACTTCAACCTGTTTGCATAACAGTTTGCCTATAAGAATTAAATACCGGTAAGTGTATAATTGTGTAACTACGGTACATGTATTCCGCCAGTTTTAAAAATTACGAGTGCAGGCCCACTATACACATATAATCATTTAGTAATATTGATTTTAATGATAGTGACTCGCGGTGGTATCAGGCTATTTTGATATGCAAATGAGACATGACATTTTTAAATTATTTATACCAATTAAATGTGTCACCCGAACAAATATTTTTATTGACACATTATAAAGTACGATCATAGTGCACATAACAAAACAGACAGAATATAGTTTCCATTAACCTTTAATGGAAACACGGTTATCGCCCCTGATATCAGTGACGAAATTCACGTTTCATATAAAAAGAAAAAGTACACGTATATTTTCACGTACATGTACAAATGGGGGGAAAATCCCAAAATCAGAACTGAATATTTACAATAACAAAACTATATATTCAGCGCTGAAATCAGAATAATCCTGGTCCGATACCAGGTCCTCACCACACCAGAATCACTTGGCCCCTCACAAAAGCAGTAGGATAAGTAATAATCTTACTACAATGTACTTTTATAATGGGCAATAACCCAATTCAACTCACAGGTAACAAAAGAGCCAAAGATAAAAATGTACTGAAGGGTCAAACCAGGCAAATAGTGATTCCTATATGGAGGAACCACTACCGTTAATTTACGTCGTCTCGTTCTCCCGACCACCACCCACGTAAAGTTTTGTATTACTTTTATAATAGTTTTTTTTTCCAATGGAAAATATACAAATTAGGTCACAATTAACAACTAAAGTGTAAATCAGATCTGATTAGCTATTCTGTAGAGGAAGCCTACGTATATCATTTATTTGTTTATTGGGGTCTAACGGCCTATCAAGTTATCAACAGATGCGGTCATTTAAGGCCGGGTCAATGGGTTTAGTAATAAATCCCATATATTACCTGTACAAGTACATGTTCAAGTACATGTACAAATGGGGGAAAATCCTAAAATCAGGAATGAATATTTACAATAAAAGAACTATATACTCAGCCCTTAAATCAGGATGATCCTGATCTGATGCCAGGTCCTCGCCACACCAGAATCACATGGCCCCTCCCAAAAGCAGTAGGATCAGTAATAATCTTACTACTTCTATAATGGGCAATAACTCAATTCAACTCCAGGTAACAGAAAGAAAGAGCGAAAGGTGAAAACGTACCTGAGGGCCAAACCAGGCAAATCGTGATCCATACGTATTACTTTTATAATATTTTGTTCAGATGTCACAATTAACAACTAAAGTGTAAATCAGATCTGATTAGCTATTATGTAGAGGAAGCCTACATGTATGAATGGAATAGTAACTCTGCTACAGACGGTACAGGAGTAGATTGCAAGAGTTATTGTTCGCAACTACAATAACATGGTTCAATAATAATGAGACATCAGTGATTCTATATTTTATGTACATATTGGTGTCGTTTTTTCTAAGTTTCGATGTAGAACCAATAATTCATTAAACTGTGTTTATTCCATTGGGTGACAGTCCAGTTGTTACATTTATAATGTATAGCCAATTGTTCTCGTCATTTTTTTAATTTTATTTCCACTTCAAGGGACCAGGGGTCTCAGAAATGTAATTTCCGTTACGTACATTTACATGACGTAAATATAGCTTTACATTTACATTTTTTTCTTTTCAACGGCATAAAACATACAACTGAAGGGGCATCTATCTAGAAAAGTGTCAAGAATATGGTAAGCTAATTGTATTAGTGCGAAACAGAGAAATTTAGTAGCAAGTCGTGGAATTTCTCATTTATGGTAACCCAACAACATATATTTAATATGAATATAAAAAATGTCATTTCGGCTAATTCTGCGCACCGGCTAATGCACAATTCACGTAATGTTTTGCCCAGCTTACGTCAGAATAAATTATGTTGATTTTGGAATAAATCAGCTGATTAACGGTATACTAAGTCACAATTTTATCCCATTCCGATAGTTTGGTAAAAATTTATTCAGAACATGGTCAAAATGATTAGTGGTCCTGCTTACTAAATTAATAGATCAACAACAGATCTGTTAAAAAAAAGCTTCATAAACCAATAATACACATGCAAATATACCGACATTGGTTATCATTTTATTCCCGTATTATTCGCAAAACTCAAGGACAAAATGGACTGATATTTTGATCAAATTTGGCTGGGTCTCCGCTAGGCGGATACAGATAATAGACGACAGATGAAATAGTAAAAGCCATCTGTTTAGCCGTGATTATCTCGGCTAAGAACTGCCTTGAATGTTCAGGGTATTTAGACTGAATATGGACATTTTCACGAAAATTATTATTAGGTGCGCAGAATTAACAGACATGATTGTAATCCCAACAAACATACAGTCTCCACCCCCGCCCATATTTCGTGAGGTCACCCCAATGAAGCAAAGAAGTCCCTCATCACCACCCCAGACCAAACATGGGTACCCTGTGTACAAATAAATTTTAGGAAGCCCACCCACTGCAATACAAATACTTAATACAAATACTGCACTTCAATTTTTTTACTTGTTTGGTCACTGTTGTTATAGTTTTCTAAATCGTGTAAACACGTGACTTTCTGAAAACACTTGTCTTAAGAAAACAACATGAATAATCAGACATGTAAAATATTGGTGTGTGCAAAGCCACATACACGGTGCGAAGCCGGGTACACTTACTTAAAAAAAATACTGCACCGGCCTATATTCATATTTCGGGGAAAATTCACCGCTGTGCAAATGCAGTGTACCTGGATTCGCACACCTCAATTTTTTACTTATTTCATCACTGTTATTACAGTTTTTATAAACACATTTGACTCTCGGGGGGGGGGGGGAGGGGGGGATGAAAGTAGTGTCTTTTTTAACTGGCTAAAAGCCTATATAGACAATAGATAACAGAGAATAGCCTAAATAGATAATGAATCGACTTGTTGGACTGAAAACATACATCCAAAGTGAATCTACAAGTATCGAGGTGCCACAAACACACAGAGTCCGAGATGCACCATAAATTAGAAATTAGCTATTTAAACAACAATTGTGGAAACAACATTGGTCGCGAAAACCAATGACTCGGCACATGCACAGGCAATGTTGAATATCCCCCACCACTTGAATTCATGTTAGATTGAATACAATGGAATTATTTTAGTAGCCCTGTGGTTAAAAGTGCTGTCGAAGTCAGCACGATTCAAATATTGGTCAACAGTAATAAAGAAATAATTCCTACCTGAAACGAATGTTTCGTGTCTGGCAGCTAGTAGTAGTAGTAGACTTATGTAAAATGTAGGTCAATTATTGATGCCTCTTGGCTGTCGCCGTATTGTCCTCTCAACTTTAGCAAATTTGCAGAAATGTACGTCTGTAGCTTTCACAAATCGTTGAGTAACAATGAGTATCTGTATTTCCATATTTAGAGCTTATCAACAATGAAGACAGCAATCACGATGGCAGTACGTGTAATGGCAATATGACCAATCATTGTATTATTACGCGTTTGGCAGGACACGAAATATAGTATGACGTCACAATGAAAATACAATCGCATTTAACAACAAATAGCTGACTTTTTAAACGTAAATTTGTTATTGGTTGGTATATTACATTAACAAAAAGTGTCCTGTGTCCAATAGATTGGACACATGACACTATGGCGTTTAGTAAAAAGGTTCAAATATTGACTCTATATGTGCCAGAGGTTCTAAATGAGGCTCCATACGGGATAATCAATTTAAACTAAATTTCATTGGGAAGCTATTTTTTTGCAAATTACATGCGTATTATTATTTTAATATAACCTATCAATGTTTACAGGTGTTAGCATGTTTCAATATTGAACTAACATATAGCTTGTTGGTATTGGCACACTTTCATTTTAGGAAGTTTCCCGCAGCGAACCCCATTCGGCCCATCGACCGATTGTAATTATAGAACGCCTGTAACTTTTCACGAGAATATAGGCGTTCTATGAAAACAAAGTATTTGTTCACTATTCCCGACCCACAAATGCTACAATGGGAATTGTATATGTAATTAATTTAATTTATTGTATGCACTGTCACTTACTTATAAATGGTTTAAATGCATTATGCAACTACTTAGGCAATACTAATAACAATCCGTACACACTTACGTACGCACACACTCACGAACGCACGCACATGGACTAACGCTATATCCCCTCTTGCCTATCGGCGATAGGATAAAAAAGGTAAAAAGATTTTAGTCACGTAATCCTCTGAAATGCCCCTACTATAAGGGTGATTCGCGGTGATTCCCGGTGACGGTCACCGTGTATCACTGTGACGTCTGTATGCAGTATAGGTAAATGTACAGGCGAGATGTTCGTACATGTACCAATGTACCGTATTACATATGCACGTAAATGTGCATGTACTAATGTAAATAGTCTATGCAAAAACGTGCCTTCGAATTAACGGCCGGTGGTAATTGGTGACGAGGGTCTCCCGACTGAAAACCTGGAAGGGAAGCTGTTATCGCTAGCCGATACCCACAACATCCCGATCACGCCGTATGACATTGATGTGGCCCATAGGCTGGGCAAACCGAGATCGGGTTACACAAGGTCCGTCATTATGAAATTCGAAAACCCGACAACGAGTACTTGCAGCCAGGAAAACTCTCGGGAACGTGTATGTAAATTAATACTTTACCCGTTACAGACAGTCTCTTCATTGCTTCGACCGCACACTTTTCAAGGACAGAAAGCTTGAACGGACAATTTAAAATTTTCAATTGCACGCCCTCGGGCAATGCATATAATGCAATATTCCAAATAAGTGGGCAGACAGCAATATGCGTTCGAAATTTATGAACAATACACACTACAAGCTTTTACATAAACACAACTATGCTGCTCTATTAGTGCTCCTTACATATGCAGGAATGTGAAATATTTCGGTGCAGCCTCTTTAAAATTATTACATTCTGAGGTGAATTTTACACTTTAAAACCACGTCACTTGCAGAACTGGAGATTGAAGATTGTATATTTTCTCACTCATCATCCAGAGGCAAATCATGTTGCAAACCAATTCCCATCCATACGTTTTCTCTGGAATAAATTATTGTTTAAAACTGTAAAAATCAGTTATTTTGATTATTTTTTCACAACATACCCTCAATTCGTATTGTCCATTTCTGACCAATGGGAACAGGTCAGATGGCCCTGGAATGAGCATTCATCAATTAATACGGTGTAAACTCTGATTAAAATAAAAAACAAGTAGAAAATCATAATTAAACAATCAAAGGGAATTAAAATCAGCAGAAAATGTAATATTCACCGGTGCCATTGTACGAAACTAGCGGCTTACTGGTCACTGCTACCTTCGTAATGGCATACCACTAAAACCGCCCAGAAACTGACAGTAAATCAGCCGATTGCAAATCACTAGACTGAATGTAAATAGACAAGTATTACTACGCGATCTACTCGCACAAGTTGTTGCCACTAGTATGTCCTGTCAATACCTACTTTCAGCTGCTCACTGTTCATATTCACTCCTGCAAGGATGATCTGAGTTTCCTATTATTTATTGTATAATTATACGGCAAACACGCTTAGAGAATTTTCGGCGCACGCAGGGTGATATTTTCATATTCCCTCTAATATTGTCCGCTGCGTTGTGAACAGTGCGACATGGTAGAATAGTTTTATCACGTGTTATGAGATTGACCAATGGAATGCCGAGAATTTGCAATGAGATATAATAAATGTAGTTATCCTAATATGTCTGTGAGTGTTGATATGACAATACATGTAGCATATTGAATGTGACATCTCAGATTCAATTGGTTTTATTTACTTGGTTTATTTACGACATCTACTTTCTTCGAATGATGATTATAGATTTAAGAACTGACTTTTTTTCAGGAATAAAATATGTAATATGGCTAACAAGAAAATGTACCTTATGAAATTTTCAAGTCTCAACATGGAAATTTAAGTTAGATAAACTATCTTTTCCCTGATTGGTTGAGCCTGAGTAGATCTCAAGACTTAACAAATCTGACTGTGTTTTTGAGCATAATACTTACATGTTCATGATGTTTTAAAACTTCACACTCGTCGAGTTATGGGTATAAAGGAAGAAGTCAACACAAATCACAAGTAAAATAGCAGTCATCCTGAAATATAAAGCTTTCTAAGCATATACTCAAATCACATACCCAAAAGCTGACAGTTTGGTTGAGCCTGGGTTAGTGCTAGATGTTGCGTTCGAAATGTGGAGTATCTGCTGAAAAATGTTATAATCACTGGCCTGTATTAAAAATGAAGCTACAGTGTTTATTCCTTCTAAATCTCCACTAATTTGTTAATTTTATTTATTTACAGTTTGTATATTTTTTGAAGCGCATATACATTGCGACGAATGATGTAGTATATAAC